>JAJOZX010001646.1:767500-832993 GCA_023014485.1 Bathynomus jamesi | reverse complement strand
GCTGCCTTCCATCCCAGGTTTCGCCTCATCTGGTTGGACAAGTATGACAACACCAAGGTCGCCAGGGTGAGGAAAAGCATGGAGGGTACGTCGAGGAGGCCATGAAGCAGCAGTCCAACGAAGTGGGCAGCAACAACGAGGAGGAGGAGGAGGATGACTTCTTCAGTGCTGTCATCCAGAAAAGAGAGCAGCAAAGCCACAGGTCACTCAAGGGCAAGGCCCAGAACTTGGTCAAGACCTGGCTGGAGACCAACTCCAAGGACTTGCTGACAGATGCTGCCTTCTTGGTGAGCAAGTGTTGGTGGACTTGTTCATCAAGTTCAACACAGCCATCCCCTCCAGTGCTGCAGTGGAGCGTTTGTTCTCTATGGGCAAGGACATCCTGAGGGCCAAGAGATCATCCCTGTCTGATGAAAACTTTGATATGCTAATTTTCATGAAGGCAACATGCATCTCATGGACAAAATGGAGAACGAGAAGAAGAGGGAAAAATTAAATTATATATATATTGTGTTTTTCATTTTTTTTATAATAAAAGTTAACGTTAACGTTTATCGGTAACTTCCGTTACATGTTTAACGAATTAACGGATTAACGGTTAACGAAGTTAACTTTTTGGTTAACGGATTAGCGGTTAACGAAGTTAACTTTTTGGTTAACGGTGCCCACCACTGTTATCTGGGTAGATGTCGGTCTGGAATGGCTGCTAATTTCGGCTTCGACCGAGGATTTGTAACTAAAAAGATAAAGGTTGTGTAGAGTATGGTAATTGTAAGTAGTAACAGTAAGTTGTAGAGTATCGTATATTCATTTTAGTATGACAGCTCATGAATGAGATGAAGAGACTTGATAAATTATATCAGACTATGCTTACAGATTAAATTAAGCCGTTTCCTTTTCGTCCAAGTGACTTGAAGTCAACTCAAGTTGCCGCATTCTTTTCATGAAAACAAACTAGACTTGAGCAAAGCCTACTATTGAGTCTTATCGTGGCATTCATCAGATGTCATACAAAATGAAATCTACAACTTACTCATACTATTTACTACATACCAAAGATTTATCTTGTGGGAAGCAATGGAAAGTTATATTGTCAGGATTTCCATTTATCTGGACGTCATTCAAATTTATATTTACATTTCATTTGGAAAACATGAATCCAAAATTAGAAGCTATTTCAGGCCAACATCTAGCTTCCTGAATTACATGACGCAGATTGATCAGAAAAATGGGATTTGCATTTTGTACTGGATACTTCAGAGGGCGCTGCGAGTCAATCTTTGTATGAACTTTTATCACTGAAATGAACCTTTATGATAAGACTCCGTAGGTAGGTTTTGACTTGATTTGGGGTTTTCCAAGAGAAAAAGCAGAGATAATATTTAATACACGAACAATTTGTTGTCTACAGAATCAAAGGTATTTCAAGAATTCAGTGCATTATTTAGGCCAGGGTTTCTCAACGGGGGCGATTTGATTTCGCCCCCCTGGGGGCGAAAATGAAATTCTTGGGGGGCGAAAGTGGGCGAAAATTTGACTGAAGGGGGGCGAAAATTTATTTAGGCAACGATTAAAATTAAATTATTTTCGAATTGCTCATCAATGGTTTTGAAACACTATTCGGAGTATGTATTGTGCCGTCGATGACGTTAAAGGGAATTGACCAATGAGAAGTGCAGTGGGGCGGGGTCGTCATTCAAAGCATTCTATAGCGGCTTAGTGATGGTTACGCATACGGTGCGTCAGTTCTTACCTAATTAGAAGCGTGGGCGGGTGTTATCTTTTGTGCTATTATCTATTATCATTGATTTTTCTTTTAGTGCTTTAGTGCTTCTTAATTTTCGCGTTTGTCCCTTGTTTCGAGTACGGAGACAATGACCTCGTTGTCACGTTTCTAGTCACTCAATTTAATCACTCAATTAGTGCTTCTTAACCCTTTACTGCCCAAAAGGACAAATTTGTAACCTTTCAAATACACGCATTCATAACTTAACCCTACAAAATATTTGGGCAGTAAAGGGTTAAGAATAAAATAGAGTTTCGAATGTTCGCTTTCTTATCTGATAAAAATTCATAAATAAGGAGTGCTAACACATGTATAAATGTGATTTTCCTTTGAAAACGTTGCAAGGTTTAAGGCGGAGGATGCCAGTTTGTCCTACTTCTCGGGAATGAAGCTACTTGAACTTAAAATTAGGCTTGCGCTACTAAAATGATAACGTGATTATTATTTTTAGTGCGCTTTTAGTGCTTTTTAGCTGCCAAACTAGTGCCTTTTAAATTTTTTAATTAAAAAAGTAGCCTGATGATTCACATGATTGTGATGAAATGACATCTTGTATAACTAGCATCATAGCAAAATTAAAAGTACAATTATTAGGCCTATTACACCTAGTTTGCTAGTCTGAGTTGGAGATTGAGTCAGAAGGACAAAAAATTGAGTAGTTGAGGTTGGAGGTTTTGTGTACTAACTCCACAGCCTTGCTAATGACACATCTAAACCCTTTTTTCAAATTTCAGATATTTTTTAAATACTTTATCGTTGTCAATTTTTTATTGTAATTACATAATGCACAAGACCCCTTAGTAATGTCAAGTGGAGCAAAGAAAAAGTGTCGCCAATACCTTGGTGAATACCTATCTTACGGTTTTATTGAAAGCCCTCTCGATCCAAAAAAGCCTATGTGTCTTTTATGTAATAGTACTCTTTCGAATGAAGGTTTAAAACCTTCAAGACTTCTTGACCATTTCAAAAGGAAGCATCCAGATAAAGCTAATAAAACCGTTGACTATTTCAAAAAATTGAAAACCAATTTTGAGCAGCAACCTAACTTACACATTTTGTAAAAAAAGATACCAAATTAGATGAAGCCAATGTTGCGTCATATGAGATTGCAAAAATTGTTGCAAAAAATGGCTGTCCTCATACAATTACTGAGAAAGTCATAAAGCCTATATTAGAAACTGTTATTTCAAATGTGATGCATGAAGATCCTTCAGGTATCTTAAAAAGTTTACCATTAAGCAACGATTCAATTCGAAGACGAATTGATGAAATGTCAGTGAATATTGAAGAACAACTAGTTGAAAGATTGAAAAAAATAATTTCTCAATTCAGGTTGATGAGTCCACAGTTGTTGATAACAAGGCCCTTCTCATGGCGTATGTACGTTATTTTAATGATGATTGTAAATTGAAAGAAGATATATTATTTGTGAAATACCTAGAAACTGACACTACTGGGGAATCTATTTTTATTGCTTTAAGATCCTGGTTTGATGAAAATAAAGTTCCATTAGAAAATTTGATATCGATTGCAACTGATGGTGCTACCTCAATGGTCGGAAGGCATAAAGGCCTCGTAGCACATTTGAAAAAAATATGTCCTGGAATCATTGCAATACATTGCATTGTTCACAGACATAATCTTGTAGCAAAAAATATGAGTCCAATTCTACATTATTCACTTGGTATAGTTATTAAAACTATCAATAAAATAAAATCACATAGCAAATATGATCGCCTATTCAGGAAGTTTTGTTCTGATCATGATGAACAGTATGTAAGACTTCTTTACATACGGAAGTCAGATGACTCTCCAAAGGAAATTGCTTAGCAAGATTTATAAACCTTTTTGATACCATAGTTAACTTTCTAGAAAGTGAAGGGGACGGAGATATTGCTAAAGAAATAAGAAAACATAAAAATAACATATATTATATGGCTTGGATATTTCGAAAGCTTAATGAGGTATCACTTCAACTTCAAGGAAAATTTATTACATTGATTGATTGTAAAACAGTATTGAAAGCATTTACTGAAAAATTGGAAATGTTTCAAGATAATTTACTTAAAAAAATGTTTCACAGTATGCCTGAGCTGGCAGAAATTTGTTCATCACTTACCAAAATGGATCTTGAAACGTATTCTGGACACTTATGTTCGTTAAAAAGTGACATGAACAAAAGATTCTCTGATTTATTTTCCTTTGAAGTAAAACCATGGATGTTAGACCCATTTAATTGTGATGTTAGTTCAGCTGAAGAAGAAATTCAAGAAGAATTAATTGAATTACGATGCAATGATAACTCAAAATACATGTATGATAAAGTAGGAAAGACTGAATTCTGGTCATTAAAAGACTGTAAAACACTATATCCAAGGTTATGGACCGAAATGGCCAAAATAATTGTCTGTTTTCCAACATCATATATGGTTGAAACTGGGTTTAGTTCAGTGAATAAATTACTAACAAAGGAAAGAAACAGATTGGATGTATGCAGAAGAGGTGACATAAGAATTAAGCTCAGCGACATTGAACCGAACATTGCATATTTAGTAGAAAAACACCAATCTCAAGGATCTCATTAAATAAAATAGTAAGTTTGAAAGTTTTTTTATTTCACTTTTTTTTGTGTGTGTAGGGGGGCGATTTGAAAATAGAGTGGGCAAAAAAATTTTCAAGGGGGCGATGGTTAAAAAAAGGTTGAGAACCAGTGATTTAGGCCTATATATAAAATAAAAGGTAAATTTATAGTATTACATCCGTCTCCCTTTGGAGGTGAAATTTATGTTTTTCCTATGGTTTTTGATGTGTTTTGAACGAATCTGACCTTCAAAACCGTCGGAAATGACTCGTTTTTGAGATACCCCCCCTCCCCCCAGCCGGCAATGTGGGGAAATCACAGAAAACGAGTCATTTCCGACGGTTTTGAAGGTCAGATTCGTTCAAAACATCAAAAACCATAGGAAAAACATAAATTTCACCTTCAAAATTGACCTAACCTAACCTATCCTAACTTAACCTAACCTAACCTATCTTAACAACCTAACCTAACCTATCCTAACTTAACTAAACCTAACCTATCCTAACCTAAAAGAAAAACAGGAATTACCTTTAAAATCTGAGACAGAATAATCACAGTACCGTCTTTTCTTCGTTTTAAGCACAACGTAACTTTTTCTACAACGCCACAGTTTCTGGTCTTGACGATATGTACACTCCGTTTTACAATGTGGACACCACTACTGTCGGTAGAACACCGTGAGCACGCAGAAACTCAACACTTTTTTCTAAATTTTCGTAGAAAGCAACAATACAGCGGTAATAATCAAACAAGCACGTGTCACACGAAGCCATTCCGGTAGCAAAGTAATTCAAATTCGAAATGGATGGAGCGCAGTGATTGGCCAGACATGTAACGGTCAGCCGCGCACGCACACCAAACGAACGTACGAACACACTAGATACACACCAAAAAAATTTTATATCTCAAAAACGAAGCATTTGCGATGGAAAGGCTATAGAAGAAAAGTGTCTTAGAATTAAAAAATCTACTTAATGAACATATAATAATAGCTGGACGTTAGACGGGTGTAATACTATAATAATACCAAAGAAAAGATATTTTATTGGTGTTAGAAGGTTCTACATTCAATTCATACATTTATAAGTCTTAAGTAAAGAACTGGCTTTCAGTCTTTGCAATTTTGACCTATATTGACCTAGGCTAGCATTGCTGTGGCGAGTTCAAACGTAGGTCACAGTCTAGGCCTTATTCAATATTATTATGGCCTGGATTTATAATAGAAGCCAGAAATTAGGTCCATGCTGCTCTGTATTGAATGGGTATCCTAATGGTTAAAACGCTGGGCTGCTTATCGGGAGGTCGTGAGAGAGAGTCCGGCCAAGGACTTTGTAATTTCTGATCACCAGTGGTGGTTCGTGGTTCGGATTCCACTTTAAGCTGTAGGTCTAAGGTAGAATAACAATCTTGACCTTCGTCAGAATAAACAATTCGGGCGGAAGCAAACCAAGGTAACCAAGGTTATAATGTTATAATGTTTCAGACCAACAAAGACCCTAGGATCCACTCATGGCTGGTCTACTGTACCTAACTGTGTTCGTAATTGTGTATTGTGAATGTCCTCCGTGGTGGCGGAGGGGACCTACAATTTTACGTGGGTTCCGAACCTCAGAGAACATAAGAAATTTTTATAGTGGGCACACTAGGGGCCACTTCGGCCCATCGAGGTTGCTCCACTATGTAAAAGCTGCCTGTACATTGGCAACAACCAATTTTTACAAAACTAAATAATTATCAATTTAAAACTAATTAATTATCAATTTAAAACTAAAGATAGAATCTCTGGATCCAGAGGATCAAGTCATAATAGACTATTATCCACAAATACGTTACACTCTATATCTACTTATAACTGACATGCAAATATATCAGATCCAAAGAATCCAGTCAATTTCATTCCGGTATCCATCAATACCAGTACCTTGCCAACCAAAAATAAGTCACGGTCCATATCAATTGCGGACCAAGTCACAATTTACAACCATATAAATTACAATATATATACTTAGGAGGAAAAGTGTAGGTGTGGCTGTAAAGACTGTACAGTAATGTAGAAATGTGTGTGCACCCATTTTGGGTCCCATTTAAAGGTGTTTGTGGGGCAAGTGAAGATCATGAGTTTTTCAATACCTCACAGTGCTATGGGGAGCACCGCTCGGCAGAGGAATCTCTTTAAATAGGGTGTGTAAGGACAGAGTATCCCCTAACCCAAGATGCTGCCTCCCTATATCCCACAACACTTGTGTTGAGCTGTGGGATCTATCACCTAAATGTACATAATATATATGAAATAAACTAGTACCATTCATGCAATGAAAATGGGCTTAAACACTATCACCAGATGTCCCTTGCAGACATCAAACTATGCAACCTTCTTTTGAAAGAATCAATTGTATCTGAAGTCACTACTTCTTCTGTCAGACTTCCAAAACTTAATTACTCTGTTTGTAAAACTATGTTTTCTTAAATTTGTTCTACATCTTGACTTAAATAATTTCATACTATGACCTTTAGTCTGGTTATTGTGATCTTTAATGAAAAGAGAATCAAAATCTATCTTATCCAACCCTTAATTTTACTACTTTAAACTATACCCAATCTATCAACATATGCGTCTAATCGATTTTTAAACATGTTTATAGACGTGCTACTAATTACTTCTACCGGCAAACTATTCCAGCTATTTACTATTCTATGCGTAAAAAAGTTTTTGGCAACTGCTGTCTCGAACCTTCTACTTGTCAACTTACACCCGTTATTTCTAGTCCTATTATATTGAGATATTTCGAAAAAGTTATCTCTATCTACGTTATCGAACCCATTCATAATTTTGAAAACCTGAATTAGATCACCCCTTAGCCTCTTAGTCTCGAGTATAGTCAATTTTAACTCTTTAAACCTATCCTCGTACGACTTTGACCATGACTCCTAAATCTTTTTCCTGCTCTACGCTTATCAACTCTTTCCCTGACATACTATACGCAAAATTACCGTTACGCGAACCTATATGTAAAATTTTGCACTTATCGACGTTAAATCTCATTTGCCATGTGACTGACCAATCAACGATTTTATTCAGATCATTCTGGATTTTACCTCTATCTTCGTCATTAATCACCCTACCACCCAGCTTCGTGTTATCCACAAACTTTGAAACTGTACTGACTAGGCCGACATCTAAATCGTTAATATATATAAGAAAAAGCAAGGGGCCCAATACAGAACCCTGAGGAACGCCACTCGCTACATTAGCCCAACACGACTCCGCTCCATCAACGACCACCCTCTGTTTCCTACCTCGCAACCACTCTTCTAGCCAGTTTATTACTACACCCCTGATTCCATGAGCCTTAGTTTTCTCAATGAGTCTTTTGTGCGGTACGGTGTCAAACGCTTTTTGAAAATCTAAATACACTACATCAACCGCCCGATGACTATCGTAAACGTCAACCACGCTTTGAAAAAGTTCTAAAAGATTAGTTAAGCAAGATTTGTTTCGCCTAAAACCGTGCTGCGTATTTTTAACTAAGTTAGGCAATTCTAAGTGTTCGACTATACGATCCCTAATTATTGATTCCAGTAGCTTACCTACAACAGACGTTAAACTGATTGACCTATAATTTCCCGCCGCACCTTTATCGCCTTTCTTAAAGATAGGTGTTACGTTTGCTAACTTGAAATTATCTGGTACGCACCCCTCAGAAATAGACGCATTAAATATCTTTGTTAGCGGCACAACAATGTTATCTTTTAATTCTTTTAGTTGTATGGAATATATGGAATCCTGCCCCAGTAATTTACGCGTTTTCATTTTATCGATATAGCGCATTACTTCCCTTCACTAACCCTAATATTATCCAAAATATTACCATTATCAAAAGGTATTATGTCTATGACCATAGGGATATGCGTTACATTGCGAAAAATGCTCTGTATGAATTGGTCCACAATTAACCCACCCCTTATATCTCCAGTCTAACTATAGAGTAGATCAAGTCTAGCCTAGAGGGGTCAGCCTAGAGATTCCGGAAATGGTCCAGAGCGGGCAGATAAATTGAGGTCCACAGTAGGATTCCTCACAAGAATTAGGTTAGGGCAATCTACCTTCACCTTTGTTAAGCTATGAGTTGATGCTGGGTCTTAGGCCACAATGTAGGCCTAACTTGTCTGACCCAGCTTAATTTAATGAGATTAACTTTGGTGTAAAAACTCAATTAGTCACTTACTTTTTGTTATCGGAGTGTCTCCCTTCTCCGGTTATGTTTTCGAGAGCGCACTTTGCTGGTACGTCCTCTCGCCCCGTTCTTCGTTTTCGTTCTTTGTTCTCCTTTGTTCTCCTCTTCGCGGGGCTTCTTGTACCAGCGTTGTCTTGGTTTATTCCTCGGTTGGTTGAGCGGTAATGTATCCCATTACCGAGCACGCTCCTCCCACACAGTATATAAATACTAGTGTGGAGAATAACTCTGGTGAGCAACCAATTGGTTTCATCCACCCAGTTATTGACATAAAAGGAATTTAATGATTGTTAGATTAACTACCTACCTACTCAGTGAACCATTTTCGTTACCTCCCAACTACCCACTCATCAGTTTTCCATATACTGGGGGCCCCGGGAGATAAAAATTTTGGTGTCATTGTCACCAATTTTTGTCTGAGTGTAGACTAGCTAACTATTTAACTGTAAATGCCTGTTAATCTGATTAACAGTGCCTATCCTCACCTTCTCATGGAGAAGGTGTAGCATTTTAATTAGAAGAAAATATACATCCATAGGATGAAACTGTCTATGGTCTTTACCATAAGAAAAGAAAAATGAAAGTTAGAAGATAAAATTACAATTCCCCAGCATCTATTTTTTGTTGTAAAAATAGTCGCGCCTTTAATGCTGTTTGTCGCTGAGGTCTTGTGTCTGTCAATGTTGTAGTAGGATGCGTTACCACTCCTACTGTCAAAGGAATAGTTACTGGAAGTTCAGTGTCTCCAGTTGTTACTGTCAGTGGAGAAGGTTCTCCAAAGTCCATTGTTTTGGGTCCAGACTCTAAAGGGTACAAAAGAGAAATGTCTCTTGTTGTGTCACCCGTTGAAGTCCTTAATTTGACCACTCTTGTTACCCCTCTGCCCCTGGTCTGAGTTCTGAAACTCTAGCCAGAGGCCAGTTTGTCTTGGAGTACTGTCATGTATGAGAACAAGGTCCCCTACCTTAATTGTGTCAGACCAATCCTTCTTAGTCATTTGTTTATGTCTCTCCCTTAGACCCATCAAGTACTCAGTTTTCCACTGTTTAATGAAATGAGCTTTAACTCTAGTTAAATGTTGTAACTTAGTCTGGAGCTCATCATGTCGTTGAGTCCAGTTTGGGTCTTCTGAAGAGTCTATATTGTAGTCCGGCAGGAGACTAACTTGTTCTCCCCGAATCAAATGATTTGGAGTTAATGGTTCTGGGTCATTAATGTTGTCACTCACATAAGTGAGTGGTCTATTGTTAATGATGTTCTCAATCTCAGCCAGGAGAGTGAGTAACCCAAATAAGTGTATCTGTTTTTTGCCAATTGCTTTCTTCAAGCAATTCTTTACTGTTTGTATATTCCTCTCCCAGATAGAACCATACCAAGGAGAGGCAACCGGAATATACTTCCACTTTATGTTTGTATTTTGTATATATAATTGTGTGATTTCATTGCTTAACAAGTCGTGGATGACTTGTTCACCAGCTTTGAAATATGTAGCATTGTCAGTCCAAACTGTCTTGGTACTGAATGTCGTGCACAGAATCTCTTAAAGACAGCAACAAAAGATTCTGCTGTTAGGTCCTCCACAACATCCAAATAAACAGCTCGTGAGGCTGCACATGTAAACAGTACAATGTACATTTTTTGTTCAGTGTCACCCACCCCTACAGTCAATGCTCCTGTATAGTCAATGCCTACAGTCTCAAAGGGTCTGTTGAGAGTAACTCTCTCCTCTGGCAAAGCAGGAGGATTTGGTTTCCTATAGGGCCTAGCATGAATACGCCTACATGTGACACACTCACTCAGGACTGTTTTAACAGTGATCCTTCCCTTGGGTATCCAATAAGTTTTTCTTAATGTAGTTAGTGTCTGTGGTACCCCCATATGATATACATCATTGTGTGTTTTTCTGATTATTAATGTTGTCAAATAGCTAAATCTAGGTAAAAGGATTGGATTTTTGCTTTTGTATGACAGTTTTGATTTGTCTAATCTCCCTTTACACCTTAGAAGGCCTTCCTCATCTCTGAACAAGTTTAGATCCACAACTACTGATGGTACAGGTTCTTTTGTTTGTTTCCCATTAGTTAAGAATTCTAACTCTTTATTGTACTCTTTTTGTTGGGCTTGGCCTATCCAGTATTGGGTTGCAACTTCTGTATAATTATGATTATTTTTATTTAGCTGTTTGTTAATTGTAGCTAAACAGTTGTGAGCAAACCTCAAACAGTAGGCTGTCACCCTGAAAGTTTGTTGAAATCAGAATACTTTTCATAATTAGTGATTGGTTCAACCTTTTCATTTGAAAAGATTAAATTTAATGTCAAGTTAACTTGTTCCACAGGCCATTGGTCTGTATTACAGAGCCACTTAGGTCCCATAAACCAAGTTTTGTTTGACTTCAACAACTTGTAGGATAAACCTCTGGTCAGAAAGTCTGCTGGATTCTGTTTAGTTGGAACATAGTGAAAGTTTACTTGTAGGCTTTCATTAGCGTCAGCTATTTCTTTTAGCCTATTTCTTACAAAGATATTCTTACTATTAATGCTATCATTCCGTATCCAGCAAGACAAATCTGACTGTCAAGCCAGACGTGGATATTAGTTATGAACACATCATAGTAAGCATCCTTAAGCAATGAAATGGTTTTAATGGCTAATGTAGCAGCCAATAGTTCCAATTGAGGTATGGTTCGGGTAGGTTTGAGAGGTGCAACTTTCCCTTTTGCATAAATTAGATGACTTTCTGTAGGGCTTACAAGATACGCACAGCACCCATAAGCTTGTGTGCTTGCATCAGCAAACACATGAAGCCTCTGGGGCTTATCCCTAAACCCACAGCACCTTTGAATTTTAATGTTCTGCACTTTTGTTAAATCAGTAGCTAACTTCTTCCAAGATTTTTGATTTTCATTTGTTATTGGATCATCCCACCCAACATTTGTCCTCCAAATTTCTTGGAGGAGAATCTTTGATTTTATTGTTGAAGGCAGGAATAGACCCATAGGATCAAAAATTTTGGAAGCCTCTGATAATATTTGTCTTTTAGTATTTGCTTCCTCATCAAGTTTAAAACCTTTAGTACAGATTGAATCATGACTGTTAGAAGTTGCATCCAAATACCAGTTCATACCTAAAGTTTTAACTCTGTCTGATGGCTCAGTAAGACCATTATTATCCTTTAAAATCTTTTTGTTTAAATCCTCATTATTTGAAATCCACTCTCTAAGTTCAAAGTTACCTTGTTGCATAATGTTTTGAGAGTGTTCATAGACTTCAGATAATTCAGATTTTGTTGTCGTTGAGATAATATTATTCAAAGTGTTGCTATTCTTACAGGTGTTATGTAGGACTGAGTTGAGGCACATAGTATTTGTTGGTCATGCACTGTTTTGGTTTAGGTCTAGGTTGTATTCTGATAGGTCACCCAAAGGGGCTATCCCTGATGGAGTCTGAATAGCTATACCATTACCTATCTCTACTATGCCCTTATGAATAAGATTAATATAATCTGCCCCTATTAGCATTTCAATGTTAGCTACTGTGTTGTTAGTGATATGTCTATCAGCTATTTTGTAGTGTTTTTTCAAATGATTTATGGTTTGTTCTAGTTTGGGTATAACCAGTTTGTTTTGTCCTACTTTAGAAATAATAACTGCTTCAATTTTCTTGAATTTACTTTCTAAATGTAGTTCCAGGTCAATTGTCTTATAGCTATTTTTGTCCGAGTTATCCTTAACAAAGGACGCAATATTGAGGTTTTGTTCATTCGGGTTTGGTGTCAAACCCAATTTATTAACTACATTTTTTGAAACAAATGTTTGTTGAGAACAACAGTCTATAAGACATCTCACTGGAGTGGTACTACCCTCACTATTCACTAAGTCCAAAGTAATAGTTGGTAAAAGAATCTCAGTGTTTCTTGTTACATTGTTTGAACAAGCAGAATGTCCCATGAAAGTGGCATTTTCTTGATTACCTTTGTTTGGGGGAGGTATCTTTTGAGTTTGAGTACTATTATTTGGACACTTTGGTGAATCACACATTGATGAGACATGTCGTAAACTTTTACAAAACTTACACTTGAATCTTAACCTAGATTTACAGTCTTTCTTATAATGTCCCTGGCCAGTACACTTTTTACACAGGTTCAACTGTTCACATCTTTTAGCCCTTTGGTTAAAATCTGAATATTTGTCACACCCAGTACTACTGTGTTCATTACTTGCACAAAATTTGCAATATGGTGTGTAAGTTGAGGCAGCAGTTACATTAAAGTTCTGTAATGTAGGTGTTCGTGTTTTGTAGTTGGTCACATTTGATTCTACAGTATCAAGTTTTGTCTGTTTGGCTGTAGCTAGTTGGTCTCTGGGAACAGTCTTTGGTTTATCCATAGTCTGGGTCTTATGTGTTGGAAAATCTCTCAAGTTGTAATTAGTTAGGATATTGGGGAAGTGTTGTCTTATTTGTGTTAAATTAGGATAATTTTCTCCCGTCTTTAGAATTAAATTATCTTTAACCCTCGAAGGAAGGCACCTAAGTACTATGCTTTGTATAAGCCAAGATGAAGTTTTAATATCTATCTCATTGCTAACCAGTTGTCCTATAATAGCTTCTAATTTTGTATAAAAATTTTCCATATCACTATGGTTATCTTTTATGGGTGCAAATTCAAAAATTTGTTGAGATAATTCATATAATCACATCTTTATTAACGTAATTACGTTTTAAAAGATCAATAGCTACTTCATATGAATCCCCTACGGCTGGTAAATAGGCTATCAGGTTATAGGCTGGGCCTTTAAGGGAACTAGTTAAGTAACTAAACTTTTCAACAGTTGAAATATAAGGTTTATTACCTATTAAATTCTCAAATTTGTCAATGAAAGATGGGAATTGTACCGTGTCCCCTTCAAATGTTGGTATTTGCAAAATGGGTAACTGAGCCCTCAATTCTTGTGACTCAGGATTTTGCATGCCACTTAAATTTTGTTGAAGGTTAGCCCTACTTTGATTAAAATCAGAATTAGGTTTTTTTGGTGTTAAGTCAGTCAACCGAGACCGTAGTTCCCTTATTTGCTGTTCAATTGAGCTTACCTGATCATCATCATCAGCGTAAAGGTCTATCAATTGTTCTTCAGCCATTTCGGATTCAACTAACTCTGAAATACTCTCATTAATGGCTATTATTTCCTTCTTTTTAATTTCTAATTTAATAATTACACACTCTATATTTTTCTTACCTGGTTGTGTAATATTGTTAAAAGTGTTCACAGCCTTTGTAACAGCTCCCAACTTTGCCCCCCTTTTCTTTTTTAACTTTTTCAATTCTGCACTGTCCATGTCTAAGTCAAAATTGTTTAACTGGGGATCGTAATGAAATAGAGGACAAGAAGAAATTACCAGAGAAGAGAGAGCACAGACAAAACAGTCAAGTTCAAATTTGGTTTAATCCCCCCCAAGTACTTGTGTGTCACTCAGGTCTAAGCTTATAAGAGAATGAGACTCCTTTAATGTAAATGTTTCCTAGTTAGGCCCTAGGTTGTAGACCTAATTAGGCTTGCTCAGGTTAGGCTTAGGCTAGACCATTTAGCCTAATTCTGCAATTTTTGTTAAGTAAGCTTAAGGTTTGTAAATTCCCCACACACGGACCACCAATGCGAAAAATGCTCTGTATGAATTGGTCCACAATTAACCCACCCCTTATATCTCCAGTCTAACTATAGAGTAGATCAAGTCTAGCCTAGAGGGGTCAGCCTAGAGATTCCGGAAATGGTCCAGAGCGGGCAGATAAATTGAGGTCCACAGTAGGATTCCTCACAAGAATTAGGTTAGGGCAATCTACCTTCACCTTTGTTAAGCTATGAGTTGATGCTGGGTCTTAGGCCACAATGTAGGCCTAACTTGTCTGACCCAGCTTAATTTAATGAGATTAACTTTGGTGTAAAAACTCAATTAGTCACTTACTTTTTGTTATCGGAGTGTCTCCCTTCTCCGGTTATGTTTTCGAGAGCGCACTTTGCTGGTACGTCCTCTCGCCCCGTTCTTCGTTTTCGTTCCCCTTTGTTCTCCTTTGTTCTCCTCTTCGCGGGGCTTCTTGTACCAGCGTTGTCTTGGTTTATTCCTCGGTTGGTTGAGCGGTAATGTATCCCATTACCGAGCACGCTCCTCCCACACAGTATATAAATACTAGTGTGGAGAATAACTCTGGTGAGCAACCAATTGGTTTCATCCACCCAGTTATTGACATAAAAGGAATTTAATGATTGTTAGATTAACTACCTACCTACTCAGTGAACCATTTTCGTTACCTCCCAACTACCCACTCATCAGTTTTCCATAACATCTTCTATAGTAAAAACTGACGTAAAGAATTCGTTTAGCAAGGTAGCCATTTCCTTGTTTTCAGAAACTAGATCTCCGTTAACATCTTTCAACGGCCCCAAGACACTTTTTACTGGATTTCTATTGTTGAGGTATTGAAAGAATCGCTTGGGGTTTTCTTTACCGTCACGAGCTATGGAGATTTCAAATGCGCGCTTGGGCTTTTTATTACACTTTTCGCTTCACGCCTTAGAGATATGTAGTTGTTTCGTAACCACAAATTGTCTTTATCGCACTTATGTAGCCGATAAGCCCTATCTCTACTCGTTATAATGTCTCCTACTCTAGAAGTAAACCACAAGGGCTTGTTATTTACTTTCGCACGCTTAAATTTGTACGGTACACATTCCTCATTTATAGTCCTAAATACTGCTTCAAACGATTCCCACATTAGTTTTGCATTGGAGTTCCCCATTACGTTTCTCCAATTGATGTGTGACAATTTATTTCGAAATTTACAAAAGTCTGCGTGCTGGAAGTTGGGAATTTTAGTCGAGTTAGCTGGTTTCGAGTGACTTACTGAGAGGACAAATTCTACCATATTGTGATCGCTATTGCTGAACGGTTCTATTACTTGAAGATCAGTAATTAGCCTATCATCCGTAGTTATTACTAAATCTAAAATACTGTCCAACCTCGTAGGTGTGTGTATATATATATATATATATATGGGATGAATTTCACAATTAAACACGTGAAATGAATGAATGATGCAAATCCACAAGGAAAAAGAAAAATTATTCCAAGGCCTTTCGTGTATTCAGAAGTACATCTCGTCAGGGAATGATTCCCTCGATCTCCTGACGAGGTGTACTTCTAAATACACAAAAATGCCTTGGAATAATTTTTCTTTTTCCTTGTGGATTTACATCATTATATATATATATATATATATATAATATATATATATATATATATATATATATATATATGGTGTCCCAGAATTAACTATCTATTTCAATGAAATCGGACAAATTTTTTAAAAACACACTTTTATTTATGTTTATCATGTTTAATATGTGTTAAAAATGTATAAATTTCTAAATTTTTTTCATAATTTATTTTCATAATTTTTTCATAGTTTTTCATAGTTTTATTTTTAGAATGGCAAAGAGACTCTCCAAAAGTTAACGTGTGGCTTGGAATGACCAAATCCAAAATTTAGGGCCCATTCTTCTTTGCGGAAGCAACTGTAACAGGTACCGTCTACCTTGATATGCTTCAGCAGTTTCTCGAACCACAGCTTCTTGATGATGGCATTCTTGATAATGTTGTGTTTCAACAAGATGGAGCACCATGTCATTATGCTCTAATTGTTCGAGAATACCTCAACAGACGCCTTCCGAATCGGTGGATTGGACGTGGAGGACCTCGACCTTGGCCTCCGCGTTCTCCGGATTTGACACCCCTGGATTTCTTTGTATGGGGTTTCATAAAAACAAAGGTTTATCGCCAAAAGATCAATAGTTTAGCTGAACTTAAAGAACGCATCCAGTTGGCAGTGCGGGAGATAACACCTGAAATGCTTCAAAATGTGTTTCGCAGCGCTGAGGATAGATTTGAAATTTGCAGAGATACAGACGGTGCGCATGTTGAAACTTCTCAATAAAGTTTTGACTTATGATTTATAAATCTATTTGTTTTTGTATCATAATTTAGTAATAAACACAAAATTATGTCAGTTTTTATTAAATTTGTCCGATTTCATTGAAATAGATAGTTAATTTTGGGACACCCTGTATATATGAAAATAATAATATTCAAATCTGAATTTAGTTTCAAAAGATCTTGACAAACAAATTAACATTTTAATAGTTTACGGCTTATTCCTATTACACATCCTTGTAAGTGAACGTTCAATAACTTCTCATTTGGAATACTTATTATATAGTTTAAACTCTCATAAACGTATTTTAAAACCTAAATCAATACTGTATAATTTGTGCGATTTGTATGATGTAGCTAAAAATTTATTTGTGAAGTGGGCAAGGGCGGATCCAGCACCTGAAAGTGACCAGTTTGTTGGCCGGGGGTCTGGGGGCCACCTAGGCGTCCAGCAGGGTTCATGGGCAGCGCCTCTGATGGGGGCGGAGCCCCCGAAGAGTCCTGAGTTTTAAGCATTTTAGTGGTATTTTTGGCATATATGGGGCTAAAAACACACATTGCAGTATGTTACCTCATTTAATACATAGATCATTTAATACATTTAATACATAGGGACATTAATACATTTAATACATATATCTAACCCACATATATCTATATCTAACCCACCTTCTGTTATACAATCTAACTCACCTTCTGTTATACTATCTATTAAACCCACCTTCTGTTATATTATTTAACCCACCTTCTGTTATACTTTTCTCACCCTCTCTTTACTCGCATGTTTGTAGTTTTCATGGTATGACAGTGTTTCTTTGAGTTAAGACTGTGTTTGCATGGTTTGTAAGCGTTCTTATTTTACTTCTTTTCATCTTTCACCCCTTTCCTATTCTCTTTGACTATTTTTCCGACTTGTCGGCAGTGGCCGGCGGATGATGATGATGGTGAGTCTTTCTCTCTCTTTTTCTGAATGAATGTTAACCCACGAATGATAGGTTTTGCTAATACTTAACCCCTTATTCTCTTCTTTTAACTCTCTTCTTTCTCTCGGGCTAACCTTAGAGTGGATCTTAGGGTCTTTGTTAGCCTTAGCTTCTGTAGATTTGTAGATATATACATATTGCAGACAATTCAAATTGCTGTTTTTCCTTAGAAAATGAATACTGATGTGTTTCCCTTTTGTCTTTGTTATTTTTTCTCTTTGACTGGGTTCGGAGTCCCAGTTCAGCCTTGAACTTATAACCTAAGTTAAGTTATACTAAAACAGACTTTATGTACTTGGAGGTCCTATTCGGTCCTACCTGAGGGTTGTCGAATCTACGCGGGCCTACTTTAGGCCTAAGTTACCATAAATGAAAAAAGGGAGCACTATTTGTAGTCTTTTTCCAAACCTTGCAAGAAAACCTAAAAGTAAAAATTATAATAGTTTGCGATCATATTTTGTACAAAAATAATTTTCTGTTTTTAAAACCTCCGTTTTCTTATATGGATGTTGAGGTATAACATATATATATATATATATATATATAAAACCTCACCTTACAACCTTACAAAGGTTTCGCGCGATGATCTCTCATTTCGCGAAGGTCAAACTTGTCACCCCTCCTCTCGAGTTGGCCTGGTGAAGTAGTGAGTTTGATTCTTGCGCTCTCCACCTCACATAGCCAGGTACGCCCGGCGCATCGGGAATTGTTCTGAGCCAGGCGTCTAGTCTTCTTTTGAAGATTTCCACTGCAACTCCCTTCGTGTTTCTTAGGTCTTTGGGCAACTGATTAAACAGTTTTGGTCCTCTCACTACAAAACTATTTTCTTTCAGGGTTAAGGATGTTCCCTGTCTCGCCTTCAATTTGGGAATACGACACAGTCTACCGTTTCTACTTTCCACCGTTGTTTGGGGAGTTATAGGGTTCAGAGTAAGATTAGGGACTAGTTTCTCCATTATTTTCCAAGTGTAAATAATGGTGTATCTCTTTACTCTCCTTTCCAGTGAATATAGGTCTAGTTCTCGTAACCTTTCCCAGTAATTTAGTTCTTTGCACCCATTGATCTTGGCTGTGAAGCTTCTTTGGATCCCCTCCAGCTGTCTAATGTCTTCTTTTTTATATTGGGATGTTAGGACCGAGCAGTATTCCAATTTGGGTATTATCAAGGTTTTCAGTAAAGGAATCATCACATTCCTATCCCTTCGTTTAAAGGTTCTCAATATCTGACCCGTTATTCTCTTTGCTCTGTTTACTGCTATCTTATTTTGTGTTTCAAATTTCGCATCATCTGTCATTACAACCCCTAAATCTTTTGCTCTGGAATTTCTCTGAATTTCCTGTCCATTTAAGGTATAATATTCCATGGATTTTAGGTCTTCTCTTTTTCCATACCGTAATAGCTGAAATTTCTCAATGTTAAACTTCATATTGTTGTCTTCCGTCCACTTGTAGATTCTGTTTATGTCGGTTTGTAGAGATCCTATATCTTCTGGGTTCCTTATTTTTCTACTGATCTTTGTGTCATCCGCAAAGGATATTACTGTGCTGTCTCTGGTAACGTCCTCATCTACAGTATGTCAGTTAGCATGATTATGAAGAGTAGTGGAGCTAATACTGTTCCTTGTGGTACTGAGCTGAGGACCTCTGATTCTGATGAAGATACTCCTTGTACTGTAACGACTTGCCTCCGCTCACTAAGGAAATTATATATCCATTTCCCTACTTTTCCTGTTATTCCCATATATTTCAGTTTATGTATTATGATTCCGTGGTCACACTTGTCGAACGCTTTAGCAAAGTCTGTGTATAGTACATCATAGTTTTCATTACTTTCAAGTGAATCAATAATGTTGTTTGTGTATTGTTCCATTAGTTGTGAACTTGTGGATAGCATGATCTGCCTGACCGAAACCCGTGTTGGTTATCATTGAATTTTTTCTGAGTTTCCAAAAAGTCATAGATTTTCTGTGTAACTATTCTTTCAAATATTTTAGTGAAATGGGATGTAAGCGATACTAGCCTATAGTTTTTGGCCTCGGATCGATCTCCTCCTTTATATATTGGGACTATGTTCGCACTCTTCAGGATGCCCGGCATTTCTCCCGTGTCTAGTGACCGTCTCCATATCCAGTATAGGGGCTCAGCGATTGCATTCTTGCAGTTTTTGATCAGTGTGGCATTCCATTTATCCGGTCCTGCCGCTGAGTGTGTTTTTAGTTTCCCTATGGCTTGTGTAATATCATCCGTCGTAAAGTCGAAATCCGTTATACTTTCACCTTGTGGTTCTTCTTCAAAGAACGCGTTTCTATCGCATATCAATTTGTCAGTTTTTGGGATACTGAAAGATGATTCGTACTGAGCTCTTAACATTTCAGATACTTCTGTTAGATCATCCGATAAAGCACTGTTCTCATTTTTTAAAGGTCCGATAGTCGCATGGTTTTTCGACTTTCTTTATGCGAAATTATAGAAGTACTTTGAGTTAGCCTTTATCGCTTCTATAGCGTCGTCTTCTTTTTCTGTATGCTTCTCGATTATTTCCTGTATGATGACGACATCGATACTTTGCAGTTTATCATTTAATATTTTTCTGATGTTGTTATCTTTACAATTACTTAATTTTGCAGTCACTCTTTTTCTCTTTCGAAACAATGCCCTCTTTTGTCTTTCGAACCTGCTTCTCCTTCCTCTTTGTTGTATCTTTGGGACATTGTAAGAGTCCGGTTTTATTTATTTAGACCTTTACAAGTTTACGTAGATAATTAACTATATGCCAGGGTCACCAGCGCCCAAGTACTAGATTGGCATCCGGCACAGCGGCGCAAAGTTAAATTTAATAAAAGAAGGGAAGGACTGATTATTAAATCAATATGAATTTTTATATTTTATTGACAACAATTAATGAGTATATGCAAAGGGGATTTTTACCCGTAACAACTTTGATGGACTTATAATGGTGAGATTAAATAATGGCCCGTTTGGCTAATATATAACAGTCTGCAAATAATACTGATTATAATAATGAATATGCAATAATACAATTAATTCAAATAATAGTAATAATAATAATAATAATAGTAGTAATAATAGTATAGTAATAATAAACTAATAATAATAGCCACAATGACAACCTTGTCTGCAAAGAGATAGACAAGAATACTGTAAGTGATATTTCAGAGAAAAAGAATAATAAAAATGGCAATAATTAATAATTAAAATACATATAGGTTATATAGGCCCCAGTAACCTGTGGATGATAAATTACAGTTAATTCTGGTTATGGGATTGTGTTAAGTTGAATGGGAAAACTAAAGGAAATATGTAGGCTACAAATGATTAGTAGGCCATCTGCTAAGAAAATAACATGAAACGTAATAGGCTTATAAAGTAAAATATACTAAGAAAATTAATGGGCAGGCCTTTGCCTCTTCAACATATCCAGCTGAGGTTAATCTAAAACAAAGACTATGGTAGGCCTCAGTTAGGCTAGTTACAATTTGGCTTTTGCCTAGACCTAACTTAGCCTAAGGTAATTTATTATATGAACCTTACATTACTATTTGTAGTATAAATCTTGGTACTAATTGCAAACAGTATAAGGCTTGTTAGTATCTACAGTATGCGGTATTGCATACAGATATGGAATAGTAAAGAATATAAACAAATACAAAACATACCAAAAGGAACTTTGCTTGCTAGCGGGGTGCTTTCGAATAATGTTTAAACGGCGTCCTTTTGTGTTGTCGTTGCACACAAGTTTGTTTTTACTTAATAATTTTACCAACCAGCCAAAATAATCCTTAAAAGCCCATTCATGTCTAGTCACACCACTCTGAATTCTTAAGAATTAAATTTGATCACTAGACATTTAACTTGTATTTATTTATTTAGATTTAAATAATTCACTCATGCCAATTTGTGGCAGTTTTCACTAATAAAGAATAATCTTGTGGTGCAAGGCACTACAAGTACTGCCCCCCAAAAACATGGTTGTCAGGGGTAAAAAAAAACTTAAATGTCAAAACGCACTGGCTTACGAATGACCCTTCAGAACCAGTGCTGCAGGATATTGCCGTCCAAAAGCAAACAACGACTCGTTCTGGATCTAGTACTTGGGCGCTGGTGACCCTGGCATATAGTTAATTATCTACGTAAACTTGTAAAGGTCTAAATAAATAAAACTGGACTCTTACAATTGGTGACCCCGGAGTGACCAATTGTAAGAGTCCAGTTTATTTATTTAGACCTTTACAAGTTTACGTAGATAATTAACTATATGCCAGGGTCACCAGCGCCCAAGTACTAGATTGGCATCCGGCACTGCGGCGCAAAGTTAATTTTAGTAAAAGAAGGGAAGGACTCATTATTTAATCTCACCATTATAAGTCCATCAAAGTTGTTACGGGTAAAAATCCCCTTTGCATATACTCATTAATTGTTGTCAATAAAATATAAAAATTCATATTGATTTAATAATCAGTCCTTCCCTTCTTTTATTAAAATTAACTTTGCGCCGCAGTGCCGGATGCCAATCTAGTACTTGGGCGCTGGTGACCCTGGCATATAGTTAATTATCTACGTAAACTTGTAAAGGTCTAAATAAATAAAACTGGACTCTTACAACATGTTTTTCCACAATTTCTAACATTTTTCCTCTAACGTCATTAGCATCTCCTCCGTTGTCTTGGCCTCGAAAATGGTTTTCCAATCTATTACTTCCATGCTGGATGTCACATCTTCCCAGTTTATAGCTTTGGAGTGAAAATTAAAAATTTCGAATTTGCTTCTTTCTGTTGTGCGTGTTCTTTCCTTTCCTGTTGCCTTTATATAGTTGTTATTTCAATGATGTTATGGTCCGATATCATAGTTGGGGATATTTCTACATTATCAATTATATTACTGTTGTTTGTGAATACCAAATCTAGGCAGTTGTTTTTTCTTGTGTTTTCTGTTATTTCTTGCGTTAACATAAATTCATCAGCTAGAGCTAGTAGCATTTTTACCAGCTCCTGGTCTTTTCGTGTGCCCCCCTTGTCCTGGTGTATACATATATTTTTTCCTATCCTTTTATATTTCATGAATGGGAAATTAAAATCACCACAGAGAAAAATATTTGGGGTTGGAGAGTGTACATCTTTTACCAAGTTTCTTACCTCTGTAATGGAATCTGAAAATTTTGAGGTTGGCGTGTTTGGGGGTCTGTACATTACAATTAGTACCATATTTAATTTTTCAATTTTTGCTGCTACACATTCTACGTAGGTGTTTGAGATACTTATAGCCATTTCTGCTATGTGCCTTTCGCGTGTGTAAATAGCACATCCTCCTTTACGCCTCACTGTTCTGTCGGCTCGGAGGATGTTATAGTTGTCAATTTGTATTTCTTTTTTGTCAATACAGGACTCACAGTTTTCACAGTTCGCCTGGCAGTCCTTTAGATGAGTTTCCGTGAGGCATGCAAAGTCTGCTCCGGCTTCTTGCATGAGTCCTTTCAGGTATACAACTTTGTTCGTAGGGTGGTTTGATTTGAGGCCCTGTATGTTGGCTAGGATTATTTTTATTTTTCTCTTTCTTTTTCGCATGCAGGTGGTTCCGATTTGTTTTCCAATTGGGGTGCCGGTTTCGTTGCTTTGTGGTCCTCCGAGAATTTACCTCTTTTTATCTTTGTCGGTACCTGTTGTCCCGATAATGCATGAAGTGCCTTTGTTCGTACCTTCTGTCCGGCTCTCGGATTCCTATATTTATATTTGTCAGCTGGTTTTGTAATTGCTGGATAGTATTTAGCAGCTGAAATGTGTTGGCTGCGTTTAAAAAATTAGCACTCTTCTTTGATGTTCATTTTTTCTGTTCACTCGTTGCGTTCCTTTGAGGAATATATATATATATATATATATATATTATATATTATATATATATATATATTATATATATATATATATATATATATATGTTAAACACAGACCGTGCATGGAACAAGGAACTCTTCTGGGAAAATTAAATCCACTATAGTCCGAATTATTCGGACTATAGTGGATTTAATTTTCCCAGAAGAGTTCCTTGTTCCATGCACGGTCTGTGTTTAACATATAAGTTTCTCAGGGGACCATTCTGAGTTTGTGTATATATATATATATATTATATATATATATATATATATATATATATATATATATATATATACATGAAAATGAAATTTTTTGGTAGACTATAGTCCATATGACAAATATTATTGATACAATGACAGTTCACATATTAAGGATAAAAATATATACAACTGATTAGAAATAATACAGTAATGTCGGAGTTAAGTGGAGCTACAGACAGACGTTTTCACACCAAGAAGTCCATAGTTTAGAAGATAAACGACAGGACTCATAGATAGCTTGAATAATCGGGTTGGTTGATTTTTTAATTCTTTGCGTTAGACTGTATTGAGCACGTCTTGTTACCTCCGGGAAGCTCGAGACATTGCGGGTAGAAAACATTTGCGAAGCTGAGCATCTCGGGGTAATTTATGTAAGAGTCTAAAGGACCTGTTGCACAGCAAATTTAGAGTTCTGCCAGAACCTTTTTTATAATTCACCCAGAGATGCTGTCCATATATATTTCTGCAGAAAGTACGAAAGAGAGTGTCTTTAGCTTCACTTGTACAGAACCGAAAGTTCCTTATAGTCATATTCGCTTTAGCACAAAGGCTTTGAGATTGTTTTCTTATATCCGAGTCATCACTCAAGGAGCTGGTAATATCATAGTTTGACCCAAATACTTAAACTCTTGTACTTCCTCAATTACTTCACCTTTCATTTTAAACCTAATGTCAGGTGGCTGATTATAGCTTTTCGGATGAAATTGCATAACCTTAGTTTTTGTATCATTAAAAAGAATATGTTTCTGCGAATACACTTTGCAGACTTTTAGGAGCTGATCCAGACTTTTAACAGATTAATTAAGACCATATCATTGGCATAAACTAAGTTATTTATTCTTGTGTTATTCATACAATAGGGTGTATCATGCTCATTGAAGCGCGAATTTCAAGATTGGCAGTATGTATTCCTATGGAAAATTAAATTTTAGGAGGGGTTTGTTTTCTTGAACTTTTGCTAAAAATCACGTTTAAGTGTTCAAATTTCCACTTTTTCGTTTTCTGGTTATGTACAGAACAGCTGTGCAGGACATACACTGTAGTACAAATGTAACAGACCGGTTTCTTACCAAACAAAACCATTGTAACAGCTGTTATAGGCTACTAGAGTTTCACTGTGATAATTTTCTATGTTTTAGATAGAAAGTTTGGTGAAGATTGTGTAGCCACCATGGCTAAGCAAGGACGAAAGACCAGAAAAAGTTCTGGTTCAAAGCTGAGTGATCCAGGCAAGCAGTTATTTCCCACAGAAGTTCCAACCTGGAGAGCTGTGTTTCAGAGAGGAATCCTCCTCCAGGAAGAGAAGTTGCTTCTGGATGATATGAAGAGAGCTCAGTACCCTCTGCAGGATTTGGCTAAGTACTTGACATCACTGCCAAGTTCACTCCTCCTGTGATCATTTAAGAGAGATCCATTGCTAGGAAGATTCTTGTCAGGTGGAATGAAATGATTGACCTAGTGAATGGCAGAGTGAAGGCTGCAAAGAGAGAGAAGAGAATATCTGAACTTGATGCATTGTTTGACATAACAACCTGCAGACATGATATCACTCTCTGTGGAACTGAAGCATCTGGCTGCTCTGGCTGTGCTGCTAGAGTTCATGTCAACTGTGACTGTCCTCTGCCTCAGAAGATTCCAAAGCTAGAGCTAGAGTGGCTCCATTACCAGAGGATCAAAACCTCAGAAGTTTCTGGCTTCCGGATGGTATCTGTTGATGTGAAGGAAACAGTGAAGCAGGTGAAGGCTGCTAAGAGGAAGAAGGAAGAACAGAAGGCAGAGAAACAGAAAAGAGGAAGAAGAAAAGGAGCTACTGCTTAGAGCTGATGATGGTGATGATGATGAAGATGAGGCGACTTCCTTGCAAGAGTCTCCAGGCAGAGCAGCTCCTACTGCTGACACAGATTTTTCCAGTACTGCACCAGGCACAAGCTCCAGTGTCAACACTGGCAAAGTCTCCACCTCTGCCAGGAAGAACTACATGGATATCTCAAGCACTGCTGCGGCTACAGTCAGGTTCAAGGTGGCAAACACTCCTGCAGCAGCCATTGCAACTGGTTTCTTGCAAGATCTCATCAAAGCTGGATATCTATCTGCTGATAAGGCATATCTAGCTGTTGACAGGATGAAGATGTGGAGGGACAAGGAGTCTGTAATAGGTGCCTCGATTGAGGCCCTGGAGAAAAGGACAGAGGGAGAGGAGATCAAGGGAATTTTCTTTGATGGAAAACAAGATAAGAAGACAAAGATCATGAGGTACAATGAAGAAACTGGCCGCTTCCATCCTGATATTACAACTGAAGAGCACTATAGTGTTACCTGGGAACCTGAGGGGAAGTATCTCTTCCATTGTACACCAGAAGAACCTGAAGGAAATGAGAAACCTGCAATGAAGATAGCTCAGGCTCTGTTTGAGTGGATTAGTGCTCATGGTGCTAAAGATACTATTGTGGTCCTTGGTGATGACTCCACCAACACAAACACAGGACCTGATGGAGGAGCCATCACTCACTTGGAGAGACTGCTAGGTCACAAATGTCACTGGCTGATATGCTAGTTGCATATTAATGAACTCAGCCTCAGGCACATGATCATCAAGCTTGATGGTCCCTACACGCACAAGTCTGGGTTCAGTGGCCCAATAGGAAAACTTTTGGAGAAGATCATTGACGTACCTGTCAACTTCAGCTTCAAGACTCTGCTAGGAGAAGAAGATATAATTGAACTGCCAGAAGACATTGTATATAACCTTAGCACTGACCAGAAGAACTGCTACCTACTGATCAAAGCTCTCAAGACAGGAGATTTGAGCAAGGAAGTTGCTGGTCTGAAGTGTGGCTCACTGAATCAGTCACGCTGGCTGACTACAGGTGAGGCTCTGTTGATGCTGTGGATGAGGCAGCATGGTCTGAAGGGGGAGGTGTTGAAGAAGCTGGAGGTGCTGCAGAAGTTCTGCCTGGACTTCTACTTCAAGATGTATTTTGAGATCAAGGTGAAGCACCACATGAGGTATGGACCTCACCATATTGTGACCGCTCTGGGACTGCTGAGAAGCCAGACCTCTGAAGTCAGGAACATAATCACTTATGTGATAGTTCGTGGAGCATATCATGCTCACAGTGAGAACCTCATTGCCTCTCTCCTGTGCAGTGAGGATGAGGAGGAGAGGGCATGGAGGGTTGAGATGATGAAGAAGATCAGAGGTAAGTCCGAGTATGGAGACATGAGTCTGAGAACTCATAGAAACCCTAAACTGAATTTTGATGCCACTTCTCCAATTACTCTGATTAATTGGGATAAGGAAAAACTGTATGAGCCACTCTTCACTTGTAAGATGGCAAGAGGAGAAGTTGAGGAGCTTCTCAGGTCTCCACTTGAAGTTGAGAACTTCTCAGTTCACACTCAAAGCCGTGAAAGAGCAGTCCAGGAAGTTTCAGCTGCAGCTCATGCAGTGTATGGGCAAGAGAGAAAAGATGGTTTTGTTCGTGTTAGGATCGATCACAGAGAATTGTTGCCAGTTTTCAAGTCAAAGCAAGACATTATGAGCATGTTTTAAATCTCTACAAGACCTGCTAGACAAATCAAGATGCTTTCAGAAGAAAAAATCTCAAACATTCAGTTGACCAGTATATTATTACAAGCTGGGGGTGGAGGGGGACTTATATAAATATTAAAGAAGAATTGCAATTGCAAAAAAAAGGTTGAACGTCACAGCAGCTTGCGGAAAGGTGGGGGCAGCTGCCATCACACTCAGTGATGCCGAAAAGAAAATTAAAAAAAATTGGTGGAGGCGTTTCTAAAAAAAAGAAAATGCAAGACCAAGAAAAAAAAAAAGATTGTGCTTGATGAAGAGAACAACCGCGAAATGTGGTGTATAGGAGACTAAAAATCATACAATTCCTTAGTTTTGGGCCATTTTGGGTGATTTTGGTTATTTTAGAGGTTATGAACAACTTTGGCTGATCTTAAATGAGTCCAAGCCTGCCCCTAGAAATGCTTAAGGGTGTATGCGAACAATATGGAACATATGGAGGTCATTTGAGGCTACCAAGTCTTTGAAATTGGCAAAAAATCCCATTTTTCGACAAAACAGTGCAATTTTGAACACTTAAATGTGATTTTTCGCAAAAGTTGCAGAAAACGAACCCCTCTTAAAATTCAGTTTTACATAGGAATACATATTGCCAAACTTGAAATTCCAAGTTTTACAATATTCGACCTGAGCATGATACACCCTACTATACAACATCCCACTGTTGCCTCATTAAGTGAAGCAATTAATCCGTCAATATACACATTAAATAGCATAGGGGTGAGCAATGAGCCTTGTCTCACCCTGCAAGAACCAAAACATTCGGATAGTACCATGGGCGTCCGCAAGTGGGGCCAAGGGGGGGCAGTTGCCCCCCCCTGGATATACCAACTAATTTTTCTTTTCATAATATACATGCCATTGTTATAGAAAATTTGGCAATGAAAATGTTTAAAGGTTAATTTGGCCTTCACGAAGCCTTCACGAAGACCGTCATTGAACGTTTTGTTAGTGATAGACGCCGCCTACAGCTTCTATTTAATGAGTAATGACAACTGAAAAAGGTATAAGAAAGATATTTTAACAATTTTTTTTAATAACTTTTACTTAAAGTTTCATTTATGTTACTCTTCTTTCTTTCTTTATAGTGTGTGTATGTTGTGTGTCACAGTGTGTGTGTTTGTGTATGTGTGTGTGTATGTGTGTGTGTGTGAAATACAGTATATAATTCACGTTCCATGGGTCAGTTTATGACTTTATTTGACTTAATAAAACAATTTTGCTCTCAGGTTGTATGTGTAGTCCTAGTCTGACAGCAATTTGACAATTACCACTAACTTAGGAAACGAAAAATGAGTATTGAGTAGCCTTGATGTCTTGTCCATACTTGCCCCTCCCCCTACAAAAAATCCTGCGGACGTCCCTGGATAGTACATTGCCCCACCTAACGGTAAAAGATTGGTGGGAATACCAAAATTTCAACAAATTTAATATGTACATGGGAACGTTCCTGTCTTCTAGTTTTTAAAATAAAATATTGTGGTTCACTCTATCATATGCCTTACTTATATCTAGGAAACAGCTACAAATAGTTGAATTACTGTCAATGTATTTAAAAATTGTTTCTTTAAGTACATACTGTAGATACACAGGTCAGGTGAGTGGGACCTTTTAAAACCAAACTGATTACGAGATGTCCATAGGTAATCATTTAAGCGGAGTAACAAGAGTTTTTCTAGTAGTTTCGAGAAGCAGGAAGCGACAGCAATAGGCCTGTAATTATTGCTGGACAGAATGTCTCCATGCTTATTTTTGAGGCAAGATATATACCCTCATGAACTCTGCAGGGATATGGCTATGAGCAAGCATGGCTGATAAGAGCAATGATATATGCAGACATACTACGTCATTGACATATTTTAAGTGCTCATTCGATAGGTCATCTACCCCTGACGCAGAACCAGTCTTTAACTCTTTAATTAACCTCTTTACTTCAGGAACTGATATAAAAGTATTTTCCCTTGTCCCTCCCACAGGTGTTTCGCTGCAATCTATTTAAAGATTATCCCTACTCACACTGTTAAGAATGTTAGGGTAGTGGTTTTTCCACAGCTTTGCAATTTCATCCTCCTCCGACACCCGATCGATCGTCGGAGGGAGAACACTTTTGACACTCGTTTGATTCTTAACAAATTTCCAAAATTTGTTATTAGCGTTATTTATGCGAGCTTCACAGGCTTTTGATGCTCGAATATACTCTTCTTCCTGTTAACATCGCCTTATGGCCGCCGTATACTAACCCCTTCAGGGGGGCAATAAACTCATTCCATCCAGGAATAATCTTAGTATGATGGTTGTAAGATTTAATCAGGGGGCTTCCTGCTTCTCTTAACAGGGATATTATCTTACTATAATACCTATCTATGAGTTTACAGTGATAATCATTTGAGCAAGGATTATTACAGGCAAGATGCAAAATTTCTAAATTATTAAAGAGATGACCTGCTCTGTCTTTGTATTCTATTCTCTGTTGCATATTAACATTAGACCAATCGACGCGATTATTCTTACTATCTAAATCTTGTTCTGTCGTGTTACGCATAAATTGGTAAAAATAATTAATAGTTCTAATGGTCTATGATCAGAAAGGAGGAAATCATGCAGAATATGAACTCTAACAATTCAATCCTTTAGATTATTACTAGTGTTGAAAAAACTATATAGGGCTATGGGTTGATTGCCTGTTACCTCTCATCCGTTGGAAATTTCCAGCAGATTACAGTGGAGGGTTAACGACAAAACCCTATGTTATTTCGTTAGTTATGTATATGTAGGTATTCAAAGGACCTCTTTATGTTTATTTGCCTTCGGTATTTGCGCTGCCTAATGGTAAACAAAGAAATTACCTCACCTTATTATTTCGTTGGGCCTCACTTTTGTTCGTAGAGCGCGACGATCTCTTTCGGTTTATTTGCTATAGGCATTCACTACACTTAAATACCTGAAGGAATAGGCCTATCCTTTTTATAGTTATTAGGTTTTATATTATGAGGATTTCACTCAGAACTTATAGGAAGATAAAGTACATCTTCCTTGCTTAAAGCATCGCTGTCACAAAAGCAGCTCAGAGTGCCACCAATGTAAATCATTAGAAATTCGCTGATTCTTCGAAGTTCGTTGACTCGTCTCTTGATGTAATTTTCATGAGTCAGTAATGGAAAATATTGAATACAAAATAATAAATTTGGTTTTCTTGTCATGCAGGCCCAATGTCTACATATGGGGTTCTATGTATGGTAATTAATTTCATTCCCAATAGGCTATGTCGCCAATCCCGAGGCAATTTTGACAATTTTGAAGTTATTTACTTCAATAAATTAATAATTTGTATTTAATTAAGGAATAAAGGTATCACATACGATACCATATTGTAAACATGTATAGTTTTTCCATATACTGGGGGGGCACGAAGAAAAAATTTGTATGTCATACATTAAATTTTTTAATAAACAGTGTGTTTTAAACCATGTGAAATAAGTTAAAAGAAATAAAGTAGGAATTTAGAAAGATAAAGGTTACTCAAGACCTATTTAAATATAAAAGTTCAAGAGGCCAACTTCTCGAGTTTAGTTAAAGTTATGTCAATCAATTTGACTTCCCTTAGGTATAGGAAATAGAATTAAAGTAAAGTTATTAAGCATTTTAACTTTGCTCAAATTGTGTAAGGTTTATAAGTCACCAGTCTTAATTTTTTCTTGTAAAAGTTTTCTGGCTTTCAAAGCAGTCTTTCTATGAGGCCTGTCTGGTTTAGTCTGAGTTACATCAGGTACATTGAGAGATTCCTCCCCAATAGTATCCTGATCCATCCTTTGGGGTAATGGTTCTAACTTAGCCCTACACTCCAAAGGATATAGCAATGTGATATCTCTGGTGGTTTCACCAGTTGCTTTTTCAGTTTTACAACCCTGGTAATTTCGCCTTCACCAGTTTTGAGTTCTAAGACTTTTCCCATTGACCAATGTTGTCTTGGAGTCTTGTCATGTATCAACACAATGTCCCCAATTTTTACTGAATCATTCCAATTTTGGTTTGTTAATTGTTTATGTCTTTCTCTAAGACTTGTTAAGTATTCTTCTCTCCATTTTGTTATAAACTGAGTTTTGATTTGTGTCAAATGTTGGTATTTTGTGTCGAGTTCTTTGTGTCCTATTACCCAACCTGGACCCTCTGTACTGTTATGTTCATATTCTGATAACATGTTTACTGTTTCTCCCTTAATTAGGTGGTTTGGTGTGAGACGTTCTGGCTCATTAATACCATCTCCTACATAAGTTAATGGTCCGTTGTTGATAACGTTTTCAATTTCTGACAGAATAGTCATGAGTTCAAAAAGTTGTAGATGTTTGGTCCCAATAGTCTTTTTAAGGCAGTTCTTTACAGTCTGTATGTTTCTTTCCCAAATGGAACCATACCATGGTGTATTAACATGAATGTACTTCCAGGTTATATTGTGTTTGATTAAATGAGTTTGTACTGTTTCACTGTCACAAATCTGATGAATAATTCTTTCACCAGATTTGAAGTATGTGGCATTGTCTGACCATATAGTTTTGGGTACAGAATTGTGTGCACAAAATCGTCTGAAAACAGCAAATAAAAGCTTCTGCTGTCAAATCTTCTACTATGTCCAGACATATGGCACGTGTGGCAGCACAGGTGAAGAGTACAATGTACACTTTGTATTCCTTTGAATCCATTTTATCTCCAAAACTCACATTCGCCGCTCCAGTGTAATCAATACCCGTGGTTTCAAATGGCTGAGTAAATGTTACTCGTTCCACAGGTAGATCTGGAGCGCTTGGGGTTTTAAAGGGTCGTGAATGGATAAGTTTACAAGGAATGCATGTGTTTAAAATTTTCTTTGTTTCAGTTCTACCATTTGGTAGCCAATAAGTTTTTCTCATCTCCGTCAAGGTTTGTGGGATCCCCATGTGGTGTATTCTGTTGTGGGTATCCCTGATGATGAGATTTGTGAAGTGATTCCTCCTCGGAAGAAGAATTGGGTGCTTAGAGTTGTAAGTCAAAGTTGACTTGTTAAGCCTTCCTTTACACCTTATCAGACCCTCTGTATCCAGGCACAGATTTAGATCCATGACAAGTAAAGGAATTCCTTTGTTTAATGTGTTATTGGACCTAAGATACTTCAACTCCTTGTCAAATTATGAAGCTTGTATCTGTTTGAGCCAGTGTTTTGTTGCAGTTTCTGTTAAGTTAGAAAAGGCCTTCTGAGGACAGTGTTTAAGAAGGTAGCTATTGACAAACTTGCAGCAATAGACTAATTCTCAAGAGTTTGTTGAGGTCTGAATAATGTTTATAGTAAAAAATAGGTTTGTCCTCAGTGATCTTTTCAGTTGTTGTTGTTGTTGTTTAGCCGATCAGCCCACCCTGATCGAGCAAGCAGGCGGCACGTAGATAACCGATCGCCCTCTCCGGAGTGGACCAGAGGTTCAGCGCACTAGTGATGTTGTGTTGTGTTCGTTATTGTGCTAGAGCGGTATAGTCTGTCATAATGTGTTCAATTGTTTGTGGTGTGTGCTGGCACAGGTGGCAGGTGTCGTCTATGGAGTTGTCTAGTCTGTTTTTATATGTCCGTGAGTTGGGGTGATGTCCACATCGGAATCGTACTAAGTTAACTCGATCCGATCTGCTCAGGCTGATCTCTGACTTGTTAATGGGTGGCGGCTTCGCACCTAGGACCGCATTCGGACCGAGTCGTGTAAGTGCTTTGTGAGTTAGGTGTGTGTGTATGTGTTTTCTGTACTGTGTGATGTCTGTGGGGCGTGGTATGGAATGGAGTATTTGGTTATAATGTCTCTCTGGTGTTACCTTAATGGTGCGAGGTGTTGGTGCATGATTGTACATGTAGTGGCAAGGGTGTTTGGGTTAGTTGTCGCTGCTGCCATGAATTGTGTTCCCCTCATGTCTAAATGTTCCCTAACTTTCAGTATTTTTGTTTCTGTGTGCAGGTGTTCTATTGGTGTTGTTTGAGTGCATCCTGTAATGATACGAAGTGCGTTGTTTTGTATTGTCTGTAAGGTGTTTATGTGTGTTTGAGATAATGGGTGCCCAGCATGGGCTAGCATAGTCCATAGCTGAGCGAATATATTGTTTGTATATGAGTGATGTTGTTTCCTGCTGGTGTCCAAAGTTTGTGCCTGTTAGTACCCTAAGCGTGTTAAGTCTTGACGTACATTTGTTTTTAATGTTCTGAATATGGTTTGCAAAAGATAATGACGTGTTGTATGTGACCCCAAGTATTTTGGTCCTGTGAGTGTGTGGAATATTGATGTTGTTTAGTGTAAGCTGTGGAATTACCTGGTGTTCTTTTGTGTTGCTTGTAAGCAAGGTGATGGTTGATTTTGTGGGCGCTACTTTGAGTCTATTGTGTGTGAGCCAGTCTTGTATACTGTTTATGTATGTTTGTAGGTTATTTGTAGCGGTGTCGATGTTGTTGTGGGTGGATGTTAGAGTGATCTCATCTGCATATGATGATAAGGTAAGCTTGTTATCTATGGGTGTTGGAATGTCATGCATGTATAAGTTGAAGAGTGTTGGTGAGAGAACAGAGCCTTGAGGGACCCCGTTCGGAAAAAGCTTGTTTTTGGATGACTTGCCATTAAATGTGACATGTGAGTATCTTCCTGAAAGATAGTTGCTCAGCCACCTTTTGGTGTTATTGTGCATGTTTGTGTTGAGTATTTTGTTTATGAGAGGGAAGCGTGGGATAGCATCAAATGCTTTACTAATGTCTATTGTTGTTAATAGTGTACGTTGAGCTGGTCGTCTGGAGTTGATGCCATCCATGATGTGCTGCGTGAGGTTAGTGAGTAATGTCGTGGTTGAGTGGTGAGGTCTGTAATGGTCGTGTCGAGTCTGTAGGTTTTCTTGTGTCTGGCTGTTTGTCTGTCTGCGTGTTTCTGGTTGTTGTCTCTGTTTAAGTGACTTATCTTTGCGTAGTGATTAACTAGAATGTTAGCTTGTTGTGTGTATGTTGGGATATTATTTTGGCTGCGACAGATAGCCGCGTGTGAGGTGTCAATGCCGCTGTTAGAGTGGGTAATGCTGTTTATAGTCTTGTATAGCTTGGATGTATCTGTGGAGTGGTTTAGTGTTGTTATGAATTCCCTGAATGTTTTTGTTTGTTTTTCTTTGAGTGTTGAGCTGTTGTATCTGCTGTTTTATGGCTTCTGTGTGTGGTGTTTGTGTGTTATATTTGAGGTTGTTACGTTGCCTTATGAGGTGGGCTATTTCTCTAGTGTAAATTTGGGTTGTATTTCCTAATGTTGCCCTTGGGTATGTATTTGTTTGCATTATTGATGATCTGATTAAATGTCTTGAGTGTTGTATTGATGTCTATGATGGGTGTGCTGTTTAATGTGGTGAATTGTTCCTCAGTCTGTATTTTGAACTGTTCCCAATCAGCTTTCTTGTAATTTCTGTAAGTGTGCCTAAGGCTGTTGGGGCAGAATGTAGAATGTGTTGTAATGATGATGGGCAGGTGGTCTGATGACAGTTGTTTTTCTGTTTTCCATTGTGTATGTGTTGCTAGTGAGGGGGAACAGAACGTTATGTCTGGGGAGGAGTTTGAGTATCCTGTTTGATGTGGTATGTGTGTATGTTCTTCTGTATTGTTAAGAATGAAGAAGCTGTTTAGTTGTGTGGCTATGTTGGCGCCTCTGGTGTTGTTTTGGTTGTGCAGGTACCAACTAGTGTCTTTTCAGTTGTTGTAGAATTGAGTGTGAGGTTAACTACTTTGGCTGGCCAAAGATCCTCGCATGTTAGCCATTCAGGCCCTTCATACCAAATTTTGTTTGCTTTCAACAGTTTGTAAGAGAGCCCTCTTGTCAAAAAGTCTGCAGGATTCTGTTTTGTTTGTATGTACCTAAATTTGATACCAAGGGATGTGTTTGCAGTTTTGATTTCTGTTAGTCTGTTCTTCACAAATATGTTTTTGCAAGTTGTATCTGTGTTGGTCACCCATGTTAGACAAATTTGACTGTCTGTCCATAAGTAAATGTCTGTTATGTCAACTTCTTTATACACTTGTGAGAGAAAGTCTGCTGTTTTGACTCCCAATGAGACAGCCAATAATTCAAGTTGTGGTACAGTTTTCTTTTGGTTTAAGGGTGCCACTTTTGCCTTTGAATAAACCAAGTTACTTTCATTTTCACTTGTTAAATAGGCACAACACTCATAAGCTTGTGGGCTGGCATCTGTAAAAATGTGTAGTGTTTGAGATTTCAATCTGTAACCAGCACATCTTGGTACGTAGATGTTTTGAACTTTGTTTAAGTCTGTGTCCAATTTTTTCCAATGAAGTTGGTCTTCTACTGAAAATGGCTCATCCCAATCAATTTTCTTTTTCCATAAGTCTTGCAAAAGGATTTTGGATCTTATGGTTGCTGGTAAATATAATCCAATGGGGTAAAAAAATTTGGATGATTCTGAAAGCACTTCTCTTTTTGTATTGGCATTTCGATTTAAATTATAACTCTTTGTGCAAAGAGTGTCATTGTGTTCGGAATTCTGTTTTAAAAACCAAAGCATTCCAAGTGTTTTTTGTAATTGTTTGGTTCAATGTTCCCATTGTTGTCTTTTTGTTGTTTATTCATTTAATTTAGGAGAATTAGAAACCCACTCTTTCAGTCCAAAATTTCCTTGCTTCATTATGGGTTGTGACATTTTGTAAATTTCAAGCAATTTCTCTTCAGTTACAGTGGAACCAATGAGGTTATCCACATAAAAATTTTGTTTAAAAACTGAACTGTTAAGTTCTCTTGAAATAAGTTTAGGTGTTTTTTAATTGCTAAAGCAAGAATACTTGGAGAACAATTTACTCCAAAAATAATTACTTTAAATCTGTAGGTTTTGAAACCTTTGTTAAAGTCATGTGGATCATTAAACCACAAAAACCCGAAATGATTTTTATCATACTCAAGCTTCAAATTTATACAGCGGAATGCTTTTTCTATGTCACTCTGCACCGCATAATTGTTTAAACGGAAACAAAAGAGAATTTTTACAAGATCTGAGACAAAATTTGGGCCTTCCATGAGACAATCATTTAAACTAACAGAATTTGTATCCTTTAAACTACAGTTGTATACTACTTAGTTTAGTTGTGGATGAGTCTTCTCTGTAAACTCCTCTGTGTGTTAAATAATGACAACCTCGTTTTTTAAAGGGTTCATCAGTAACTTCTTCAATGAAGCCCCTTTCTATTTGTTCTTTGAATATGTTGTTGTATTGTTCTAAAAGATTGTCATTTTTAAGTTTTCTGTAATTTTTATACAGATGTGCCTTAGCTATTTTCAAATTGTCCATTATTTCTGGACAAGGTGTTTTCCAAGGCAGCTCCACATAGTATTGATTGTCTCTGTGTTGTAATGTATCCTTAAATTGTTCTGTCATCAATTGGTCTTCATGTGTAATTGTACTGTCCTTTATGCCAACTGATTCTAATAGTCACAACTGCTGTAACCCTTCATCCAATGTGGAATCATTTTCATTCAAATGATGTGGGATTACGACAGTGTTTTTGTTGTTCGAGTTTGTCACATAGTCTGAAATTTGTGAATGTGGCGATTTTGTTTTGTGTGAATTTTTTTCTTGTTCTGTGTTTTCTGTGTCAGTAGTAAGATTGTATTTAGTTATGTCACCCAAAGGTGCAATACCTGTGGGAGTTTGTATGGCTGTTCCATCTCCAATTTTAATGATGCCTCTATGGACCAGATGAAGATAGTTAGCCCCCATGAGCATATGTATATCATCAACTACATCTACATTAAAGGTTTTATCAGCTATCGTGTATTTGTTTTGAAGTTGCAGCAAAGTTTGTTTTAACCCAGCTATTTGTAATTTTTCTTGTTCTACTTTGTCCACAACAACAACCTTAAGGGTTTCAAATGTTCCATCAAGAGTTAAAGTTACATTTTCAGTTTTAAAACTGGCTTGTACTAGGTTTTTAGTAATAAATGATGAAATAGAGAGCTCTTCATTCCCTTGTTGCTTCTGAAGTCCCAATTTTTCTATCAGTTGTTTGGTTACAAATGTTTGTTGTGAGCTATTATCTAAGAGACACCTAACCTGCACTATTTGTCCCTTTTGTTTTGGATTTCCAAGGTTGTGGTTGGTAAAAGAATTTTTGGATTATGGTTAATGCTAGATGAACTGACACGCCCATTCATAGCATTTTGAGTTTGTTTCTGTTTGTTTTGGTTTGATTTGGGTGTTTGTTCATAATGTTTGCAAGTTTTTTTCATGTCTGTGTGTGTATTACACATGGGGGTAATATGGTCAAAACTATTGCAAAACTTACAATTGTATTTCAAATTTGATTGATTTGCAGTTTAACTTATGGTGCCCTGATCCAGTGCATTTTTTGCATAAGTTTAGTTGTTCACAACGTTTTGACCTTGCTGTAAAGTCTGTGTATTTGGAACAATTTGTAGAACTATGTTCACCGCTAAAACAAAATTTGCATGGTATGTGGTTATACTCAAAAGTAGTTACATTAAAGTTTTGTAGAGTAGGGGTCTTTGAGTCTTTTTCTGTCACTTTATTTTCTGCAAATTGAGTTTTGCGGTTGTGTTTGAATGTAACTGGTAAGTGTTGAAATCTTTTGTTAGGTTTTTGGTTTTCTGCATTGTTGGTTTTTTCTTGTGCTGTGTTAAATTTTGGGAGTGTGTAACTTGATTTGTAAAGTGCAAGTACAGTTGGGAAATCTTCTCTTAGCTTATTAAGGCTATAGTCCAGGCAATTTGTAGTTAGACCTGGGCAAAATTGCTTCAGAAGCTTTCTAAACTGTTTCCAGCTCAGGAACCATTGCCGAATAACATATCCAAAATCCGACAAAATTGGACCCCGGGAACACCCCCAAAAATGAAATTCAAAATGGCGGACTGGATGTTTCCTACGAAAAAAAATATATATAATTTACGCTTTTATTTATAGAGATACATTTGATGCTTTTTCTTTCAGTTGTAATGTTTTAAATAATTCAACAATATACAACACAACCAGTTATTACGCAAATATAATGTTATATAGCTTTTTACAGATTTTTATAATCAATAATACAACAATTATTTTTTTCCCAGTTTCAAGTTATGTTCATTACAGAAGAAGTGATACCTGGTCACAAACATACAGAAATTAATCCTCTTCATCACTATCATCGGATAGATTACCGGTACTTGGGTTGTTATCGCAACCACTGATTTGGCACTCGCCACAAGCGGCTGAACAGGGCATTCCATTACGCTTGCATCCACATCTTGAAGTAGCACATTTCGTCTTGCAGGAGCAGCGGATCATGTTGAGTAGATAATTTGGAGCTGGTGGCTTGTCGCAGGCTGTAGGGTAGTAGGAATTATTCTTTACATACCAACCCCACTGTTCTGCATCGATCTTCTCTTCTGTAGACTTCCAGATTAGTATTTGAAAGTATGTGCGAAAGCTGTGGTACTTTGTGGACGCATCGGTAGGTGGCAAACGTTCGGGTGTAACAAAAGATTTAGCTGTAGCTACCTTTTCAACTAACATTCGATGACGTAGTGCGTTAGTGGATTCAAGTGTTTTGCAGCCATACAACAGAAGCATTGCCTTTCTTCCAGCGGCTTCAATGTCAGAGTGTTGGCAACAATCAGAACAGAATGTATTTGCAACTGAACGGAGTTCAGCCACCTTCATCAGTGTGTCGAATGCTTTGGCTTTACCGATCGAAAAAATTCTGGATGTGCTATCACAGCCCGTGAAAGCATGCACAAACAGGAGATACTTGCAGATATCATTGCCTAACAATGATTGAATGCTGAGAATATCATACACAGGATTAGGAGATGGTCCCCGTCTTATATCGCTGCGATAGTACAACTTGAAACCACTGTCCTTGGCATGGTACAGAAGGAGAATCAGCAAGTCGGTGTCTTCCCCTATTACTGTTGTAGTTGCATTTTCTGATGAGGAAACTGCTGCACGAACGATGTCCACATCAGCATCCCCATCTGCGTTGTGAACAGTACACCCGTGCTTCTTCAACATCTCACCTACGAGGGAAATAAATGCTTGCTTGTTGTTTTCATTAGCCAAGAAGTGTTCCTTCTGGCCAACAAACTTCATGCTTGGACTGAGATTCACATTTCTGCTTGTCTTGGTGCTGCGTCTTCTGTGGGTCATGTCCTTGATCGTAGGAGAGCTGCTGTAGCCATCAAAAACAATGATTGCTTTTCCATATGTTTTCAGAGTGAAATCGGCATATGAGTTGGCGATGCTGTCATATGTTTCATCTTGACGCCAGGAAACACGATGTAGTAGAGATCCACCATCCAATACGTACTGGTCTGTGCACTGAATTTCTTGAACTTCTTCCATGCGTAAAGTGTCAGTGTATTTGATTATTGCATGAGCTAGCTGAGACTTATCGGGTTTCCTCAAGATACTTCGTGATTCGAACAATGCAGGAGGATATGCACACAGTTCGTAACACATGACATCTTCAAGATTCATGTCTCCGCCAGTGGCAACAGTCATCATTCTCTGAAACAGTAGTGCAGGATCTACTTCTATATCTGAAGCATCAGTGATCACAACGGCAGAAGCAGATCCTAGTGTTTTCACTTTGTCAGATCTTTTGGCAGAATATGTAAAGGCTTGTTTCCCAATCATTTTTACGACAATGTTCGTACCGATTGAATGCAATTGATGAACGTTAACTCCAGGATCAGCAGTTAGCCCTGTTACAATGTTGCAGAGACCCGAGGTAGAATGGAATGGGGATAAGGATTCCAGACGTTCAAGTACTTTCTTCATGTCATTACTGTCCCTGATTTGTCTACTTCCCCTCATTTCCTTGTGCTGTTCACTACAACTCTGGTGTATTCCTGCATTGCTAAGTTATAAGTGGAACACAGAGGCATAGAAAAGAGCCACGTTGTCCTTTGGATGTCTGTAAATCCACTTCCGCGTGTCAGTCCGCCTCTGCTTTTCAGGGAACGCATTAGTACTTGTTCTATCACCAGGTCTGTGCCGAGTCCGGCCCATAATCTGTCGCTTCTTCTTACCACAAACTTACCTTCCTGGAACATTTTGTTAACGGCTGGATTTTCAGAAGGCAAACTTAACATTTTCTGCAGGTACAGGTATATCGATTTCAGGTAATTGTGATGTCCGGCTGCTGCAATTATGGGGATGGTCTCCAGCATAGCTTGCAAGTGCAAATCCCACGAGCCGGTTCTGTCTGCTGTTATCAAGGAACGTGCAATGTTGATCATTCGCTGATATTCCAACCAGAGTTGACTTGTTTGCGAAGTAGATTGTAGGTCAGTTTTCTTCGCATCCAAAGTGGTAGCAATCTGAGACAATGCATTCGAAGATTCCACATCCTCAACTGATTGTTTGGCGGTCATAACATCGTCGAGCAGGTCACAAGCTTCCTTATGGAGGTCATGAGGAGTTCCATCTTCATTACGAGGGAAAACGTCTGCGACTAGTAAGGTACTAAGAGCTGCATCTACTATCATATGACCACGTATCGCTCTTGAAACAGCTTTTCCAGACATCATGTGTTGCACGGCATTTGGTCCGTATATTTCTTGAAGTACTTCAGACAATCCAGAACCATTCATAAGAGTACCGACTGCTCCCAAAAGATTCATCAGAGTGTGAAATGATCCCAGCATTAAAACAATGTCCTGCAGGTCTCTCTGTTCATTGATGATTTGGGAAGCTTTCCAGAACAAAGGCTGATCAAAGGTAATAATGCATGGGACTTTTTGATCGCGTGCTATCTTGCTCAAATATAGTAATGTCGAAAATATGCAGGTCATGTCAGTTGGCGGCATATCTATGATGGGAAGGAACGTGATCGACGCCACACCTGGATGTGAGACACTTGATCCACCGTGAATTGCCTGCATTGTTCCGGACCAACTTGGACCTGATCTTTCTGCTGAAGATATCTGCCAGAGAAGACTAAGTCGACTTATGGTGGCAGTGGGTACTGGAAGTTCGCGGAATGAGATGTCCCTCAACATGCTTCTCGCGTGTCTATATTCCCTAATGTCAACGGTTGCAATCTTCTTAATGTCATTGTCACCAACATTACGCCTGTGAATAGAAGGGTGGATCTTGATCTTCGGAGTTATTGCGGCAATCATACCCATTTCATGAAAGGTATTCTTCCCATCCAAAGTGCAGACATCATGATCGACGTTATCTGCTGCTAGAAGGACTGCAGTGTTTTCATCAACAGTAAAAGAGGCAGACCCACTTGCCAGCGCCGCGTTTCTTTCGAATCTTGTTACTTCTGCATACGACGAACAGTAACCCAGCTGATGGAGAACGTCAATAAGGTACCTTGACCTAAAGTTGTGGTGTAGCTGAACCGACAAACCGATCTGTAGTGGACATAGTAATCCTCTAGGACGGGTTGCTTGCATAATGCTCTGCCCAATTGCACCTATTTTTCTTGAAGCATCCTGTCCCGCAAATGCTTTTGATAATAGCAATTTCAGACTGGGGAATTTAATCAATAGCACTTTCTGCAGTGATGTCATTTTGAGATGGATACACAAATTCAAAGTTGGGAAGTTTCAGCTCCCACCCCCGGAAATCATTCGAATGGTTGAGAAAACTCTCTAGTTGAATGTTTTATTAAATCGGACAACGTTTACCCCTCCCTCATCGACCTTGAACTTTTACCCCCGGAGTTGTTGCCCGGTTGCAGTTGTTGCCGTTGTTGCCCGGTTAGCGATCCTGGGTCTGTAGGGTTCGCTTCCGAGAGTCCGGAAACTGGCAGCGGTGGCGAGCGACGACTTGCAGGAGGAACTGGAGTTGCTCCTCGTCGTGGGTCAGCGTCCGGTTGTACTCTTGGATGAGGGCAACTCCTCGCTCGGCATGGTCGTTGATTATGGCGAGCCCTCCCACACGTGCCGCCGCTGTCTTGAAGTCTTCCCGCTTCGGCCAGGTCTCCGGGTCGACCTCGAGGAAGCCGTCCTCCAGTCGAAGTTTCTCGAAGAAACCTCGTGTGTTGGACGACGCCAGGTCTTCCAACTGAAGCCCGGCGAGTACTCGGTTTGGCAGCGTGGGCCGCTTCGGGGGACTCCTCACCGACCCGGTCGTGGAGAGAGGCGATGATCTTCCTCTTCTGATCGACGGCGATCCCCGGATCGAACAGCGCCAGCGCCACCAGCTCCTCCGACAGGTACCAGAGGTGGTTCTGGAACTTGGTCAGCGCCGCCTTGGCCACCGCAGGGTTGATGTCAGAGTAGGCCAGCAGGTCCTTGAGGAGGGCGAAGTCATTTCGGGGGGCAGTTGCGGCGATCGGAGCCTCCGTCCACGCCTTGGCGTAGACCCGACAGACGAAGATGCAGATGCTCCGGAGGCCACTCTCCTCCCTCGCCGTGAGTTTGAACTGCTGTCGGAACATCCAGACCTTCAAGGCGTAGAGTGCCTTCGCCATCCAGCGGGCGTGGTGAATCGGCCCGGGAGCTCGGAAACGCACTCCTCGCGGGGGGACGTGACCGACGAAGAGGAGGGTGAGCTCGAGCAGCTCACGGTAATCGTCGCGCAGGTCCTTGCGCTCGACTATCGCCTTCTCAAACCACTCCGTGTCGACAGTGGTGAGCAGAGGAGCGACATCGGGGTGCGCAGCGCCGGACTCGTACTGGCTTCTATCCAGGAAATCCCAGCGCTCCTGAAAACGCTTGAAGAGGGTCACGTCAGGACCGGACGTGGGGCCCATCACAGCCGTGAACGCCGCACCGAGGAGGAGCTCCAGCACATGATGGCGGCACGCGAAGTAGAGCAAGTCTTTCGCGAGGTGTTGCTCGATGAGGACGCACGCTCCGTTGTTCCGGCCGGTGTTCGAGGCGGTGGTATCGAATGACAAGCCACTCACTTGCTCAGTGAGCTCCCACTCCTCCAACGCGTTGAGGACGGCCTTGGCCATCTCAGAGCCCGTTCCACTCGGCAGCTTCGGGACGCCCAGGAGCTGCACCGCGCCGTTACCGGAGACCAAGATGGGAAGCCGATCGACTTGCTCCTTGCTCGTCAAGTCCTGCATGAGCTTGCCGTCCCAGTGAACGACAAGATTGCCGGCCCTCAGCTCTTCCTTGAGCGCCACGTTGAGCCTGGAGCGGTGCCTGCGCCGGTGTCGGCGGATGGAGCTGCGGTTGATATTGAGCTCTGCGACGTCGTGCCCAAGCGACCGGGCAACCTCTGTCAGGACGTAGACAGCTCCTCGGTCGGTCACCTTCGTGCGATCCAGCGACGACGCCACAGCCGCCGAAACGATGTTCGTCGTGCCCCGCCTGGAGCGCTTCGGAGCCCGAGGGCTACCTTCTTCTCCATGGTCGTCGCTCTCCGCTGCGCTTGCGGCACCACTGGAAGAGGACGAAGACCACTCGAGCTCCACTCGGGCCGTAGATGTCGTCGCTTCTTCCTCGGCTCGCTGCCTCCGTCGGTCTTCCCCTTGGCGTTGAGATGCGCGGGCATCGACAGCGGCTAGCGTCGAGTCGACGGACCCCAGCTTGCCGCGCCGACGGGGTTCGCGCTGAACGAGGAGGAACGCCTTGTCCTCCTCGTTCTTGAGCAGCTCCATGGCGTTAGCGGCAGCGACGTCGAACAGGTTCATCATCCGCTCGCTGAACTCGTCCTCCCGCTTCGCTTGAGCGCCAGCTCGCCCCTTGTTCCTCTTCACATCGTTGAACTCCTTGTGGAGCTTCTCAATCTTGGTGACGATGTGGTCCTTCCGGCGGAGGGGGATTCGCGCCTTGGACCACACCTCGGTGACGAGCTCGACGACCTGGTTGGCGGCCTCTCGAAGTGACTTCTTCTGGACGTCGATCATGTAGACCGTCAGGGCCAAGACCTCTTTTTGCGAAGGAAGTTGCGACCCGGCGATCGATTCCTGCGGGGCAATCAGGTAGCGCAGCTTCGCTGCCATGATCCAGGTTATCTACTTAAAGGTTGAAGGAGTTATTCACTATTCAGTTTAAATTATAATCATTAGAATTTACAGTTTTACACACATTAGTTATCCAACCACTGACGGGTAGCTTGACTTATGGTTAAAGGAGTTATTCAGTTTAAATTATAATCATTAGAATTTACAGTTTTACACACATTAGTTATCCAACCACTGACGGGTAGCTTGACTTATGGTTAAAGGAGTTATTCAGTTTAAATTATAATCATTAGAATTTACAGTTTTACACACATTAGTTATCCAACCACTGAAAATCTGGAAAGAATGAAAAAAACAAACATTACAAATTATGTAACATTTACTTGAAAGTCAAAAAATTAGCTTAATGGTAATGCTCACTGAGGGAGGGGTAAACGTTGTCCGATTAAAAAATAAATCACCTAAAGAGTTTTCTCGACCATTCGAACGATTTCCGCGGGTGGGAGCTGAAAAATGTTCAACTTGAAATTTCACCCCCTAAGCAAGGACCACCCTAATACACATCTTTTCTAGGCGAGTCGACAGACTTGATATCACTTCTGATTATTTTTGCAGCAGCTTCTACTAGGTAAATCTTCTGTAGCTCTATATCTATATCACATTCTTTCGACTTTTTGTGATAATCTATAAGAATTTCATAGCTGTCTCTCGTAGTGTTACTACATCTGCCTTCCCACTTTAACCTGATATTATGATCTTGTCTCCGTAACGTTCTAAAAGCTTTCTCTTCATGTGCCTGCGTTCGTAGACAGAGCTCTGACTTCCTTGAAGATATTCCTCCATTTTGGAAATTAGGTCTCCAATCAACAGTTGTTCATCATCATTCTCTTCCAGGTAAGCACAGGTCTGAAGGAATGCTTGGTGTTGCTCTTCATTAGTTGGTCTCCCTTTCTTCGAATCATGATCGTCGGAGGAGTATGCGCGAGGAATGTTTTTTCCACTTCGAAAATTTACGCTGCAGGTGTGATGGTAGACACAATCTGCAGCAGGAAGATCACGAAGATAATACTCCAGACGGCCTTTTACATTAAACGACCATTCATCGCAGCGGCTTTCACAAAACAAACAGTGAGTAGCACTGGAAAATGCGTATTCATGAAAACGAGCACTTTTCCTTGGTATTGCCTCGGCTGCGGTCTGTCGCTTCTTTATTTCAATGGTCTTTTTATCCGTAAACCTTTTCCTACATACAACGTGAACACTTATTCCAGCTGTTGCAACAACATCGCTTCCACGGCTGCGGCTGGATGCATTTATACCATCTGCTCCTTTTTGCGAGATGTGAACCACTTCCTGTCCGCTGTCCAATTTCTCCTTACAAATCACGCACAATTCTTCAGGGGTCTGCATTCTTGAAGGCGGACGCACACCGAGTCAGCCGTACACCGAGTCAGTCTGAAACAGAAAACACAAATTAATAAACTGTGTTGCAGTATTTAAAAGGAGTACATAATAACAGTTTTAAAGAAAATGACAAGCACAAATACGCAGATTTGATAGTGGGTAGTAGGAATTAAAGAGTTGTATATAATATAAGTTTATAAAGATGTAGCAATGTCCATTCTCACATACACTCCATACAGTATATTTTATTTACATTACGTGACGTCATAGTTTAATACTAGCCGCCTAATACAATTTTTAGTCATATAGGTTAATTTAGAAACGAAAATGTGTTTTAAAACATTTTACTGATCAAGAAAAACGTCATAACTCTCTACAAAGCGAAATTAAAATTTATTGTATTTCGTAGGAAACTGCCAGTCCGCCATTTTGAATTTCATTTTTGGGGGTGTTCCCGGGGTCCAATTTTGTCGGATTTTGGATATGTTATTCTGCAATGGTTCCTGAGCTGGAAACAGTTTAGAAAGCTTCTGAAGCAATTTTGCCCAGGTTGAAGCTATTTTTGCTCTAGATTGCCTGGACTACTAGGGTATATGTCAGTTGTTCTCTGATGAAATATCTCTTTGACTTTAGAAGGGAGTTTTTCAAAAACAACAGCTTGAATGATCCAAGCTGTTTCTGTAATGTTTAAATTATTGTTTTCAAGTTGTCCCATGAGACATTCAAACTCACAGTAAAAGTCAAAGAGGTCACCATAGTTGTCTTTTGGGGTTCGCATGTTCATTACTTTAAGAGCCAAATCATGTATAATTTCGTCTTCATTCATGTAATTTCTGTTAAGTAATTCTATTGCCACAGAATAAGAAGTACCTATGGCTGGCAGTGATTCCACTAACCTGAAGGCAGGGCCTTTCAGATAGTTCACTAAATAACTAAATTTATCACCATCTGTAATGTAGTTTTTATTACCTATAAGGTTATGAAATTTTTCAATAGAAGATTGAAATTTGGCCCTGTCACCCTCAAAAATGGGTACTTCAAGTGTAGACAATTTTGATTTTAGTTCATTGCCCTCAGCCACGTTGGGAGAGCTAAGTGAAGCATTTCGGATAGCTTCTAAGAAGCTTTCATTTGTTTTTGTTTTTTGTACTCATCAAGTTGGTTTTGAATTTCAGAAATATAGGAATTAACTTTTGTAATGTAATTTTCATTGTCAAGTAGGAGAGTAGAATACTCATTATCTGTTAGTTCAATTGTGTCATCAATTTCTGTAATTATGTCCTCATCTAGTGTGAGAATTTCTTGTTTGTAACGAGTAATAGAATTTAATGTTGTTTCAAGAACATATCTTGTAGGCAGAGGCGTAACTAGGTTTGATCGCGCCCAGGGCAAATCAATAAATGGCGCCCTTAAAACCAGTGTTCTTTAAAATTCTGGCTGAATTCTTATAATGGTACTCAAACTGGTTACTCGTAATAATACCGCTAACAAAATATACTTTTAAGAAGTTTATTTTATGACAAATGAAAATGAAAAACAGTTATATACATATAAAACTGTACAAAAATATGTAAAAATAAATTGAAATGAAATGAAAATACAGTTCATAAAAATTATTTTTACAGTTTATACTTTAATGTTTTTCTATCCATATACATAACCGCGTATATTTACTATTAAGGTTGATATTAAATTTCTATTAATACAATTTAATTTTATAGAACCAAAATATGGTTAATTATTTGCCGAATTACAACAGAAACAATTAATATATGTACAAGGAGAGGCATAACTTTTCATGAGAATACACTGATGTTTTCTTGAATTTTACTGAATTACCGATAGCAGAATTAGCAATTAGAATATTAGATACTGACAAAAATCATTCCAATTATATGGTACTTTAAAAGAAATGCCTTGTTTGCACCTATTATTTTTGGCTCTTTTAATGAATAATTTGGAACTTCACACTAAACATGTATTTTTCTTACTTTTGCTGATGCAAACTTATCAATAATGTCATCAAAATTTGTTATTTCAGTTTCTTCACGTTCAATGCTGAACAAGGCTAAAGCAGAAAGTCTTTCTTGGCCCATTGAAGCTCTCAAATATGATAAGATCAATGTTAACTTGCTGAAAGATCGCTCACAGCTGGCAATTGAAATTGCAATAGTGAGCATTATCTGAATAGCTACTCTCAAATTTGGAAAAACATTTTCATCTCCATACTGAACAATAAACTTGAGGAGTTCCTCAGCTTTAGAAATCTGAACATTTGGGCGACTTTTCAGAAGCATCTTACAATCCAGGATTTCTTCATAAAGCTCAAAGCCGTCAATATCATTGCTATAAAACTGTCTAAGGTTGAGACAACTTTTCTTTAAGATATTTACGTCATGACTACTGTTGCTTTCATTTGAGTCAAACAATAATCCTCTAGCATCTAAAAGAAATCCAAATTTTGAATCCAAGTCATGGAGACGGACAAATCTTTCTTCCATTTCATTATGGAGACGATCAATAGTTTCTTTCATTATTCTCATCATTTCTTCTTTCGCAGTTAACCCTACATCCTTAGCTTTTTCACCAGCATTTGTTTCTTCTTTCTGGGGCGTCTTTCTACTTGAATATCCCATTCATCACACAGTTTCAGCCCTGCTTCAAGTGATTCACTGGCCAATGATTCTCGACTGCTTAAAAAATAATCTTGAAGGGCTTTTAAATCATAAGCATCATCATGAAAGTTCATAGTATGATCTTGGAGTCGTTTTTGAACACGATCAATCCGAACAAGAATTTTGTTCCAAAATCCAAGCAAAGCCAAGAAATGAAAAGTCAAAATTTGATTCAGCACCTGCCTTGCATCACCTCTTGTATCAGCAGTTTCATTTGATCATCAACCATGCTTTGCAAGAGTTCCACTATAATATCAAAGTATTCATGAACAGGCTTCACAGCCTCTGTTCTGGAACTCCATCGAGTTTCAGATTCAGATTTGACAACTATTGGTATGGCATCTTTCAGCTTTTGCCAACGGAGAGTTGAACGTGAAAAGAATGAATAAAGCGACTGAATTGCACCAAAAAAAGTCACCATCACTGCATCATGGTTAGCAGCACGCACTCCAACCAAATTGAGAGAATGATTATCGCAGTTTACAAAAATAGCTTTGCTATTTTTTTCAATAATCCTCTGTTGAACACCACTTTTATAACCAGCCATAACTGCAGCATTGTCATAGCATTGAGATCGACAGTCTTCTAACGGCATTTTATCTTTTTCCAGTTGTTCCAAAATCACTTCCACAATGTTTTCAGCATCCTTTCGTTTTAATTGGATAAATCCAAGAAAAGACTCTTTTATAAAAATTGTTTGCTCCTGAAAATCAATATCAACATAACGAACTGTTTCTGCCATTTGCTCTCGATGTGCTTGATCTGGAGTAGAATCAAACATGAGGCCAAAATATTTGGCCTTATGAATGCTCTGTAACAATTTCTGGCGAACAGTAGAAGCCATCAGCTGAATAAATTCATTCTGCACTAACGGAGATAAATATGATGTTCTTCCAGGGTGCTTTTCCACAATACTGAGATGTTCTTTCATGACAGGATCAAACCTTGCCAACAATTTTAATAACCCAAGAAAATTTCCAATATTGCTTTCCTCTTCCTGTCTAAGGGATTCCTTGTGACCACGCAATGCAAGGTTCTGAGCTGCTAAAAATTTTATGCAATGGAGAATTCTGTGGAGAACATTTCGCCATTTTTTTTTTTCTGTTGCAATTTGAGCTTGAAGCTCTACGTCAGTGATTCCTCTGTTTTCTAAAAGATTTCTTTCCATTTCCTTCCATTGGGTGAAGCAGTATCGATGATTTTTTGCATTTTCATGGGTGTTAAGCCTTTCTGGTGCTTTCCAATGATTGAACCCATTTTCTTGCTCCAATGAAAACTGATTGTCAATTTGAGAAAATAGCGAACAACAAAAGCAAAAAGCTGCTTTCTTCTCTGGAGAATAAACAAGCCATGAGTGCCAAACTTCTTCTCCACATCCATTTCCCAACTTTCTTTTAAACCATCTTTCATTCATTGATCGGGTTTGTGTGGGAACAAATGGCCCTTCACTATTTTGAAAATACTTCGAACCCAATGTGACCATTTCTGTCCTCAGGGTATCTGATAAAATTACTTTTTTTTATATTTTATCAAACTCCAAGAAGCCTACATCGTGATGGTGAATCGCATCTGGTATAGGCTGTGCTGTTTTTTCCTGCTTTTCGCTACTCAAAGTTTTAGTATCTTCTGGCTTCTTGAAAGACACTTCTGGTTCTTGAAAGACACTTAATTCTCCTTCTGATACACTGGCGGGTTGGTCAACACTCATATCTGATGCAGTTAATGCTGATGAAGGACCAGCTTGTTGCTGTTCAAGAAATGACATCATAAAGCCACTTGACTTTTTAGCTTCTGCTTCTTGCATTTTTCTTTTCTTCCTGCCTTCTGCTCCACTCAGCTTCTTTTTCGGACTTTTCGGTATCGGCAGTGTTCGCTTCATGGTAAAATTTTCTAGAGAAAGAAACAAAAAATAGAATAAATTAATAATTCATAATAAAATTCTAATAAAAATAGAATGAATTAATAAAGTTAAATGAAGTTAAAAATCTGAAATTCATGGAAATTCGATGGCTAGAGATATGGTACCTGTACATTTCCAAAAGAGCATGTTTTTACTCTTAAATTTTTTTTTTCATAAAAATGGCGCCCCCCCAAATTTGGCGCCCAGGGCACGCGCCCCATCTGCCCCACCCTAGTTACGCCACTGCTTGTAGGTTCTTTCTGTTTGTAATCATTGTACAGTTTGGTGATGATACCTTTACGTGCTGATTTTTTTCTCATTAATTTTTTGTAGTTTTGAGATGGTGCCATACCTCTAAGGTCTGTGTTATTGTTTTCTTGGTCTGGGTTTTTTACCCTTTTGTCCAAGTCTTCCATAATTGTTGTTAGTGTTAAAGTTTTGAGTTCAATTTTATGATGTTAGAGTTTTATGAGTGAGTTAAATTACTGTAATAAGTTTTTTATATAACCTGCACCACAGGTTGAATTAAAATGTACAATGTTTTTAGTTAGGATAGGCCTTGAGTGTAAAGAGTAAGGCCTACTTTGAGAGGTAGGCCTATTATGTAAGGTAAAGTAAGGTGGGCCTACTAAATAGGAATATTTTGTGGGCCTACTAAATAGGATTATTGTATGCCTACTAAGTAGGCTTAGGGGTGAAGTTAGGGTTAGGCCTAATGAGCTAAGCCTAGCCACTGTTTGTATCAGTGTAAATTTTAGAGGGGTCAGTTCCCCATATACGGGCCACCATATGAAAAAACTATAGGGGCTTATGGTTGAAATTGGCTTCAACCTTCGCCGATTGGAAATTATCATGTAGTTATTGTATAGAGAGTTAATTACAAAACTCTACGTTATTTCGTTAGCTATTTATATGTAGGTCTTCAAAGAACCTCTTTATGTTTATTTGCCTTCGTATTTGCACTGCCTAATGATAAACAAAGAAATTACCTCATCTTATTATTTCGTTGGGCCTCACTTTTGTTCGTAGGGCGCGACGATCTCTTTCGGTTTATTTGCTATAGGCATTCACTACACTTAAATACCTGAAGGAATAGGCCTATCCTTTTTATAGTTATTAGGTTTTATATTATGAGGATTTCACTCAGAATTTATAGGAAGATAAAGTACATCTTCCTTGCTTAAAGCATCGCTGTCACAAAAGCAGCTCAGAGTGCCACCAATATAAATCATTAGGAATTAGCTGATTCTTAAAAGTTCGTTGACTCTTCTCTTGATGTAATTTTCATGAGTCAGTAATGGAAAATATTGAATACAAAATAATAAATTTGGTTTTCTTGTCATGCAGGCCCAATGTCTACATATGGGGTTCTATGTATGGTAATGTCGCCAATCCCGAGGCAATTTTGACAATTTTGAAGTTATTTACTTCAATAAATTAATAATTTGTATTTAATTAAGGAATAAAGGTATCACATACGATAGCATATTGTAAACATGTATAGATTTTCCATACTAGTGAGACAATGATCAGTCCACCTGGTGGTACCACTCATATCACTAACGTATGTAAAATTACCACTCATATCACTAACGTATGTAAAATTACCACTCATATCACTAACGTATGTAAAATTACCACTCATATCACTAACGTATGTAAAATTACCACTAGTTACCCCTAATACATCTACTTTACATCACTTGTACTTACTTTGGCCGACTCGCACATGTTACCCAATTCTACAAAGAATTTCGAGTTCACATGCGCGTTAAAGTTCCCCATTATTATACAGTGAGAATATTTGGGGTTATCCGATAATGACTTAATTTTATACAGCAAATCAATGTATTCATGTAGCTTGCTGCCGTTGTTGTATGGTAAATAGCAGTTTACATTTAATATGCAATCATTGTTCACTTGTAATTCAATGCCTAACAACCTTACATTATCCCTTGTTAAAATTTTTATATGTTTTGACAAATTTTTCCTTATTAAAAAAGCAACACCACCATGGTACATAAAGTCATCATGGATGGTAGAGAGGAATTTTAGCGCTTGCTTAGGTAGTCATTGCTCTTGCAGGAGTATCAAATCTGCACTGTCACAGATTTTATGAATCTCTACAATTGAATTCCTCACTGACCTTACGTTATATGAGACTATTTTCAACAAGTTATCCGCCATGACTGATAGAAAACTTATTACTCTGATTATTATTATACACAGTACAAATTTCAGGCATTACCGTTAGGGCGCCTATTATTATTATTATTATTATTATTATTATTATTATTATTTTGCCTGTTATCAAATCTCCTGGAAAAGTGAATAAACTCTTTAACAACAATACCTTCTGACCACTGACTCATATTGTACGGGTTGAAATGTGAATTTACACCTTTAATTATTACTTTAAATGAGATATAATACGGAGATTTTGTGTTTAGTTTATTAACTAACAATATACTGTGTTCACCACAGACCTCTTCCATCATGTGTCGGATATCGCTTCTCTCGTTCAAGAGCTGAATTCGCGACACAAAGAGGGTGAGATTTCTCACAGGTGGCTTTGCCGCGCTGGCAGGTTGAGGAACCCTTCGTGGAGAGCGCCTATTAACTGTGACCCATCCGTCCTCTTCCCTCAATCTCCCTGAGGCAGGGTTCACCTGCCTGGGGGATGGGTGGCACGACCTTGTGGGGACAGGACGCCCCTCCCCTACTCTGTAGCTTTGTGAGGGTGTGTTAGCGGTGTTTATATCTCCTCCCCCAACTTCCCCTCTGAATGTGGGGTAGAAACGCAGCACATATATATTAGGTCATCCCATAAGTAATGCGGCATTTTTAAAAAAATTTTTTTTTCCATTTTTATAATTATTTTACGGATAGAAATCAAACAACTCTTTGAAGTTATTTATATTTAAATAAATATTTATTTAAATATAAATAACTTCAAAGAGTTGTTTGATTTCTATCCGTAAAATAATGATAAAAATGGAAAAAAAAAAAAATTTAAAAATGCCGCATTACTTATGGGATGACCTAATATGATACAAACCCACAAGGAAAAAGAAAAATGATTCCAAGGTCTTTCGTGTATTCAAAAGTACACCTCGTCAGGGAATACTTCTGAAAACACGAAAGGCCTTGGAATCACTTTTCTTTTTCCTTGTGAGTTTGCATCATTCATTCATTTCACGTGTTTAATTGTGAAATTCATCCCATATATATATATATATATATATATATGATATGATGAAAAACCATGAAGGAAAGGAAACACAGAATGGTGCTCAAGCGCTTTCGTCTAATGACATCCTCAGGAACACTGAAGTACATAAAGAGTTACAGCCTATATATAGGTTACAGAAAAAAAAAAAAAAAAAAATATATATATATATATATACAATAAACGGAGAAACAAAATTAAAGGATTGTGGGAGGGGCACACAAATTTATAAGGAAAAACTATCGATTTTTAGCACAAGATTAAATGAATCTTGTGCTAAAAATCGATAATTTTTCAATTTTTATATACAAAAAGAGCAGAGTGCTAAAACCCGGGCAGATTTCCAGTATAAATTTGTATATATTTATTTTTTATCTATAACATTGGTTGGAAACAATTCATTTAATCTTGTGCTAAAAATCGATAGTTTTTCCTTATAAATTTGTGTGCCCCTCCCACAATCCTTTAATTTTGTTTCTCCGTTTATTGTATATATTTTTTTTTTCTGTAACCTATATATAGGCTGTAACTCTTTATGTACTTCAGTGTTCCTGAGGATGTCATTAGACGAAAGCGCTTGAGCACCATTCTGTGTTTCCTTTCCTTCGTGGTTTTTTCCTCATAAATATTTTTCACGTGTTACTTTCGTGAAATAATTTTCATATATATATATATATACAGTAGACGCCGGATTTAGTGTCCCCGGATATTGTGTCTCGCCGCTTATAGTGTCTCAAAACTAGGAAACAGTTACTTTTACATGGTAATTGCTATGGATAGAGTGTCTCTGATTGCGCTTATAGTGTCTCTTTTTAGCTAGTATAGTCTACTTTGCAGCTCTAGTTTACAGTGACGCCTCACTTGTATGTGATGCCCTGCTGTTCAGACGCGTCTTGCTCTGCTTTACAGGATTACTAGATGATCATGGAAGGAAAACGGGTGTTTAAGCCTGGCACAAAAAGTAGAAGTCAATTTTAATGAGAAATTGCATAATAAAGGTGTTTATGTTGTAAATATATTGATATACAGTACATATTCACTATTTTTAACCTTGCAACCTTCGAGAGACCAAATTGTGGATATAGTGTCTCATCGGATATAGTGTCCTTTTGGCTTGGCACCGAGTGGGACACTATAAACGGCGTCTACTGTGTGTGTGTGTATATATATATATATATATATATTATATATAATCCCTCAACACTTTTACAAAAATGGATTAATTTTTAATTTTTTTTTTTAATATCAAGACATCGAAAAAAGATTATTTTAAAATGTCTTTTAACATTTGAAGAATTTGATCTAAATCAAAATAGAATTGTGTTCATTTGGGTAGTTTGGTGATGTGGCAAGTCTTTTCAACACTTCAAAATGGTATTTCTTTTTTTAAATCCCCTTCAAATATATAAATGCTTGGGAACATGTTATTGTCACTCTTCTACAGCTAAACAGCTAATCGCATGGCATATGCTCGTATTAGATGACAGTTTATAGATGGATTTTATGTTAGCACATGCTACAAAATACATAAAATACACATACACAAAATACAGTAGGTCATTGTTATAGATTATTTCTGTCATTATTGTAAATGTAATTCAGAACCTGTTTCTATGCACCTTTTCAAAAAGGTGAGGGTTTCCCAAATTTTTTATCGTAACGCCCCTTCAAACTGAAGTCAATCCTCCCCCCCCCCATTATTTCAACTGCAAATTGCATTTACGGAGTGAGTTTATTGGCACTATAATCAGTGTGAGGTAGCATTAGAAATGAACGGCTCTTTTATAACGCACTTTAGCATATATACATACCGCATGTTCTCTAAAAAATGTTTACGTATTATACGGTATAGTGATTATGTATAAAATTATTGAAAATATCTAGATTTTTACTTATTTAATTTGTCTAAAAAGAAAAGTTGTTCCAATACTGTTCCAAAATTGTTCCATACAAAACACAGTTTCCAAAAATTTAATTGCTTCATTTGCTACATTAGTCGATTATGAAACTATTTCTTAGAAAGCCGTTGGAACAGCTTTCCTTTTTTGGACCGATTTTTGAACCAATTGTATCGACATTACAAAATAAAGATGATTCAAAAGTGTTCCATATTTGGCTAAAATGGAACAATTAAATTTTTAGAAACGGTGGTCTGTATTTTACAGTTTTTACATTATATCGATAGAATCTTGCCAGTATTAGTGTTTGGGGTCATTTAACCTCCAAGGGTCCTTGACGCAGAGGACGGTCACCACAACCGAACAGATTCAATGTCGCTTAACTTCGCTGATCTAACAAAAAGCAGTGTTGCCACGTGGCTGCGAGATAAGAGTCTCGTCAAGGATATGCTCAAACAACATCCATTAACTCTCCTTCCGCAGTTTCAGTTTCACCTGATAACTCTTTCGCGACACTCAAATTATTTACAGTTCTAAATTGCAGGCGGAGATTTGGGCTCTCTTCTTCTTCTTCTTCTTCTAAGGGGAGGTGCGTTTTTGCGGCATTCGTCCTTGGCCCCTCCTTCCTGCATAAAAAAAACTGTAAATTCTGCACCACGGAAAGATTGGCACCCCTGTTGGTAACATCTAAGCCAGTGGTTCCCAACCTTTTTTGCGCCATGCCCCACCTCGACCGACACCTCAAAAAATTTGATGCCCCCATTAATATAAAAACAAATTTGGTGTTGAAAAGGTATTATTTAAAATTTACAATAATATGAGTACATTTAATATGAGTTACCGTACATTCAATATGAGTAAATAAACTTGAGGTTGAAGCTAACTAAATTATTACCTTGAAATAAAATATCTCAGTTGAAAAGTTATAATTTTAAATTTCAATAATATGAGTACATTCAATATGAGTTACATTAAATATGAGTCAAGAAACTTGAAATTGAAGCTAACTATATTATTTCCTTGAAATAAAACTTCTCAGTTGAAAAGTTGCAATTTTAAATTCACAAAAAAGTAATTTAATTAATACCACTTTAAATTCACAATATTAGGTAAAAATACAGCAAATTCAAAGTTTGATAATCTCAAGTTAGTGAGATCCTTGAGCTTGATGTTTACTACAAATGGTTTTGATTTCAGGCACTAACTTAGTTAGCTTCAGTCTTAAGTCTCCTCGTTTTGTGATATCCAGTCGGTTTCTTTTTTTCTGTAGTAAGTCACTTACAGCACTAAAACCACATTCCACCAAATATGAAGATGGGAATGGTAACAGTAGCTCTCTCGCCAAACGAGTTGAATTTGGGTATTTAGTCTTGGTCTCATCACAGAGCCACATCATGGGTCCTTTTACGTTGAGTATAGTTTTAACAGACTCATCATTTTGTATTTCAGTCAGTTCTTCTTGGTACTTCATGCCCACTTCAGATAGGTCCACTAGCAATGGCTGAGTTAGCCAAGATGGAAAACTCATTTCTTTTAAATCAGAAAATCTGTAATTTAAATCACAGGCCAGTATTTTCAAATGATCCACAATGACAAGTAAAGCATCATCAGTTACCTCACACTTATTTAGCCAATATAACTGGGTATATTTTCTTGCAGAAATATTCTTTTGACATAATTCCAGAAATGTAATGAAGCCAAATATCTTTGTCTTTGAATCAACATGTTAAGTAAAATATGGCATTGTTGTCGTCGTGTAAAAATGTTGCAAATAAAAATAATTATGGTATTGAAATTTTAAAATATATTTATTTATAAAAATTATTATGTATAAATTTCATTTTATTGTAACATTTTCAAATTGCCCCCCAAAATATTCAAATTGCCCCCCTGTGGGGCGTGCGCCCCACGTTGGGAATCACTGATCTAAGCCTTGTATTATTAGACACCTTCCGCACTAAATAAACACTTAAATTAATTACATAATTAGTTACGCACTAAATAAACACTTAAATTAATTACATAATTAGTTACACCTACTCGTGATCTAGTATACATATATACTAGAATGCCCGCTGCACCCTGCGCAGCAAAAGCTTCCGAACCTTCTCTGGTTCTCCTTTAATGTGTATACTAAATTCGGTGCAGATTACTCTACCCGTTTAGGAGTGTATAAACGAACATAGAACAGGCATCAGACATCATCATCCCATATATACAGTATATATATATATATATATAACTGAAAACAACACACAGTATAATTAATGTAAAGAACGACGCTTGTGTAGAAGAACGTTCCGCACAAGATGAGGAAGGAGAACGAACAAATGAAAAATGAGGTGACTACCCGGGAATCGAACCCAGGATCTTCCGATTGCCGGTCAGATATGCTATCCACTACACCATGGGCCTCGATTAATCAGAAGTCGTAATTCTCCTACATACGAGCAGAAACCAATGCCCTGAGGGGGCACCTTCGCATGCCGTACATATATATATATATATACACACATTTTAACTGTATATATATATATATATGCCCCCTCAGGGCATTGGTTTCGTCTCGTATGTAGGAGAATTACGACTTCTGATTAATCGAGGCCCATGGTGTAGTGGATAGCATATCTGACCGGCAATCGGAAGATCCCGGGTTCGATTCCCGGGTGGTTACCTCATTTTTCATTTGTTCGTTCTCCCTCTTCATCTTGTGCGGAACGTTCTTCTACACAAGCGTCGTTCTTTACATACATATATATATATATATATATATAAACCAGTAAACCAACAAAAGATATGAATGCTATCGGTTACAAAAGTTTTCGTGAGGTACAAATGTGGTGGCCTCGTGTGTACCCCATCTTTTATAACTAATTGTACCATCAATTCCACATTTATTCATACATCCAACAATCAGAACCCCCTCATATTTACTTTTCTCATCCACACATTTAGTAATTATGGGTACACTATCATACAACTTTACTATTCTCTACTGCACTATATGTATAGATAGATAAATAGATAAATATATAGATATTCTTAAGTAGCCTGGATAGCCTAACGGTTAAGATACTGGGCTGCTGAGAAGGAGGTCATGGGATTGAGTCGTAGAGAGGATTTTGTAATTTCAGATTTCCTTGGAGGGTCGTGGTTCTGATTCACGTTAAGCTGTAAGTCCAAGGCGAGAAAAGCCCAACTTTCGTCAAAATGAACAATTCGGGCGGAAGCGAAACTAAGGTTAAAATAGTATATATATATATATATATATATATATATATATATATATATATATACACACACACACACACTATTTTAACCTTAGTTAATCAGATGGAATTCTCACGTTCTTAATCAACCTAAGTGAAGGTTGATCAACGAAGGTTAAAATTAAAATGAAGTCACCAACCGAATTGTCACACTGAGTCCAATTTTTTGTGGGAGATTTTAATTAATTACCTGCAACGTTTTTTCACTATTTCATATTTTAAGTTCAAAATTTGGTGTATCCTTCCATTTAGTGGAATCAGGTTATTTGTTTAGTGCGACGTTGGTTGGGTCTGTTTCGTAGATGGATGAGTGTCCGTTCCCTGGAGAGAGAGAGAGAGAGAGAGAGAGAGAGAGAGAGAGAGGAGAGAGAGAGAGAGAGAGAGAGAGAGAGAGAGAGAAAGTTTGTTAGTTTGTCAGTTTGTCAATTAGTTTGGGTCACTATATATCATTTGAAATGATGTATAGTGACCCTCAGATGGCTTGGATTGCACGTATAAAAGCTGGAGGAGATGAAACAACGCACTATATCTAACTGACAAACAAATAAATTAACAAACTCTCTCTCTCTCTCTCTCTCTCTCTCTCTCTCTCTCAAAATCTCAAGAAATTAATTATTATTACAAAAAAAGACACTTTTGACTGTAACTGTATTAATTTGTTATGTAATATTTTACTGTATTGAAGCAATTCGTGGCAAGTATTTTCTATGGATGTTTTTAGTGATGTCATTATGAAATAGCTACCTACAAATTACTCCATGACACGTTAATTACATTGATACTAATACCACGGTAATATCAGCTAATACAGTCGATAGTGTCTGTTCAATGTTTGAAATTACGGTGTGGATGGAGTTTGTCATTTATATATATATATATATATATATTATATATATATATATATATATATATATATATACAGGGCGTCCCAAAAAAATGTATACACACTTTAACAGCTGATAGCTCAATTGATGTTTCTTTCTTTCCAAGTTAAACCCATTAGAATTAATAATGGCAGTCAGACTAAGCTTTGAACAAAGGAAATTCATTCTAAAATGCTACTGGAAGTGTGAAAACGCAGTTGAAGTGCAAAGACAGTTTAGGAGGGAGTTTCAAACAGATCCACCAACGCGACTTACCATCACTCGAATTAGAGATAAGTTTGAAGCCGATGGAACTGTTCAGAATGTCCACAAGAAGCATTCCGGAAGACCACGGACATCGACAAGCCCCACAAAGCAAGAAAGAGTACTGGAAACGTATCACCAAAGTCCAAGAAAATCTGTGCGGCAAGCGAGTCGTGAGGTAGGAATTTCAGAATCGTCTGTCCAACGCATTTTGAAGCGCTGTCAATGGAAAAGTTACATTCCAAGATTAGTCCATGCTATTAATGAAGATGATCCGGACCGAAGAGTGGAGTATTGCGAGTGGTACTTGGCACGATGTGGATGTGGATTGGACGAAGGGGTTTCATAGAATACCCTCCGCGTTCACCAGACCTCACACCACTAGACTTTTTTTATGGGGATACTTAAAAGACAAAGTCTACGCTATAAAACCTGCAACAGTCGCTGAATTGAGAGCAGCCATTGAACGAGAATGCACACAAATACCAAACGAAATGTTTCGTGATGTTTGCGATTCCATTGCTTCGCGTTATCAGCAGTGCCTGGACCAGAACGGACGTCAGTTTGAAAACAGGCTTTGACAAAACAATTAAATAATGTCTGTAGATTCTATTACATTTTGAAAAATGAAATGTATTTTAATAAACACTGCCTTTATAATTATTTAAAGTGTGTATACATTTTTTTGGGACGCCCTGTATATATATATATATATATATATTAGCTTAAAGGTACAAGGTACAAATTTTGAGTTCTCCTTAAACGAAATCGTAATGCTCCTGAGAAGTTTTTTAAAGAAAAGTGGGAAAATGCAATAAAGTGAGAACTAGGAGCTCGTGGGACTCGAAACCCCATCGCGTGGTTTGAGAGTCAGCGATCTATACCAATCACGCCATCCAGAACCCTTCAAGAAAAAGTTTGTTCAAGCGAAGCCAATAGTTACGCTGCTTGACCATGTTCCATTAAGTCCCTCAGCTTAATAATAAAACATATAAATGTGTTTTAATTACAATAACCGTACTTTATTACATTTTCTTTTCCATCTTATTTAAGTGTGTTTATTGTACCTAAAGCGTATTTAAATGTAAATAACATTGAACAGTTTTTTAAAACAAAATAACATCAAAATCCGTTCATTTGGGAGTGTAAAGACCATATAATACTTGTACCTCTACCAGGGGCGTCCACACGATGGGGCACCAGGGGGCCAAGCCCCCTCGTTTTTCAATGGTGCCCCCTCGTTTTTATGTCAACTGCTTACAGATAGATTTTATCATAAACCCAAAATCCAGTCATAACATTTGAAGATAGTAATTGTTTACTATATATATTATTAATATTGTATAATTTCCCATATTGTTGATATTTACTATATATATATATTATTAATAGTGTATAATTTCCCATATTGTTGATATGAAGAGAAAATCGTGTGATTAAAATTAAAACCTGTAAAATTTGTTGTGGAGAACGCGACTACGAGATCGTTCGGAAGGATATCTTGTACATTACTTAAAGAGCTGAATACTGTCTTCAATAACCTTCTCAGTCCCATGACAATTATTCATATGTATATTATGTAAGAATAATAAACTTGTATATCTACCAAGTTATCGTGTATCTGGTTTCACCCTAATATCATGGACATACAAAGGATGTGTAAAAAAATCCTTATTTTTCAGTATTTGAAGCTCTATAATTTGCCCTCCTAACTGCCTCCAGAAGGCAGGAAATGCTGTCCCACTGTCCCAGACAACGTAAATTTCAAAAATTTCCCGGGGGCATGCCCCCGGAGCGCCCTAGAGGCAGGGCTGTGGAGTCGGAGTCGTGGAGTCGGAGTCGGAGTCGGAAGTAAATTCATTGCTAGAGGAGTCGGAGTCGGTAAAAATGGACCGACTCCGACTCCTTTTTTTTTATGATGTACTTTATATTGGTTCAGGTTAAAGCTCCTAATAGGAGCTTTAACCTCCTATCTTGCATTATAGTTATTTTATGATGATTCCCCTACATCATGATCTTTCTAGGAGCTTTTCCTGCATATCACTAATTACTGTTGATTTTCTTTTCAGAAATTTATATTTGAATACATTCTGTGTAAGCTAATTCTAAATTTTTATTTTCAAAAGCCCCTTATAAAATGGCTAAGAACACTCCGGTTAAATCTAGTGTTATGCTGGTGTTATGCTAAAGGGTTTTGATTTTTGAGTATCATATATTAGGCTTTGTATACTTATTAAAACCTTAATAGCTTTTAATTTGCAATTGCTCAATGTGTTTTGGTTGTAAACATGTACCAACATGTTTTGATTAGCTATATTTATTTGTGTAATGGAATTTTATTATTATTTTTTTTTGTCATGCAGCTATTTAAGTTTTCACTTTGATCTTAGCAAATAAATTACATATATATATATATATATATATTAATATATATATATATATATATATATATATATTATATATATATATATGCATATCAAGTTATACAATAGTAGATTTTTACTTTCGTTAATGTAGACTGTAAGTAATGTTTTTGGTTTAATAATTTTTTTTCCTTAAATAAAAACGCCATAATGGCATAGCTACAACCATTAAGACTTAAATTTAGAGAAATTGAGCTTAAAAAGTAGCCTGATGATTCACTTGGTAGTGATAAAATGCCATTCTGGGTTAATATAATCAAAGTATATTTTATATTATTATTTAGAGGCAGGAGTCGGAGTCGGAGTCGGCCCTTCTAAAATTCTAGGAGTCGGAGTCGGCCTTTCTAAAATTCTAGGAGTCGGAGTCGGAGTCGGAGGCTTGGTCTACCGACTCCATAGCCCTGCCTAGAGGTCGCAAATACTTGCGCCCCCCCTGTATTTGGAAGTGCCCCCTTACTTAATTGATCCTGTGGACGCCCCTAACCTTTACCCATACAGTTTGTCTACGCCTCTATAAAATTTCAGACACTTTTCTGAAATCCAGAAAAGCCAGCCGGTCAGTAAATTCACGAAAGAATGCAGCCATCAAGATTATGAGCTTTGCATCCAAAGCTAGTGGAGGAAGATAAATGAAGCTGTATTTAAAATCTAAGTGCTTCGTGGGCTTAAAATAAATGATAAACTCTTTCTGGCACAAAAGTTTCTGTTTAAAATCTTTTGCATAAAAACCGGCTAACTTTTTTTGGATTTCACAAAAGTGTATGAAATTTTATGGAACCGTAGACAGGCTGCATGGTTATAGGTAGGCCGGGTAGGGTTTGATACTATTATATAGTCCTTATACTCCCAAATAAACGGATTTTGGGGTTATTTTGCTTTAGAAAACTATTCCATGTATTTTAGCGTTAGTGTGGATTGATTAGATATATTATAGGTACAGTATATTGCCTTTGACGATATTCAAAGTGAAGATATTCAATGAAATTTTTATTGTCACCATATTGTGCTGGGTTGTTCAAAAGTCATGCAGGCACCATAACACATGTAACTTATTTATTTTTTATCTCACTGTTATGGTGTCTAACTTTTGAGTAACCCTCTTTTAGGCCTGGATTATGCCTTAATTTAACTAAATCGCTCAAATTATGTTTAAAATTAAGATATTTGCAGAAAATCATTATTCAGAACTTCGAAATTTATTCTTCATCAACGACCATGAACATTTATTAAACTCTCATGGTCACTGTTTCAAAAATTCCATAATTTAATTTGAAATATCCGCTTCACTTCCGCCCATAATTTCGATCTTACCTCAGTGTATTTCTTATAAAATATAATTAAATATTTACAGATATCACGGAAGAACTATCCGTTATCGCAAGCAATCTATCACTGAAGATTTAAGTCCTTTCAAGAATGTAGATTCAAAAGGACTTTAAGGAACGTAATTTTATATAAGTATTAAATATGCAAGAACACCTAACTAAATGTTTTTAGTTAAGTTAAGTTTTAGTTTAGTTTAGTTAACAATTAAGATTCTTTTTTGGGAAGTTGACCATTGTTTCATTTGTTATTTTGGTTCAGTTGTGTCCTGAGCTTGATCTTTGCTAGTTCTCTTTTATGCTTAATTGAAGATCATTTGACTGGTTTCCAGGAAAGGACTCCATGCAGAAAGTAAATTTTGTGCCCAAAAAGGTATATTGTACCATGTACCTGCTTCCATTGTTATTCTTTAATTGGTCCCCACGAGTTTTGTTAGCTTGTCCCCACACACACACACACACGCACACACACACACACACACACAAAATCTTTTTGAGTTGTATACATACATGTACGCATGCGCACACGCTATCTGAAGTGGTTTCATAGGCGTATGTTAGCAGACTCGAATATTCTTCAGGTAAACTACGCATCAATGTATTTTGGCGCTATATACTTCTAATAATAAAGTGGTGTTGTTACCCGTAAAATATGTTCGAAGGGTAAAACTCCAACGCCCACAAATCCCCCTCCTTCGCCGGTTTCCACATTCGACCCTCCGTCTGGATGGAAGTGGTTAAACAGGATTCTTCATGTTCATGAGAGAGAGATTTTTTCTCGTAATTCCGTTTTTGGAGTTGCATATCTTTGGTACTTGTATATAATGTGCACATTTATTTATTTATATCGTATTGGTAATATTTTTGAAATTGCATTAGTGGTTTAACCCTTACCCACGCAAATACACGGGGCTGAATAGGTTACTACACACTAAATTTTTAAAAATAAAAGATAAATAATTTATTAGCCGAGCAACGTCAGCGTCAGCGCAGAGACGGCTGAACCGACATATTTGTTTTAGGAAATGAGCATATACATACAGGGTGTCCCATAAGAAGTCCGGTCTCATAGGAAAACTTAACTTGAAATAAATTTACAAATGTAATACATTAGAACTAAAACAAATGTTCAAATTGATGTTTTGTTTTGGGACCTTTTTTTTGTTGTAGGTAGAATAACACGCAATGGCTAATATGGAAGCGCGTTACACTCAGAAAAAGGCGGAGGCCGCCTTTTCCTGACGAATGTATCATATATACACTATTCCTCGTAGATAATACGATATAATTGCACATGTTACATATTACTAAGAAAGACATTTCTATGAACTTAAAATAAACCTGAGAAAAATGTAATTATTTTAATTTTTTATTTACTTTTCAAATCACTTCCACTGATTGTTACTTCGTCGGCAAAAGAAAATCTCATTAATTTTTACAAATAACTAACTGTCTTCGCTGTTGTCATCCTGTATGTTTTTACAGGCATGCCATGACAGTGTTAATTTTATCTGTATATAACAAACTATTGTAATACCCTTGGGAAAAAAAAAAGACGATTTTTTGGCCATGAAAATTCAGAAACGAAGCCATTTCGAACATAATAATTGAGAGTTTTGTAAATAGCTGAGAACTGCTCGTGGCTATAAAAAGATATGGAGTTAACGCTGTGCTTATTCTTTGAATAAATTTATATATTCTCTTCAAAGCGCATCTAAGAAGGATGTGAATTTGGAATGTGAATTGCAAACATAATTACATATGTTTTATTCTTGCACCTTGATTATATATATATATATATATATATATATATATATATATATATATATATATATATATGTTAAACACAGACCGTGCATGGAACAAGGAACTCTTCTGGGAAAATTAAATCCACTATAGTCCGAATAAGTAATGGTAAATGACAAATACCATAGTTTTTTTGGCTAAAAATACAATAGTTACCCCTTTTTCTTTGATTTATTCAATCCGACGTGAATGCAACGAGTCTTTTACTTATATAGAGGTTCTGAATGTAGTGG
>JAJOZX010001646.1:750000-765000 GCA_023014485.1 Bathynomus jamesi | reverse complement strand
GCGTGGTTCGGATTCCACGTTAAACTGTAAGTCTAAGGTGGATTAAAAGCTTGACCTGAATGAACAATTCGGGCGGAAGCAAACCAAAGGTAACCAAAGGTGTGTGTGTGTGTGTGTGTGTGTGTACACACACACACACACACATATATTACATCACGTTTTTTTCCTAATATTCGATTCTGGTCCCGGATCCGACTAAACTTTATAGTGATTCGAATTTGAGTTCAAATGTAACTTATATTTCAGTAAAATTATGGGATGTAAATTGTAGTTCAGGCAAAGCATATTTACCTCTTTTAAAGTTCTATTAAAATTTCACTGTAGTTTGTATTAAAAAAAAGTAAAAAAATTCATTCGGGTGTGTTCATTTTCATATATATTATATATATATATATAATATATATATATATATATATATATATATATATATATATATATATATATATTATATATATATATATATATATATATATATATAATTTATATACTGTGTATATATATATATATATATATATATATATATATATATCCAGGGCGTCCCAAAAAACTGTATACACACTTTAAATACTTATAAAGGCAGTGTTTATTAAAATACATTTCATTTTCAAAATGTAATAGAATCTACAGACATTATTTAATTGTTTTGTCAACGCCTGTTTTCAAACTGACGTCCGTTCTGGTCCAGGCACTGCTGATAACGCGAAGCAATGGAATCGCAAACATCACGAAACATTTCGTTTGGTATTTGTGTGCATTCTCGTTCAATGGCTGCTCTCAATTCAGCGACTGTTGCAGGTTTTATAGCGTAGACTTTGTCTTTTAAGTATCCCCATAAAAAAAGTCTAGTGGTGTGAGGTCTGGTGAACGCGGAGGGTATTCTACGAAACCCCTTCGTCCAATCCACATCCACATCGTGCCAAGTACCACTCGCAATACTCCACTCTTCGGTCCGGATCATCTTCATTAATAGCATGGACTAATCTTGAAATGTAACTTTTCCATTGACAGCGCTTCAAAATGCGTTGGACAGACGATTCTGAAATTCCTACCTCTCGACTCGCTTGCCGCACAGATTTTCTTGGACTTTGGTGATACGTTTCCAGTACTCTTTCTTGCTTTGTGGGGCTTGTCGATGTCCGTGGTCTTCCGGAACGCTTCTTGTGGACATTCTGAACAGTTCCATCGGCTTCAAACTTATCTCTAATTCGAGTGATGGTAAGTCGCGTTGGTGGATCTGTTTGAAACTCCCTCCTAAACTGTCTTTGCACTTCAACTGCGTTTTCACACTTCCAGTAGCATTTTAGAATGAATTTCCTTTGTTCAAAGCTTAGTCGGAAAGAAAGAAACATCAATTGAGCTATCAGCTGTTAAAGTGTGTATACATTTTTTTGGGACGCCCTCTATATATATATATATTATATATATATATATATTATATATATATATATATATATATATATATATATATATATATATATATATATATTATATATATAATCAACGTAAGAACGACGCTTTGTATAGGAGAATTATCCGAGCAAGATGAGAGCGAAAGAACGAACAAATGAAAAATGAGGTAACCACCCGGGAATCGAACCCGGGATCTTCCGATTGCCGGTCATATGATAACCATTACACCACGGGCCTCACTCAGTCAAACGTCGTAATTCCTCTACATGCGCGCAGAAACCAATGCCCCAAAGGGGCACCTCCCGCATGCCGTAACATTATACATTATAACTGCAAACACGCAGTAATAATTAACGTAAAGAACGACGCTTTGTATAGGAGAATTACCCGCGCAAGATGAGAGCGAAAGAACGAAACAAATGAAAAATGAGGTAACCATTTCTGCGCGCATGTAGAGGAATTACGACGTTTGACTGAGTGAGGCCCGTGGTGTAATGGTTATCATATCTGACCGGCAATCGGAAGATCCCGGTTCAATTCCCGGGTGGTTACCTCATTTTTTCATTTGTTTCGTTCTTTCGCTCTCATCTTGCGCGGGTAATTCTCCTATACAAAGCGTCGTTCTTTACGTTAATTATACTGCGTGTTTGCAGTTATAATGTATATATATATTCTAAATGTAATATATTATGTATAAAGAATACGCACCAAACCTATACTAGGTTAGTTAGGTTGTTCTACAGCTGAAAAATGAATTTTGTTTAAAACTGTTCTTTTCTACAAAACCTAACGTGACCCAGACAACTTGATAACCATTTCAATTTTTTCTGACCTCCATTTTGATTCCTTTATTTCTAAGAATTTAACAGTCATAAACTCGTACATATGATCTGGGATATTACTGGTTGCCAACATCATCATAAATTTATTGGTTTGGCTCATTATATTTAGTGAAATTGTAAAGGTATTGCTGTATGAACAAGTACAAATTGTTGTTCATTTTATATGCAGTATGGGGGTTATTGCTAGAATATATTCTATGTAGTATTAACTTAACTCCAGGTTTCTGTTTTGTTTACAATGTCAAGGCCTTAAAATTTACGAATGGCTGAACAACATACAACAGTGTACACTCCCAAAGAAAAGGTGGAATTAATTTTCCTACATGTTGAGGTCTCAGTCAGAGGATGGCGGCTGCAGAATTTCACAACAGACATCCAGAAAAACCACAACCTGATCAGCGAACTGTCGGACGTCTCCTTCAAAAACTAAAAGAAACGAGAAGCGTAGAAGACAGAAAGAGAAGTGGGGTCACGATCATGATGGGCATCGATATATGAAAGTCGCTAAAGCGATACCGATACATCGATACATGAAGAACGTCTTAGGCGATACCGATACGCCGATACTTTCTAGATGTCTTAAGCGATAACGATACCGATCATGCATCGCCGATACATGTATCGCCAGTACATTTCTATAATTATTCATTTAATATGTAGGTATTAGATATTATTGTTTATACTAGTAATTTGTACGCACTGTGAGTAAAATCAACGACATTTTAATGGGTTTTATAGGTGTAAATAAAAACAATTGCTTTATTTAATGAAAGTATATTTTAATTTTGTAGGATACATGAATGACTGAAAATATTACACTAACAATTAAAAGTAATTACTATTACCCTTCAAAAATACCAGCTGGCTAAACATCTGGTCAGACAGTCTATTCCTTTTGGAGCGTGAATGTGACCAGCCAACTAAACAACCCGTTCTACAGGAGCAGAGGATGGTAGTGGTGTGTTTACGTCAGGAAGATCCGTAGAATTCCTGGGTACTGCCTCAGAGATTGGAGAGAATGACTTCCGTCACCCGATACTGTAAAACTTCCATCTCAGTGGAATCTTGGGTTGCAGAGACATTAGTGGAAGCAGATTCATAACAGAAGAATCATCTGCGCTTCCGTCAGATGCAGCATCACTTAGTTGTTGCTGGGAGGTCTGCTCGCTGAGGCTCTTAACAGCATTAACCAACATTTCTTGAACCCTCTTTTTGACAATGTTAGTATTAAATTTGCCTTTTATTGTCATCCACTTTAACTTGAACAGAGGATTTTGAAGACGATGTCAGTATTGCTGCTTTACACTCATGCGACGCATCAAGGCACAGAAACTTTTCAAAACCGCTTAGTGAACCCTACTGTGACTGCATTGAGAAGTGGCTGACAATGACGCAATGCCTCCGAATTCAAACGCTCTAGCTTCTTCTCTACAGCTAACAATGTCGGAAGCAGGCAACCGTAAAAACATTCTTTGTCGGACTGCAACCTATCAAGTGCTGTTGCAATGGGTTGTAGTACAGTTAGGTATTCCTGGAGAAAATCAAGCTCATTATGAGCGTTTCTATATTATGAGCGTTTCTATATTATGGTTAATTAATCTCAATAACACAAGTACAAACGTGTTTAAACGTTGCGCCGTACTATGTGACGTGACCAGTAGAGTAGTACTGTCATTAAATAATATTTAATAATATTATTATTTATGTATATTCATAAATATAACTCAGTAGTGTCATATTATAACATCTATTTAAATATTTAAAAATTCTTATTAATGTATCGATGTATCGAAGTATCGATTTTTTTCGATACATTTAAGAAAATTGACCTTAGCGTACCGATAAATCGATACTTTTGTCAAGTAGCTAAAGCGATACCGATACCGTACAAAAGTATCGATCGATACGTATCGGCGATACATGTATCTAGAGACTGCCCATCACTGGACTCACGATCAAGCACAAGTAGGAAAATATCAGAAAGTGTACTAGCAGCAGTAATAGCGAGTCCAAAACGTTCAAGTATGAAGTTACGCAAGAACGGAACATTTCGCATCAAGGTGTTCTTAGAATACTTAAAAAGAACAAGTTCCATCTATACAAAGTCACCTTTGTATAGGAATTGCATGGAGACGATTGCTACCGAGACTCGAATTCTGCGAATAGTTTCAAACAACACTTGTCACAAAGCCTACCTTACCACAATCCATTTTCTTCAGTGATGAAGCTTCGTCCCACCTTAATGGACACGTCAATAGATTAATAGTGTGTATTGGGCAGATGAAAATCCACACCATGCAATTGAAGGACATTTACGAAACGAATCCTAAACTAAACGTCTGGTGTGGTATTCATGATTTCGAAGTCACAGGAGCAATATTCATCGATGGGAATGTGACTGGAAACGCTTATTTGACTCTGCTACAGGACACAATCGATCCATACCTTGATAATTTAAGGAAACGAATGAACTTCTACTTCCAGCATGATGGTGCTCCACCACATTTCGCTACAAGTGTTTGGAATTAGTTGAACGGACCTACTTCCTAAGTGGATAGGTAGAAGGGGTCCGATTGAATGGCCACCACGTTCCCCGGATTTGACTCCACTCGAGGTCTTTTTGTGGGGTTACTTCAAGAATATAATGTACAAAAAATCATCAAAGAATACTTGAACAATTAAGAACACTATCAGTACGCTATGCAACAACATCACTGCGGACACTACTGCAAATATGTACAACAGCTTACGTACTCGCATTAGATTGTGCAGTGAAATGCAAGGTTCACAGCTTGAAAATTTTCTTTAATTAAACATTGTCAATTACACCAGTACACATTTAAAACTTGTCGATCGATCTTTACAAACTAGTTGGTGATGATTCTATATAATTTGAATGTGCTGATCTCAAAAATATAGTTAGTTTTTCCCTATCACGTATGGTTTTCTTACTACAGGGTGTGTCATAAATCCCCCATTTATCCTCAAATGTGAACCATCTTATCGAGACCAACATTAGATTGCACATGCTAAACCATAAATTTTGTTGTTATAGACTACAGTAACGCTTACATAATAATGTAGGGTAAATATATATAACACCAGTCCCGTTCCCAGCAAAATACTCTCTCTCTCCCATCAATGTGTGGTTAACATTTGGGGACAGATGAGGTATTACAACACCCCTTATAGCACGAAATCTTTAGGTGATAGAGTAAAACCTAATTAAAGCAGAATTAAATAGCTCCTAGCTCTTGGACAAGCATATTGCTTGTTTATGGAAGAATAAAAAATAACTGAAAGAAACAAAATATATTTACCAAGCGAAGTATGTGTCGGATGCCAATAAATTGTTCTCCTGCAATCTAGACTCCAAAAGTACTGCAGAGTCCTTAGGCAGATTCAAATCCCTGACTAAGTCATTTAGTTCGGCTTGGGTTAATGGTTTAGGAGGATCTCGGTCAGCTGTTGGCTGTTCATAAACATCATCATTGTCTGGATTTGGAGCTGAATCAGAATCTGAATTGTATTGATCCAGACTCTCGGGTGGGCGGGGAATAGGAACTTCTGGACCATGGGGTACCGGCCTTATTGCAGATGGAAAACTTGGGTATTGAAGGCTCTCTTTATTCTTTGCATTATAACCTTTAACATTGCAAGAACAAAAGTAGCAGTCGTCGGTATGGTTTCTAAGCTCGCGCCATACCATAGGGATCCCAAATGGCAAACTTTTCTTTTTACCTTTGCTCCAATTCCTTAGTGCCGCAACACACGTAAGACAAACCTTGTGTGGAGCCCAACTTTTGTCTTGATCTCCTAATTTAATTCCTAAATAAGCATGATAAGCTCTCTTAATGAAGGTCGTTACATTTGTCCTTTGTTTTACAACAACATACCGACCACAAATATAACAAAATATGTCTGGACTATGGGTACATCCTCTAGAAGCCATTATTAAAATTTTAAAGACGTAATGTTAGAATTATCTATCTGAAAAATATGAAAAAACGAAATTAATTAAAGATAAAAAAGGTAAAAAATTACAAACGCCCCAAAATTGTTTTGCTAATAACTTTAAAACTGTGGGTGATAGAAAAAAACTGGTAGCATTTTTTAATTCAGCGCAGCGAACTGCTTCAGAATCACAACTCAAAATAAAGAAATCGATTTTCATGCAGACCGGTGTTATCCATTAAAATGAGGCATAACTTCTGGACCACCATATATATATATATATATATATTAATATATATATATATATATATACAGTACTGTGCAAAAGTCAGAGACCACTGTGGATCTGATAACTATTAGATAATCTGTTGTATGAAAATTGGTTTTGATACTAAAATACATATTAACTAGAACCTCTGGTTCAGATTAACGTATAACTAAGTTATTACTTAAGTGTATAAAGTATAAGCTGGATGACCGTTAGTCTGTATAAACTGGACTTGAGGGTTGATTCATTATATTACTTATAACGCATGTGTTTAAAGATCTAGGGAACTATTACTGATGAATCTGCAGTAAATGCTCCTAAGCTATTGTTATATCAATATTTACAATTAAAAGTATTGACATATTCATTTAAATTCTGCAAAACAAATTTATCCAAAACGTTTCTCATTATAATCCTAATTCATGCTTTTTTTTTCTTTCACAGGCTTAAGAAATGACAAAAAGTACAATTTATGATGAGATTAGATATAAAATAATACATTTGCATGGTGAGGGACTGAGTCAAAGAAAAATAAGTGAATCTACAGGCGTTTCCAAAACTGGTGTACAAAAAATCTTGGCTCGTCACAGCTCAAATGGAATCCCAGCTGATCGCCCTAGATCAGGGAGGCCCTCTAAGTTTTCTCCATCTGATCTACAATATCTAAAGATTACTTTCCTTCGAGACAGACACAAATCCAGCACTTCACTTGCAGCGGATCTCAAAAAAACAACGGGTGTCTCAGTTGATCCTTCTACCGTACGAAGGAAGCTTAATTCAGTAGGTCTCAGATGTCCAATACTTATGTTCCAAAGCACATTTTCTTCTCTTCTCTTTATTTCCATTCCTTAAAAGTGGCTTTTTTGCTGCAAAACGTCTTTTAAGACCTATTGAGTTAAGTTTCCTTCATACAGTAAAGGGATCAACTGAGACACCTATTGTTTTTACGAGATATGCTGCAAGTGAAGTGCTGGATTTACGTCTGTCTCGAAGGAAAGTAATCTTTAGATATTGTAGATCAGATGGAGAAAGCTTAGAGGGCCTCCCCGGTCTAGGGCGTTCAGCTGGGATTCCATTTGAGCTGTGACGAGCCAAGATTTTTTGTACACCAGTTTTGGAAACGCCTGTAGATTCACTTAATTTTCTTTGACTCAGTCCCTCATCATGCAAATGTATATTTTATATCTAATCTCATCAGAAATTGTATTTTTTGTCATTTCTTAAGCCTGTGAAAGAAAAAAAACAGCATGAATTAGGATTATAATGAGAAACGTTTTGCATAAATTTGTTTTGCAGAATTTAAGTGAATATGTCAATACTTTTAATTGCAAATATTCATATAACAATAGTTTAGGAGCATTTACTGCAGATCCATCAGTAATAGTTCGCTAGATCTTTAAACACATGCGTTATAAGTAATATAATGAATCAACCCTCAAGTCTAATTTATACAGACTAAAGGTCATCCAGCTTATACAACTTTATACATTTAAGTAATAACTTAGTTATACGTTAATCTGAACCAGAGGTTCTAGTTAATATGTATTTTAGTATCAAAACCAATTTTCATACAACAGATTATATAATAGTTATCAGATCCACAGTGGTTTCTGACTTTTGCACAGTACTGTGTATATATATATATGTATATATATATATATATATAATATATATATATATGATGAATAAAACCACGAAGGAAAGGAAACACAGAATGGTGCTCAAGCGCTTTCGTCTAATGACATCCTCAGGAACACCGAAGTACATAAAGGGTTACAGCCTATATATAGAAAAAAAAACTATATATATATATATATATATATATATATATATATATATATATACACAGAGAGATAAAAAATTATTAAACATTAAAGGATTGTGGGAGGAGCATACAAATTTGTAAGGAAAAACTACCAATTTTTAGCACAATATTCGCACAAGATCAAATGAATTTTTTCCAACCAATGTTATAGAAAAAAAAAAAAAAAATATACTGGAAATCTGCCCGGGTTTTAGCACTTTGCCCTTCTTGTTTAGGTTCGATGTATATAAAAATAAATTTTAAAAAAATACAAGTTATTTGAGTAGCATACAAGTTTACCAAAGATTTAGTGTTCTACCCTTCTTATCTAAATCTGTTCTGAAGGAATTCAAAACAACAGGATCGAGTTGAAAAAGACCTTTGCTTATGTTGAAGTTATTTGTAAGTTGGATGATGGCAGACTCAAGAATATTTCTATTAACAATGTTGCTAGAGTGAAATAAAACTGAAGCATTATTCCAATCAATACAGTGGGATAACTCTGACAAATGGACAAAAAGGGCACTGGACGACTGTCCTGTTCTAACGGAATATTGATGCTGTTTAACACGTGTGTGCAAATCCTTTCCCGTCTGACCTATGTAAAAGGAATCACATTGTTTACAACCAATTTTATAGATAATGCCTGAATTATTGGTAGGGCTATTTTTTACTCTGATATTTTTCACAATATTGTTATATGAAAATACTACATTAATATCCAAAAGTTTAAGTACATTAGCAATGCCTAAAAAGCCCGGGAAAAATGGAAGTACTAAAATATTTTTTGACAAAGTATGAGTGTTATTATTCACACGATAGAAAGTTCGTTTTGCCTTGTTGAGACAAGATTCCATAAACGCAGATGGATAACACAGATCACTTCCAATACCGTTGAATTTTTCCAATTCGGCATCGATGTATTCCGGACTGGTGATCCTAAGGGCGCGGAGAAACATTGAAGAAGAAATGGCCTTCTTAGTGGGGGTGTCATGTCCCGAGTAAAAATGTACGTAGGACAAATTGTTTGTTTTTTTCCGATAGATACTAAACTTAAAACCTGGGCTTTCCCTATCTACACGCACATCCAAAAATGGGATTGAGTTGTCTTGTTCCACTTCTAAAGTAAACTTAATGGAGGGGACTTGATCATTTAACTCAGGGGTGGGGAAACTTTTCAGTACCAAGGGCGAAAATCGATAACATAAACACCTCCGCGGGCGTCTGGCAAATTTTAAGCTTATATACAGCGTGTCCCAAAGAAATGTATACCCACTTTGTTCGATAATACCAGCTATGAGGATAATAAATATATTACTTTTTATATGTTTGTTAATAAAGAATTTTCTCCTGAATCTAAATATGTAATTATTTTTATTAAAAATTGAAGAACAAAAAAGTTACAGATGTTTAAATTATAATTATTATTTTCGAGACTTCATGTGCGATATTTTCTAATATTTTAACCGACTGTTTTGAGATACTTATGTTTAGTGTTGATATTGAAGCATAAATGTTGTAATTATTAGTTAATTCAAAAGATTTACAAATTCCATGGTTAAATGACACTTTATCTAAGATGTTCGACGTCTTCCAGAACGTTGTTTTTGTAAGTTTTGCACAGTGCCGTCGGTTTCAAAATTATCTCGTATACGTGCAAAAATATTAGAAAATATCGCAGATGAAGTCTCGAAAATAATAATTATAATTTAAACATCTGTAACTTTTTTGTTTTTCAATTTTTACTAAAAATAATTACATATTTAGATTCAGGAGAAAAGTCTTTATTAAAAAACATAAAAAGTAATATATTTATTATCCTCATAGCTGGTATTATCGAACAAAGTGGGTATACATTTCTTTGGGACACGCTGTATATAAGATGTATTTTAAAAAGCTATTTGCTGGGCTGTAAATAAATAATTTTTAGTAAATAATAAATACCTAAGCGGGCGAATTGAAATTAGCTCGTGGGCGAAATTTCGCCCGCGGGCGAGTGTTTCCCCACCCCTGATTTAACTGAAGGAGGAAGTTATCCAGGTCACGATTCATGGGCCAGATACACAAAATATCGTCGACGTACCGCAACCAAGGGATGCCAACCCCCAGGATTCTCGGAATGTAAGGAATTTCGAAAAAAATCCATATAAATATTGGAGAGGAGGGGCGACAAGGGGTTGCCCATGGCCATCCCAAAAACTTGTTGATAATACTCGTTATTGAAAGTGAATTTACAGTCTTTGGTGCAAAGCTTAATAAGTTCCAAAACAATGTGTGAAGGTAGTGGCAGGTCATACTTATGTAATTCTCGGGAGAGAAAGTCAAACATATCGTCAATCGGCACTTTTGTAAACAATGAACAAACGTCAAAACTGATCAATCTATCGTTGGTTTCAGTACGTCCATTATTCAATTTTTCAGTAAGATCCATGGAATTTTTTACATGTGAATCAGAGATAGTTCCGAGAATGGGGGACAGGACTTTGACAAGCCATTTGGAGAGTTTATAAGTAATAGAGCCCACCGAGCTAATAATAGGGCGCATAGGGTTGCCAGGTTTGTGGGTTTTAATAAGACCGTAAAGGTAGGGCAGAGAAGGTGAAGTGGACATGAAAAGCGGAATTAAGTCCTTGTGATCTTTGAGAATGCGTTTCAAGCCACTATTAAATGATTTGATGACGTCATCCTGCGGGTTCTTCCTAAGTTTGCTGTATGTGGTGGGGTCCTGGAGAAGCTCGTTCATCTTTCTGATGTAGTCCACTTTGTCCATAATAACTATGGTGTTAGCCGCTAAGAAGGCCATTTTTTCTTCAATGTTTCTCCGCGCCCTTAGGATCGCCAGTCCGGAATACATCGATGCCGAATTGGAAAAAATCAACGGTATTGGAAGTGATCTGTGTTATCCATCTGCGTTTATGGAATCTTGTCTCAACAAGGCAAAACGAACTTTCTATCGTGTGAATAATAACACTCATACTTTGTCAACAAATATTTTAGTACTTCCATTTTTCCCGGGCTTTTTAGGCATTGCTAATGTACTTAAACTTTTGGATATTAATGTAGTATTTTCATATAACAATATTGTGAAAAATATCAGAGTAAAAAATAGCCCTACCAATAATTCAGGCATTATCTATAAAATTGGTTGTAAACAATGTGATTCCTTTAACATAGGTCAGACGGGAAAGGATTTGCACACACGTATAAAACCGCATCAATATTCCGTTAGAACAGGACAGTCGTCCAGTGCCCTTTTTGTCCATTTGTCAGAGTTATCCAACTGTATTGATTGGAATAATGCTTCAGTTTTATTTCACTCTAGCAACATTGTTAATAGAAATATTCTTGAGTCTGCCATCATCCAACTTACAAATAACTTCAACATAAGCAAAGGTCTTTTTCAACTCGATCCTGTTGTTTTGAATTCCAGAACAGATTTAGATAAGAAGGTAGAACGCTAAATCTTTGGTAAACTTGTATGCTACTCAAATAACTTGTATTTTTTAAATTTATTTTTATATACATCGAACCTAAACAAGAAGGGCAAAGTGCTAAAACCCGGGCAGATTTCCAGTATAAATTTGTATTTTTTTTTTCTATAACATTGGTTGGAAACAATTCATTTGATCTTGTGCTAATCTTGTGCTAAAATCGGTAGTTTTTCCTTACAAACTTGTATGCTCCTCCCACAATCCTTTAATGTTTAATAATTTTTTATCTCTCTGTTTATTGTATATATATATATATATATATATATATATATATATATATATTATAGTTTATATATATATATATATATATATATATAATAGGCTGTAACCCTTTATGTACTTCAGTGTTCCTGAAGATGTCATTGGACGAAAGCGCTTGAGCTACATTCTGTGTTTCCTTTCTTTCGTGGTTTTATTCATCATAAATATTTTCACGTGTTACTTTCGTGAAATAATTTTCATATATATATATATATATATATATATATATATATAATATAGAGAGAGAGAGAGAGAGAGAGAGAGAGAGAGAGAGAGAGAGAGAGAGAGAGAGAGAGAGAGAGAGAGTTACAAGGATTTACAAGGAAAAGGAATACCTCAAAAGACCTTGTGGCCCATACCGAGGAGGTACCAATGGCAACGGGTGCCACGGAAAATTTTCTACACCCTCAAATAGTGTGCAAGATTTGGTCTAACCTTTTCTTGAAATGATCCACAGAGGAACTGTTCACAACTTCTGAAGGTAACCTGTTCCACGTGTCACAGATCTTATAAGTAAAGTAATTCCCACACACACTAGTCCTAAACCGTTTCAAATCCAACTTCCAACCATTGTTGCGAGTTGGGTTATCATTTAAACTAAACATGCTTCTAAAATCGACATTGTTGAACTCGCGTAAGAACTTGAAAACCTTGATGAGTTGACCGCGCAGCCTCCGAGTTTCCAGCGAAAACAAATTCAGGGCGCGTAAGCGTCGATTGTAGCCCATATGCCTAACGGAAGGGATTAACTTTGTGGCCCTCGCCTACACTCGCTCCAGCCTCTCAATATCTTTCCTGAGGGTGGGCGACCAGAACTGCACAACATACTCCAGGTGCGGCCGAACCAGAGAATTGTACAGCGAGAGCACAATCTCCTTGTTCCGAAATCGAAATTGCCTCCTGATATAGCCGAACAACTTCTGGGCTTTCTTTTCCACCTCTACGCACTGTTTCGTAAACTTAAGGTCGCTGCTAATTAGAACACCCAAGTCCTTTTCCAAATCAGTGGCCTCGATATTACTCCCCAACATTGAGTAGTCCGACTTGGGATTGGCGTAGCCAATGTGCATCACCTTGCACTTACCCAAGTTAAACGGCATTTGTCATTTGAGAGAGAGAGAGAGAGAGAGAGAGAGAGAGAGAGAGAGAGAGAGAGAGAGAGAGAGAGAGAGAGAGAAGAGTAGATTATAAATCAAACTTCAACTACAAACAAGCTTTGATCTTGATTCCAACTTAAATTCTGACATCCCGCCCAAAAAAATCTCTCATTTTCGAAACTGAAATTTTTCAACGATAGCACCTCATCATAGTAATTAAAAAACATATGCTGAACAACACTACTAAGTAGCACTGTACTCCATAGTAGAGAATAGCAGGTAACGTCTTTTTAATCCATAGTCACGATTTATATTTTAAAGCAGCTAAGTTTTTACATTTGACAACCGCACTTAGATGCTTATGTTGAATGATTTTTTTAATTCAAGTTTTGACTGGTCTGTCAGTGGTCTGACCAGTGGTTTCCAATATTTTTTAGCTTAAGGCACACCAACGCCATCTGTTGTTTTTTCACTGTATCCTGGAGGATTTTTCGCCTTCCTCTGTTCAACATCCAGTTATTACCCCACACCCCCCAACATCCAGTCACTTCAAATCGAGCTTATATAATTTCCGTATGGTCGTAATGAATGGCGAATATTTCGTTTCAGTTAAAATTTCAATATTTTCGGTAATTTTTGAGTTTTTAGCTACTTATTTTTGTAATTGAAATTTTGCGACATCTTCCTCGCTCGGGGAACATTGTCCTAGACCAGGGGTGGGGAAACCCTCGCCCGCGGGCGAAATTTCGCCCACGAGCTAATTTCAATTCGCCCGCTTAGGTATTTATTATTTACTAAAAATTATTTATTTACAGCCCAGCAAATAGCTTTTTAAAATACATCTTATATACAGCGTGTCCCAAAGAAATGTATACCCACTTTGTTCGATAATACCAGCTATGAGGATAATAAATATATTACTTTTTATATGTTTTTTAATAAAAATTTTCTCCTGAATCTAAATATGTAATTATTTTTATTAAAAATTGAAAAACAAAAACGTTACAGATGTTTAAATTATAATTATTATTTTCGAGACTTCATGTGCGATATTTTCTAATATTTTTGCACGTATACGAGATAAGTTTGAAACCGACGGCACTGTGCAAACTTACAAAAACAACGTTCTGGAAGACGTCGAACATCTTAGATAAAGTGTCATTTAACCATGGAATTTGTAAATTTTTTGAATTAACTAATAATTACAACATTTATGCTTCAATATCAACACTAAACATAAGTATCTCAAAACAGTCGGTTAAAATATTAGAAAATATCGCACATGAAGTCTCGAAAATAATAATTATAATTTAAACATCTGTAACTTTTTTGTTCTTCAATTTTTAATAAAAATAATTACATATTTAGATTCAGGAGAAACTTCTTTATTTAAAAAACATATAAAAAGTAATATATTTATTATCCTCATAGCTGGTATTATCGAACAAAGTGGGTATACATTTCTTTGGGACACGCTGTATATAAGCTTAAAATTTGCCAGTCGCCCGCGGAGGTGTTTATGTTATCGATTTTTGCCCTTGGTACTGAAAAGTTTCCCCACCCCTGTCCTAGACCCTTAGCCTAGGTCAATAAGGAGAGGTCGTGTGCGTGCTTACATCTATTTTTGTTTGTATTCTAAGGGTTCTATCAAAGGATATAAGACTCCGAATTCTTCTATATACGATAAAATGCGGGATTGCCATGCGGGAGGAATTTGGCTACCCACACCAAGCCCAAAACCCAGTAAAGCCTAAAGCTTAAGGGCCAAATTAAATTAAATAAATAGTCGAGCTTCACAATTATTCATGTCATTGTACATTGAAACGAACGTATTTATTTTATTATTAATAAAGGTTATTAAATTTCAAATTCA
>JAJOZX010001646.1:587500-745000 GCA_023014485.1 Bathynomus jamesi | reverse complement strand
GCTACTGTAGTATGCGGTCTACCTACGATTGGTTAGGTTTAATCATGATATTTTCGTTAAAACTAACGAAAATATCATGACTAAACCTAACCAATCGTCAAGGGCGATTGACAATGGGATGTAAACAAACAATTAGTAAACAAGATAAGAAGCTATAATTAAAAGGTAGACTGCCGAATCGTAGGTAGACCGCATACTACAGTAGCACCTGTAGACCCTACTCTATAAACTATCTGCTGTCTAATTAAATTCAGTAGGGATGTAGACCCTACTCTATAAACTGTCTGCTGTCTACTTAAATTCAGTAGGAATGTAGATCCTACTCTATAAACTGTCTGCTGTCTACTTAAATTCAGTAGGGATGTAGACCCTACTCTATAAACTGTCTGCTGTCTACTTAAATTCAGTAGGAATATACTCTATAAACTGTCTGCTGTCTACTTAAATTCAATATGAATGTACTCTATAAACTGTCTGCTGTCTACTTGAGAAAGGAGGGTAAAAAAAAGGTTAAATATACTGTGCCATAAAGATAACGTATTGAAAAATACACTGACTGCCTGCCGAAAGTAGATTGGGAGTAGATGAAGCGGTCCTTTTCTTAACAAGCGGGAGCCTTTGAAACTAAACGAAAATTACGAAAAAATATGCTGCCAGGGATTAAATAAAAACCTTTCACTTTACTCTCTACAGTTTTGGAAAAAAGTTCGCCTAGAAACATAAAATTTCTAAAACGCATAAAAACTCTAATAATTAGTAAAGACTGGTTTTATTTTTCAAAATTGTATTACTGTAAACAAAATTAATAAAATATCCAAACAAAAATAATATTACCAGTATTATCAGTTAATATTTTATGATTTTTAGAAATCTATGTTTCTAGGTGAACTTTTTTCCGAACTGTGTCTTCTTCCCACCAAGTGTACTCTTTAAATGTTTCATATTCAAAGTACATTTATTAACTTTTTTCTTACCCTCCGTTCTCAAGTAGGCAAAACGGACAGTTTTTTATTAATGTACTGCAGTTCGCAGTTCAAATACTAATAATTCTAAGAGGAAAAAAAGTAAATACAAGTAAATAAATATAAGTAAGTAAATACAACATTCATAACAATACTAATACAATACTGAACTAATACTAGCTTTAATAGTAATATTAGCAGATCCAGCGCACACAACCGTATGGATAAGTCCCATATACTAAAGACACTTTGAATATTAACCCGTTGGTGGAGTCTTTTTGTGTACAGTTTAACTGTAAACTTTCTCAAAATGTCTTATTTAATTCATAAAATGTCTGATTTGGGGTAAAACGTGAGGCATCGCACGAAATTAGAAGAAAGATTTTATAAGGTTTTGTCTTTACGATAAAGAAGGATTTTTTTGTATGTCATTTGAGGTTGAGGAGGCGGATAAATTTTAGTTTGTGGTTTATTCTGTATCATGTGTCTCATTGATAAAACACTCTTACTTCTCTCTCTCTCTCTCTCTCTCTCTCTCTCTCTCTCTCTCTCTCTCTCTCGCACATATATAATTTTTCACTGGGAGTGTTGGCCTCATTGATTGACCATTAAGCCAAAATGTGGAAGTCATTACCTAAACCATTTTTGAATCACCGGTATCCACTCAAGTGATGTAAGCTAGACTAAGTTTAATTCAAGGCCGTACGGGCGTTCTTTAATCTAGTACCGCCCATGCATCACTGCTGTGGGCGGTCCAGGGACACAGCGTGGGTGTGGTGTGGGCGCTTGCCCCTTTGACATCTATACACTTCGCCTTTCTTATGAAGACAGACGCCAGTGTGTAAAAGTCAAACGGGAACTGTAGGAGACAACACACCGTGTGTGACGTACATAGGAAATGTGCAGTGGCGCAACACTCTGCTTTTTATGATATATATATATATATATATATATATATATATATAATATCTGAGGAGTATTTGCAGGCTGTAATAATAATAATAATAATAACAATAATAATAATAATAAGTTAGGAAGAACAGAAAGTGGCTTAGTGCTCAGGCCAACTAATGCTGACCATTGCTCTAATTCCTGTATTATTATTACCAACATCATCGGGATTCGAACCCTCTCCCGACCTCATTGTCTTCACTTCGCTTATAGGGAAACAATGGGTGCTACTGTAGTATGCGGTCTACTTACGATTCGGCGGTCTACCTTTTAATTATAGCTTCTTATCTTGTTTACTAATTGTTTGTTTACATCCCATTGTCAATCACCCTTGACGATTGGTTAGGTTTAGTCATGATATTTTCGTTAGTTTTAACGAAAATATCATGATTAAACCTAACCAATCGTAGGTAGACCGCATACTACAGTAGCACCAAACAATGTTGCCCCAGTGGGCTACAAGCATTGACAGCAATAATAATAATAATAATAATAATAATAATAATAATAATAACCTTGACTAAACAAACAAGGCGCAAACATCGACTTTAGGTCATTTTGTGAAGAAGGAAACTGAAAGCGAAATTGAACGTCAGATTACATCATCTTCAACCGTGATAAAATGAGGCATAACTGAGCGTTTTAAGCTCCTTCATACATAAATGCAATTCTTAAAACTCGTGTAAATCCATTATTATGGAAAGCGAATAATGAATTATTAAATTATGTATAGTAGCACAAATATAAAACCATATAGGCATAGTCCCATATATGCTTGTCTGCGTGTATATATACAGGGTGGGTCAAAAGTCTGGATCCATAGGAAAATATTTATTTTAATACATAAATTACAACAAATGCTAAATACTTAAAATGAATATCAACTTTAACTCGTATCCGTGATACTCTACAGTAGTTCGTACTCCAGTATAAATACTCAAATACTTTTTTTATTTCAGCCCAGAAATGGCTTCGAATCTAACAACAGAAGACCGGGTAGAACTTGTGCTCATGTACGCAAGACAGGGCGCTACACACAGAGAAGTTGCTACCGAATTCAATAGAAATCACCTTAATAAGCATCCAGTAACACTTGCGACTGTTGGCAAGTTGTTTAAACGTTTCAAAGAAACAGGAAGTGTACATGATCGGCGTTCTGGTAGTCCAAAAACTGCAACTGATGAAAATACCTCTGCAATGGTATGTGAAACGTTAACGAATAGTCCAGTAAAGTCAACAAGGAGATTAATTATCAAATGAAACACGCATCTCGAGAACGTCAATTCGAAGAATTATTAAAAATCATAAATTCCATCCCTAAGTGTCTCGATGTCAGAGGCCGCCAATTTGAGCATTTGTTATAATTTGTTGTTTATACTGGAGTACGAACCACTGTACAGTATCACGGATACGCATTTACGAGTTAAAGTTGATATCCATTTAAGGATTTACCATTTGTTGTAATTTATGTATTAAAATAAATATTTTCCTATGGATCCAGACTTTTGGTCCACCCTGTGTGTATATATATATATATATATATATATATATATATGTGTGTGTGTGTGTATCCATACACACACAAGAATTATGTCTTCCTAACATCCGTAATATTCCATATAAGGTCGTATCCCTGGAATTGACAGAACGAACTTCTGTAGAGCCAAGCTGCTAAAATGACTCACTTTGGGACAAAATGAATCTGATAGTTTAATGAAGTCTTTTCTTTAAATAAAGTAGGCTCACCACGCACCCAAAAACGAAAAATAATCATTGATTTATTAATTTTATTATAGGAATTCTAATAACTTTTTTATTTCATTTAACCTTTATGAACTACGTTGATACATTTTACTATTTTGAGTCAATGGAGTAGTATGGTTTCAAAATGGCAGAGTGCAGAAATGTTGCAAGAGTGCCACCCCACACCCCTTTGTTGCAAGAGTGCCACCCACACCCCCTTGTTGCAAGATTGCCACGCTCACCCCCCTTTGTTGCAAGAGTGCTACCCCACCCCCTTTTGTTGATAAGCCCCGCCCCTTTGTTGCCAGCCCCGAAATGGGATTGCAAGGGGTATGCAACTTGGAGGCGGAGTTCTCCCCCAAGCTGAGCCCCCCAAAGGGGCATACCTAACCTAGGGGCGCCGCTTTGGGGATGAAGGGGTTTCCTCACCCCCCAAAGGAGCAGAAAGAGAAAGAGGAGATCCTTCATCCGACAGCTGTCGGACGCATATGACTCCGTCGTCCAGCGCCCGGCCTCTTATAAAGCCCCTATTCAGCCAGTTGGCTTAACCAGCCAGTTGGCTTAATCAGCCAGTTGGCAGAGTTACCTGATACCCCTTTTTATTTTAATTGTTCAGGTATACATTATTAGGTTGCCAGATTCGTTATTTATTTTAAATAAGCTTATGTTACAGTTGGCTGAGCTGTCAGCATCGTTACTTATCTATTCAATTACTACGTTTTAGAAAATGATATAAACGTGTTCAAGGAATAAATAAAACGCCATTACAACGCTCTGTTTATTAATTAATGGCTATACAATAGGATATATATATATATATATATATATATATATATATATATATATATATATATGAACAAATAATAGAACGGGAATATATAATCATGCAAATCATAGTATTAACCAAATATTAGAAAAATATATATTTATATTAATTATATATAGTCGTACAAAACATGGAAAATATATAATCATACAAAGCACAGTATTAACCAAATATTAGAAAAATATATATTTATATTAATTATATATAGTCGTACAAAACATGGAAAATATATAATCATACAAAGCACAGTATTAATCAAATATTAGAAAAATATATAGTTATATTATCAAAAGTTATATTATAAAATATTAGTACAGGAAAAATATAGTTATATTAATTATATATAATTGTATAAAACATAGTATTAGCCAAATATTATAAAAATATATATTATATTAATTATATATAATTGTACAAAACGTAGTATTAGCAAAATATTACACTAAAAATATATATATTGTCTTTACGTTCTACGGCACAAAACGGTAAATTCAATGCTGACTGATGCTACATCAACATCGGCATTACTCTGCACGATGTGGGAAAACCGCTCAAGCAACAACTCGCCGCTTAACTGATACGGCGGTTTATATTCGATGTAAAAGGCTTTCATATCATTCAACACTATTTTTGTACCCACTTTACACTCGGCAGGTAAGTTGTCTTTAAGCGCCACTAGAACGCAATGAAAAGCACGCGTAAAAAAGTCATCGTTAACTATGTCATTAAATACAAGCTTATAATCATGCCTTTCCAATCGAGGGTTTTTTCTTAACGTACCGAACTTCTCAATCATGAACTCTTCTTCACCCGGCATAGCAGCAATTGAAATAATCTTCCAAGTCGTAACGGCAGCTATCTACTATATAGAGGTACAGTTCTTCAGGGTGAACAGTGTAGGCGAGCTCAGCTCTGTACCTCTCAAGCGTTTTGTATCAAAGCTCGGGATATTTCGAAGAGTCTAAGCCTTTTAAATACGCATCCAGAGTTAGCCCGTTCTCTCCCTGCATATTCCTACATTCAACAAATCCGTCGAGCAGAGCGGTGTAAGCGTACTCAAGTATTGTGTCAAATAAATCATGTCTGAGATACGTGTGTCTAGTATAGGCTTCAGCTTACGGAATCCAACGATCTCAAACATTCTGTCGAGGATGAAACGGTTTCGTGTAGGAACAAGAACGCCATTATCAGCGTGTTCTTCCACATCATCGTATATCAACGCATGGTTGATTGTTATTTACACTCAATGTACAAACAACGGTATATGAGGAGGCTTCACTAATCACCTCTCTTATTATACCTACGTCAGCTGGTATTTTATAGCGGTCCTCAGCCCCACCTCTCAACTACCGCGAAGATTTTATGCATCTCCTCAAGATTTAAATAAATAACGTTGCGCTTGCTCGCAGGTCTACTGTTCGTTTCAAGCACACAGTTAATGGTGCCGGCTTCCCGCCTGAACACACGCAATGACTTCGTCACGGAGACGTCGTACGAGGCGTTGAGAATGCTTCTCAAAGGGAGTTCCATCGTATTCATCGAGATGACTATGGCACATCCACTCGGTGCAAGCTCTGAGAAGACTATGAGCCGCGTGAGGCACTCAGGTAGGCAGGAACAGTTCGATGGGCGGTTGACTCACCCTGATGATACGTGAATGGGTTTATTCGAACCCGTATGATCCGTGAGGTGCGAGTCGCACAATAATCTAATGAAACCTGTGCGGAGCTGGCCCAACATGAATTGTTGTACCCCATTATACTGGGTAGGCGTTTTGAGAAATTTTCCGGTACAAGAACTAATTTCGGTTTTAACGTTTTATCACTACCACTCCCCCGAATACGCACCAGATAGTTTCCCTCGGGTAAATTTCATGAACTAGGCACATTTTATAATGTTTTATCTCTCCTAAAAATCTTCACACTGCGGGGCGCTGTTAGAGAGAAACATATGTTCATATTTAGGCTTTTTATTTAACAGGCGATATTCATCTCTAAAATCTGTTAAAAACTCACATAACCCTTTAGCCACAACCTTACTACAAACCTCATCATGATATATATTAATGTAGTGGTAAAAATACTTAAGATTGTCCATGATAACGAGATTCACATTTTCAGTCGTAGGGTAGGAGTAATCGACATGGTGTAGCATGATATAATACCGTTTATCACACCACTCATCCACAAGGCTCACTACCCATAACTGTTGTTTAGATTCTGAGCGTGCCGCTTCTTCTACCACGCGGTGCACGTGTGCCTTTATAAAGCTTAGTTCTACAACATACTTCAGTACATCGTTTGTACTGCGAAATCCTACAACCCCCTCACCAGAATATCCGTAAAGTATTTGAATAGCCTGACCCTTCGCACGATTCAATGCTTCCTTAAAAGAGTCAAAGGAGGCTGGGATAGGGAGTTTTTCAGTATCCACTACATCTACGCCCTTTACTGAATACCACTTCATAAATGTTCAACACGCGATATTAAAGGTGGCCATTTTCTTCTACGCGGGAGAGAATACACGTCTGAGCTCAAGGGTATACAAAGGTCAACTGAGAACGCGGGGACAGAGGTCTGCTCAGGCTACGGGATGAATCACGTCCCCAGTCTTACAGTGGGCGGGGCTTAACTTTACTGTACACACGCACACACGCAAAGTGAAACACAAGTCGATGCATGATTTATTTAATAAACGAAATAATCAACATGTATATATTTAGAAATACGTGCAATAAATAAGTTAACAATAGACACATCAAAGATTGTTCTCAGTACATGTATATTTACAAATATGTGTGATGAATAAGTTAGCAATAGACCCATCAAAGTTTATGGTAACCAAAGGGTACGGTATCATAGGTACCAGGTAACTGGTAACGTTTCCTATAGGTGTTACGGCACACCTTTGTACCCTTAAGTTCCTTCACGCCCCCCAGCTTCTGTGCCCGAAAATTGTGGGTGCCTACAACTAGTTGCGGAGGCCGTTCGCCATCATCATCGTCCAAACACACTAGATCCTTCAGCGAATCAAAGTTAACGACCCGCCGATTCGCTTGGTTAAGCGTGATACCCTTTGCCTTCACGATATATTTCGTCTCATTCCCTATCCTCACCCGTACCCCATAAGTTTTAGGTCCTGTTGAGACAAAAGAGTCAGCGTATGCATTGTCTCCATACTCATCCTTGATTTCATCAGTGAGCTCGCCGAGGAATTCACCAATAGCAGGCATGTATTCACCCTCCCTCGCTGTGAATATCACGCTATCTGTATCGGCATACAAGACTCTCTGTCCAAGAGAATGCAATAGACCCCAAAGTTTGATGCGGGCGTAGGTATCTGTGGCCAATTCAGTGTTGTTGCACTTTATTATGTAGGTATTACCTACATTCACGATTTCCATGACTTCTTTATCGGGTGCATTGGCATAATCCCAGACTTCGCTATGGCTTTGTGCCAAATGAACGTTTCCCTTACCAGTATTCTGTGCAAATTTTCCCCATAGACTGTTTAGACACAACTTTGCACTAAAGCGCTTGCCAGGATTCTTTGCAATTTGGGCGCGATCAAGTTGTATACCTTCGTGGTCGCGGTAACGTTGAATATAGGCAGACTTTTCATCTTCGGTGTCAACTCCTCGCGGATACTCTGATGCCTCAACCTTATCCTTCAAAAATGCGTTTATATACGGTGTGAAAAGGTTGGGTAGCTTCTGAAACCTCCAAACCTCATGTATCTTCAGTATTCTATACCCATGGCGTACGGCTAGGGCCAGCTCAGGACTTGTATATACGCCTCTGATCTTACGCTGGTGGGGTGTATGGTTACAATTACCGTTATTCTCTTCTGCACACCTCACGCACAGGGGAAACATGAGTTTGTGGTCAATGACGACGGGTAAGATCGGCATCCATAATTCGCGAGGGGGGAGCACGTCTACGAAAGAGAGCCCAAAGTAGCGGTCATTCAAATTTCTTGAAAATTCATTGATGGAGGGCAGGCTAGGACCCACCAATTTCTCAGGAGCACCCACGGGGTACGGGTTGTTCTTCATCACGTATGGGTATAAAGAACAGAAGTCGTAGTAGTGAAGTTTCACACCTTCCATAGGTGGAAAGTATAGCTTGAAACGATTTGTACGCCCACCGAACAAGCTTTCACAGCATTTGAGAGGATACAGTACCATTGAACGCTTGATCGTGTTTATTTCCTCACGGTGCACCTCGTCTGTCTCCATCCGTGCATCATATTCATGCTCCCACCAGATTTGTGAGTGAACTGGGACCCTATAAGTTGATCGCGGGTGCGGGTCCATGCAAGACAGTCGGCAGGAGATCTACCGTGGATATCTCCGGCGATTCCGCACTCAGGAAGGGGGCATCCATGCCACCAGCATCCGTTAAAGGAGTACACAGTCTTCACACCAGTGACACGGTTTTCACTTAGTCCATCGTGCTTTATGTATACACCTGTCTGCTGCTGTAGGTGTATGAGCCAGTAAATAGCCTTGTGGCCGTAACTGCGGGGTTGTTTCTGTGAATAATGGTTAAGGTGGCTTTAGGCATGAAGTTATTCTTGAACACCGTAAAGCATATGACGCGATGTGGTTGCGACTTGCAGCGGATCGCATTTGAAACGGCCTATGTACATCCTTCTAAAGGCTTGGAAACATACTCTAAGCACGCGCACATCATTCACGCAATAACGCTCACATTCATCAGCTATATATTATAAGGATTACGTTCATTAAAACTGTTGTAGTATCGATCAAAGTCTTCACGTTCATCTGCACTCATACAACCATAGTTAAAATAATGTTTGGGTGGAGGTAGCCCCACGTAATTAAAGTCTCGCTAGTGAGGAAAGTGTAAGGGAAGTAGCCTTTTGATACTTCAGCTGCTACCCCCATCACCTTGGGTAGCTTTGCTAATTTACAAGGCGTGAATAATAAAGTATCTTTAAATTGCACATTACCTCTTATTTGCATCTGTATAAGTTTGTTTCCTCTTTTCAAGGGATCACCTGTAAATATCTCAGAGGACTCGTGCTCGAGCAGCTCCTTATAAAGGAACTGTGTGTCAAATTTTGCCCCGTTATGGGCAAGAATATACAGTCATTTTTTTGAACTTGTCGGCTAACTTGACAATATAGGACACAAATAGTTTCACAGGGCTATCGTGGACATTCGTTTTAAAAACGTTTGTCCGTTTACATTTGGCACTCATCACACTCGATATCCATACACTCATCGCAGATAGTTTGGCTCACAAGTAAATGTGGAACTACCTCTTTGGTTTCGGCATTCGTATATGTTTCTATATCGTAGTATACAGTTATACAAGGGCTGCTTTTAGGCTTTGCGTCTTTCATATAACATACATGCTTTACGCCATCCGCCTTATATTTCTCATGGCATGTAGAACAGTGAATTTCGTCACACTTGTGCTTGAAATTTCCGCTACCATTCAAGGTGTGAAACATGCCACATTCACAGATTCTCATTTTCCTGCACGTGCCAATTGATTTATGGAGCTCAAAACAGTTATTGTTGAAAAATGTGCGTCTACACACATTACAATCCCTCTTCTCAGCTTCAACTACACGGCTTTCACATTTGGGGCTTTTACACTGTTCACATACCATGTGGCAATCTTTACAATGTTTCACTATATCATCTGCAAACTCGAGGCACCCCTTACACAAATCATGATGTCGCCCATATTTTCGACTTTTATCATAACTCGCGTAAAGGCACCTTATATTACGGATGGGGAGATACGTTGTACCTGACAGTCCTAAAATAAGTAGGGGTCTTGTACGATCTCTCACACTGCTTTTAAAAACAAAGCCACTATACGGACATTCATTTCCTGTTCTACCCTTCTCAGTTCTTCAGGACCCATATTACAGTCAAATTCAAGTTCACAGTCTACAGCTAGTTTACGGGCACGCTCCACGATCGTAGGCAACCAAATTTGCTCGGATTTCGTATTTTGTACAGTAAACATACGTGCTAGGACTACTGCTATAAAGCCGCAACCACGATCGACGTTTATATGCCTTCTATAAATAGCCTGAGAATTGAAGTTAAGAGTATACGGAGTGGCACTATGACCCGCAACACGGAATACACGGTCAATATTTACCGTGAAGTTGTCCATATTGAATGCTATACTACTTTGGGCGGCTTGCTTTATACGCCTAATATATATCTATATCCTCAGCAGCCAAACGTCTAAATGGCACTACCACCCAAAAATCATCTACATCATCATCTGAGCCGAAACCGAAGGACAGACTCGTCCTGACTTCACGCTCGTCGCGGTTCTGAAGGGCAAACTCTACAATGCGCTCTACAACGCGACGTAGCCCGCGCTCAATTCCATTGCTATACAGGGATCTAGGGTCAACCCTGACTATATACCGATTTCTAGTCAAGGCTGGGGTCGGGGTTGCGGAGCGCACCAACTCAAACGTTATATCATTCAACAGAACGAGTCACGCTGAGGAGGATGGACGAGGCCTATATTGGACGATGTGGGGTTGCGCGTAAGACGTTGAGGGCTGGGGTCTATTACAGCAGACTCTACAGAACGGGTGGGGCTGTGGAGGAGTACAAGGGCTGAGAAGCTGATGTAGGGTTGGTAGCGTAAGACGTTGAGGGCTGGGGTTGTACCGCGGATTGTCCATCAACCGGCGCGTATTTCGCGCGCTTTATACCTGACGTGGAGGACTCTTCAGCGTGTCGCCGCTTTGAGTGTGCGCCGTTGAGGGTATGGGCCCTGTAGATGCACGGCCAATGGATTCACCCGTGATGTCGATGATGGTGGGCTGTACATCGTCGTCATTCACGGTTCTGTGGAAGAAGAAAACAAAATATAAGGAGCAGAACTCGTTATTTGTGATATTCTGTAAATGAGTCACTTAGGGGTGTGACGTGTTAGAAATGGATGCTGTAGAAAAATTCAGATTCACGAGCCCATCCACATGTATTATATCTGGACCTACAGGATGTGGTAAAACGGTGTTTATGCTTAAAATTATTAAAGAAAAGGGTGAAATGTTCTCAAAATTTGTGCATAAAGTTATATGGTGCTATTCGACATACCAATCAGTGTTCAACGAGTACCAGGACGATGTTTTGTTCCATAAGGGGGTCTATGACGTTAATTCACTAAAGGGAAATGAACATACAGTCATCGTAATTGATGACCTCATGTTGGAGATGGATAAAACGTTTGCCGAGACATTTACAGTATTCTCCCACCACCTTAACATAAGCGTGTTCTTCATCAATCAGAATCTATTTTTCAAAAATAGATACATGCGCGATGTATCGTTAAATACGCAATATCTAGTCTTATTCGCTCAACGTAGAGATGTGTCACAAATTGGGGTATTAGCCAGTCAAATGTTCCCGAGTCAGCGTAAGGAGTTTTTGGAGGTTTATAAAGAGGTCACAAAGCAACGTTATGGATATTTGCTTTGTGACCTTCACCCGCGAAACACGTTTAGGGTGCTTCTAAGAACGAATATATTTCCAAACGAGCCTGAAACCGTGTACATTCCAGAATGATGAATAGGCTAAAGAAATACCGTGAATTAATAAAAATCTATCAACGACTGCCTCGGTCGTTGCAGCAGATGCTTGTTAAAAATATCGACTCTGACTTTTTAAAATGCATCTGCGAAATCTGCCTCAATGTTATAAAATGTAATGTTCCAATGAAATCCTGTCAGAAGGCTCGCTTACGTCGTTACAAGAACATAATACTACGCTCGCCCATAAAAGTCAGACTGTGGGTAAGAAAAAGCGTATTATTTTGGGCCTTTACTGACTAGATTAATATAATGAAGAAGGTGGTTGTGATCCCGCACGAGCTGTATGCTTCATTACAAAGGACCCCAGACGCTGCTCTAGAGCCCCGTAAAAGTAGGCTTAAAAGAATGGAGAGTGAGCTACTATCCCTATTAAACAGTGAAAAGACGCCTGATGAGAAAAGGGTTTTGTATCAAGAGGCTTTGCAGAAATTTCTTCACGAGTACGAAGATTATAAACATCCTACAGAGCTCCCCGTGAGGCACAGCTCGAGTAGCGCTGAGCATAGTGGTACAGGGCCTGAGCAACCAAAGAGTAGCGGAACAAGCACATCGAACATGTGCTAAAAAACAGCCTCCCCATACATTGAGGAATAAAGGGTTAAGTCTTTATAATCTATTGAGTGAGGACCCCGTCATACAGTGGGCAGACACAGGCGAGGTCATTGTTGATGGATCAAGGGTGCAAGGGTCCAATATCGTTGATATTGTTCATGATCTGGTGAGAAAGTGGGACAGGCCATCACCAACAGGATGGAGGCATATTAAGGCAAGACTACAGCAAATAAATGTCCCCAAAACATTGATAGGTAATCTGAATAGGTTAAAAGACTTGGAGCATGCATCGCACGTGTCACAACTGAGTACACCTTCACCCACAACAGCTGCAGTGCTCTGAAGAGAAGAAAGAAGAGAGTAGAAGGCCAACCTTATCCACGTGCCTCTAAAATACGCAAATGGCTAACGTATTAAGTAAGCACTATTATGACATTTCTAGCCCAGCATCCTATGGTGGCGTTAATAGACTGTACAGAGATACTTATGGTGTAAGGAAAAAGGATGTTGAGAGATTTTTGCGTGCCCAGGATGCTTACACACTTCATAAACCGGTGAGAAAAAGGTTTAAAACAGCAAAGACAACAGCCGCTTCGATTGACTCTATTTGGCATGCAGATTTAACAGACATGCAAAGATATTCGGTTTACAACGATGGTTACCGCTACATCCTATTCATAATAGATGTATTCTCTAGATACCTGTGGCTAGTTCCCCTGAAAAATAAATCGCCTGAAACAGTCGCTAAAGCAACCAAAACACTGATGTTGAAAGAAAACAGGATTCCAGGCTATTTTTGTACGGACATGGGGAAAGAATTTATAGGGCGAGGTTTTCAGAACATGTTGTCAGAGTTTAATATCAGCTATTACACTTCCAACTCTATAGATAAAGCATCTTTAGCTGAAAGAGTTCAACGTATCATAAAGGAACGCATGCACCGTTATTTTACACATAAAAGCACGCTCAGATATATAAACGTTCTCGATTCACTGGCTTCATCCTACAACCGCTCACACCACCGTACGATCGGTACAACGCCTAACGATGTTTTAGAAAGAGGCAGGCGTCCGAGAAGTGATGGACCACCACCACCACCGCCACCACAATATGTGCGTTTCAAAATCAATGATTATCACCGTGTAACAAAAAAAAAATTTCTTTGTTTCTGGGCAATAACCTTTATTTTCTGATTCATTATGCTTCAAATCACTGGAAAAAAGCTGTCAGTGATTTTAAACTTCGGGTTTGTTGTCAGTACATCGATTTTGTTGAAATAAGAATATTATTATTTTTTAACCCTATATGGACATCTGCGACAGATCTGTAAACGCTTCAAAATTTACTATATATTTACCGAAACAAGTACATTTTAACTTAAATGACGATATCGTCAAATTTGTAACGGTTCAAGGAGTTTATATCACGAATTGGCAACTCCTACTGCAGAAAACCGAGCTTTAATAAGAAAAAATAAGTTAGTGCATCAGTAGAAGTAAAAGTGTATGGTTACGCAGTTCGTTTTTTATTTTTTATCACTTTATTTGATTAAAGGTAAGTTGAATAATTTTTTATTGCTCAATATATGTTGTTAGAGTGGCTGAAGTAATATAAAACAATTCTGATAAACTGAGCACTAGAATATTTTATTGAAACGTAACAATATTGATGGCTCTGACATCCATGCCTTCTTTGCCACGTGGTATAAGGTTGTCCAATTTGTATTATATATTACATTATATATATATTATATATATTATTATATATTATATATATATATTATTTTATATATATTATTATATATATATTATATTATATTACATTAAAAATCACATATTTATGTTCAAAGTACTCTAAATGAATGTTTAATATAGGTAAAAAAAAATTTAAGACAAATATAAGAATTATGTCCATGTAGGGTTAAATTAATCCATTATTTTTACTTTTTCAGACGTGTGACGTGTGACGAAGTTACTGTTATGGCTGCTCGTGGTTGCAAATACCCAGCGGATTCCTTCTGCTACGTGTGCGGCGAGTTCTTCGCAAAGACGGCTAAAAAACACTGCTTGGACAGTTGCACCCGTGCAAAGGAAGCCTATCATGCCTACTTCGGAATGCCAGTCGGTGACCAAGACAAACGCTGGGCACCACATGTCATCTGTGACTACTGCCGCCGCACTCTTGAAGGTTGGTTTAGAGGAGAGAAGAGGGCAATGCGTTTCGCTATCCTCCGTGTCTGGCGTGAGCCCTCAGACCATCTCACGGACTGCTATTTCTGTATGGTGGACCCAACAAAACGAAGAAAGGGGAAGAATGCGCCTCCCATTGAGTACCCTGACATTCCGTCATCTATTGCACCTGTTCCCCATAACGCGACGGACCTATCTGTGCCACAGCCTCCCTTGAGAGGTCAATCTTGTCCAGCAGAAGAAGCAAGGTATGATGATTCCGAGGAGGCAAGGTGCGTCATCTGCTGCGCGCCGTCGACGCCGGGTGGCCGGTGAAAGGTGCCCCTACTACCCCAACCAAGAGGACATCAACGACCTCATCAGGGAAATGGCCTTGACAAAGTCCAACGCCGAGCTGCTCATTTCCAGACTGAAGCAGTGGGACTTACTGGACGACAGCGTTCGAATTACTTCCCAGAGGAAGCGGCATCGCGGCTTTTCAGTGTTCTTCACTCTTAGAGATGGGTTGTGCTACTGCCATGACATCAGAGGACTCTTCGACGCTGTGGGCATTCCCTGCAACACCTCTGACTGGCGGCTCTTCATCGACAGTTCATCTAAAAGCCTCAAGGCTGTTTTACTGCACAACACAAATCAGTGGCCCTCGATTCCTCTGGCTCATTCAGTGCACATGAAAGAAGAGTACCAGAACGTCAAAATCCTGCTGAGTGCACTGAAGTACGACCAATTCAGCTGGGAGGTCATTGGCGATTTCAAGATGGTGGCCTTCTTGATGGGGCTTCAGGGAGGCTTCACCAAGTTCCCTTGCTATCTGTGCCTCTGGGATAGCCGAAATACAGCCCTTCACTACGAGAAGAGGAACTGGCCCCTCAGGACCGGCTATGAGGTTGGGGCCCATAACGTGAAGCAAGAGCCGCTGGTGGAGCCAACGAAAGTGCTGATGCCACCCCTGGATCCAGAGGGTGAGGCCTTGAAGCACATCCAGGAGCTGTTCCCGAAGTTGTCGGAGGCGAAGATCAAAGCAGGAGTATTTGTGAGCCCTCAGGTGAAGCGACTTATTGACTCCGACAGCTTTCCTGAGAAGCTGTCTGAGGTTGAGCAGGCAGCTTGGACAAGCTTCGTTTCTCTAGTCAAAGGTTTCCTCGGAAACCACAAGGCAGAGAACTACAGGGAAATCGTTGACGAACTTGTGGACACGTACCGGAGCATGGGCTGCCGGATGTCGCTGAAACTGCACGTACTACACGCCCACCTTGATGAGTTCAAAGAAAACATGGGAGACTACTCAGAAGAACAAGGTGAAAGATTTCACCAGGATGTCAGCTCTTTCGAGGAACGCTACAAGGGACAGTACAATGAAAGTATGATGGGGACTATATCTGGAACCTTTTGCGTGAGAGTGAACTGAAATACAATCGCCAATCTCGTAGACAAACTTCTTTTTGATTAAACTATAACGCTAGAATTTTTGTATCAATTCTGTATCAATTCTCCGTAGCAATACTCTTTATCAACGCTCTGCATCACTGCACTGTATCACTCTCTGTGTATTAACATATTATAATACATAATTATTCCCTACTCGTTTCCTTCTTTTTATTTTCATTTCTAAGGACGGGGCCTGGAGAACTTCATTTTTCATCATTGATTTATCATAATAATCGTGTTAACATCAATTAAAATTATACTTAACAGGATTCATTTGATTTAAAAGCAGATAGTGTGAAAAACCCTTAAATTAATAAGCAAAAATGGCAAAAAATCAATAAATCGATCTCATGAACTCAGAACCGAAGTCTGAACTTGGTGACTGCTCATTTTTACTTATTTATGCCCTAAAAAATCAGAAAATAATAGTTTTAACTCATGGACAAATTTTGTGTTACACGGTGTTATGTAAGGTTGTCACGTTCGGGAAATAAATTCGCGAAGGGTTTTGAGCAAGGATGGACACGCGAGATTTTTAAAGTTAGGGCTATGAGGCCTAAAGGCGAGATAATGATGTATTACGTTGAAGATTTGAATGGGGAAGAAATCTCGGTTTTTTACCGCGGAACTTCAGAAAGTGGCATTTAATTTAGGAAAAAATGTGTTTAAAATTGAGAAAATTTTAGCAACCAAAGGTACAGGAAAGAGAAAAATGTACCTGGTGAAGTGGCTAGGTTACCCAGAAAGCTTCAATACCTATATAAAAGCTGATGCAGTCATGAAGCTTAATTAGTATGCAGCATGGCCCCCAACCATTTCTACGTCACGCTCCCGTCCTCATCGTCCCTGTCTGTACACCCTAACAACACACTAGCCAATTTTGTAACAGAACTCCATGGTCCCATTGAATTGGGCCGTGATTCGTATGAGGTGGGGATATGTGAAATTCAGCTGGATACCGTCTTTTTAAATATTGATTATAAGATGCCGTTTTTACAATTCTTAGAAACTGTGATGAGTGTGCAAAAGCCGGGGTAACTCGGGATGAAACTATACGTATCGCCCGGACTAAGGTCGCACAGTTTTTCAGTACAACTGTGACACTAGGACCGGGCCGCTATGGTTCGGTTGAGGATGTTGTGAGAGACTTAAACATATGTTTAAAAAACTCACACCTTACGAATGATTTAATATACGAAATCGTAAACAGAGGAGGCACTGCACATACTCTAATGCTAAAATCAAAGGCTAACAGAAATCTTAAAGACGGAAGAGTGTTCAAAATTATAACCGAGGGGCGTTATCGAGCAGCCTTCCAAAGAGACACCTTTCACGAGGCACCGGATGACTTGTCCAACTTAGTGTATCAGCTGAAGATGGAGAAATTGGATGTAAGCTCTCAGCCTCCAGACATGTGCTATATTTACAGCAATATAGCGGAACACCAGTTTGTTGGGGATACCCAGGCACGACTGCTGCGCGTAGCGCACATTCCCAACCATAGAGGAAGGAGCTTGAGTATTACATATGACAGACCCCATTATGTGATTGTCTCAACTAATCTAATAACTAATATCTCAATATATATAAGAACGATTGAGGGTAAAAATTTCCCATTCGGTGACGGGAGCTTAACAGTGAAGCTACACTTTCGACGCACTGAGTTATAATGTCCAGGAAACCATTCACGGTATACCAGCGTGGTAGTGGACTTGGGTCCATTTTTTCATCCATACTGCGCACAGCTGTACCACTACTGAAGAGGGGGGCTAGGTACCTTGGGAGGAAGGCGTTACAAACAGGTTTTAACGCAGCAGAGGAAATGCTCGCGGGAACTAAACCTAAAGAAGCTCTAAAAAAACATTTAAAACGTACACGGGATGAAATCATCAAAGATGCTAAGAGAAAAATGCGTGGCGGAGGAAAGAAGAGAATTGATAGGAAGAAGGGGGTACCAACACGTGGTGTAAAGAAGAGAACTGTTAGGAAGAAGAAGGGGTCCCGTGGTATTAAACGTAAAAGGGCGCCAAAAAAGAAGTGTTCTAAGCGTATGAGAACTATGACCGATCATTTTTTTTAACTGATATAAACTGCGGACGCTACTCTCACGAATCATAGATTGACTGATACTCGTCGGGGGAGGTGGCACTGTTTCTAACTCACCATGGCACGTTTCATTCATCCTTGCAGTTCACAGTGCTGTAAATCGGAGCTATCCCTCTTTGAGCTGCCTCCAACTCAAGTTTCTATTGAGCACAGTGACTTTATTACAATTAACCCTTTAAACACGATTAGTTCACCCAGTGCCCCTATAGAGTTCGTGATACCCAGCTCAGGCCCTTACTTTTTTGATCCCAGTTGTATGGACATGTACACTAAACTACGCATAGCTCATTCTGATGGAACGGATTGCGATGATAATTATGCTGCATACCCCGAAACAAACTTTCTGCACACCATATTCAGCCAGTGTGACGTATATTTAAATCAGACTAACATCTCGGCAGGCACGGGGTACTACCACCTACGATCGTATCTGGAAAATGTCCTCAACTTTTCAAAAGAAGCGAAGGATACCTTTTTATCTGCCGAGGGGTATTACCACACTAAAGATGAGGGTAGTATAAAGGATAAATTTAAAAATTCTAAAAAAAAGATATATGAATGTTTTGGACGCCTGCACACGGACTTTACATTCCAGGAGAAGTTGCTTATGAACGGGGTAGATATGAAATTGAAGCTTACCCGCACGAGCCCTGAGATCTGTATAAATCTGGGCGCTGACCAAGAAGAAGGCGCGAAACCTGTTGTGATCCATATCATGGAGGCATATTTGCGTATACGCCGAGTGAAGCTAAGTTCCGCGAAACATATAGAAATTGAGAAAGAACTGTTACACACCACAGTGAAATACCCAATTAACAGGGTACAGATCAAACTGTACACGATCCCCACAGGATTGGCATCGAAACAGATAGAAAACATCGCTCTTGGAGTACTGCCTAAAAGGATTTTAATTGGGATGCAAGACCACGCTTCGACGAATGGGGATTATAAAAAGAGTGCCTTGAAGTTTGAAAATTTTGGGCTTAAAAATATTACTTTATATATCAATGGCGTCGCATTGGGTGGGACAATGAATATGAACTACTCGTCAGATGCTGTGTTTCCGCTCTGCGCGAGAGCATACAGCAGTTTAGCCCATAACACAGGGGTGTGTGACGAACTTGGAATCGGCCTAACACAGAAAGAATTTGTGGAACAGTTTAATATTTACTCATTTGACGTTACGCCTGACTTGACTGCTGGCGTAAGTACCCATTTAAACCCGCAGCAGACCGGTGCGATTTCAGTGCGTTTGGATTTCGCCAAGCCTACAGACGCGCCTATTAGTGTACTAATGTGTCTCGAAACACAGTCCCTAATAGAACTGGACCGTTTCCGTAACATAAGCACAGATTTTTAAAATGGATGCAAATACACTCCAGAGAGTGATGAAAAGTGACTGTTTCGCGCGTTCCAAATTTATCGGGGTTTTTGCAAAGAATGAAATAATGAAGCCGCCTAGCACGAGAAACTGGCACGGGGCCATCGTTAACACCGACATTGTGGGTGGCGAGGGAATTCACTGGTTTGCGATTTATTTTAAAACTAAGGAAAGAATGTATTACTTCGATTCACTCGGGCTCCCCCCATGGCATGACTCGACAATCGTAAATTTTATCGCGCAATTACGTGTGCCTGAGATAATTTGGGCCCCATATCAATTTCAAAGCTTTTACAGTGAAACATGTGGGCTATATTGTATCTTGTTTCTCATACACATGTCGCGCGGGAAGGGATTTGTGAATTTTAAAAATTTATTCGATTTGTTGACACAAATATGAACGATAAATATGTATGCAGACAGATTAAAAAAAATTCACACATGTTGCAACCCCCTGTAATTTGTAAGCTCTATATTGTGTAAATCTGTATATACATTTGTAATAATAAAGAATTGGGCGCTGCCCCTTTTTGTACATGTTTAATAAATGAAAATAATGTTGTGTTTTGTTAATATCCTAAAAAACACTTACATAATCTCTGCGACGACAACGCATTCGGATGAGCGGTTGTGTGACAATACCATGACATCTGATTCGCAGCGTGGTGTGGATACCACTTCATTCGCCACCCTTTCTCCAAAAGTTTTTATAATCTCCTCTAACTCCGTTTCGCTCCTGTAAAATAAAGAGAAAATTATTTTTAAAAACGAATGCACTTCTTAAAAGTGCATTCGTTTCTAAAAACCTAGCTGTACAAGAAATATAAACATACCATATATATATATATATATATATACGGAAATAGTGATGAAAGATGTAGAGAATAACTGAAAATGCTTTGCAATTATAGCTTCTTTATAAGAAAACACCGATTGAAACGTTATATATATATATATATATATATATATATATATATATATATATATAGGTCGTGAATAAGGTCAGGTTATTTTAAACGAGAAAAGAGCCGGTTAAATCAATGAGCATAATTTACCTTGTAGAAAAGTCTACCTACTTTTAAAATACTATACGGGGTCAAAACACTCACATTAGCTCGTCTGCAAATTCGGGCTCGCTTGGCTGACTGTGATTCAATACTGTAACCTCTGCACCGCTGGGCGGACTGTTCGGCGAAGCACTCGTTCTCCTTTCGCCGAAAGTGTTTATAACACGGTCTAACTCCGTGGCGGTCCTGTAATTAAAATAATTGTCGTGAAATTGAGGCAATTAAAAGTGATGACAATCATATATATATATATATATATATATATATGAGCGTCTCTAATTTGCTATGGGGAAGCGGGTAATTTTCATCTTTAGTTTGTCGAGAAGCACGTACAATGAACTTTGGTTTAAAAATTAAAAACTGCCGAGAGTCGTTACACACATATATATATATATATATATATATATATATACAGTGGTGGGCACCGTTAACCAAAAAGTTAACTTCGATAACGATAATCCGTTAACCCCAATTTTTAACTCCGATAACGATAATCCGATAATTTTACTACAAAGTTAACGGAAGTTAACGATAATCCGTTAACGATAACTATTTCTTTACTAACATTTAAAAAAATCAATGAAAAAGCTTTAAAACACAGAAAATGTTTATTTATGCAAAATCCAACAATAAATAGGTATTTAACTGTATTTTTATCAAGTTTTGCAACTTTTTTGCTTAATAACTTTTTTATTTTTAATAAAATATGTACTGATTACATGTTTTGAAACCCTTGTAACCACTAACCATTAACTAAATTTTAATTTACCAGAGAATTATTATGGCGGGAACTGAAAGGTAAAATTAAATTTTTAGGCACATTTATTAAAGACTATGACACAATGTGCTGGTTGCCCTTCAGAAAGCCAACTTCTCAAAGTTAGGCCCAACTGCCAGTCTTGACCTCTTGGGCCTCAGGATGTCCTTGCCGAGAGAGAAGAGCCGTTCCACTGCGGCAGAGGACGGAATTGGCAGACTGAAGTTATGGCGGTTTGAATTCATTCGCGGAGCGGTGATCTTCCGTGAATGACTCCTCGCAGTTAACGTGTTAACGGACTTTAACAGACTAAATATCGAGTTATCGGAAGTTAACTGTCCGATAACGATAAATGGAAATTAACTTCCGTTAATAGTCTGTTAAAAAAGTTAACTTCGTTAATTAACTGTTATCGAATTAACGCTTTAGTGCCCAACACTGTATATATATATATATATATATATATATATATATATATATATATATAATATATTACGTAACGGCTCTCGGCAGTTTTAATTTTTAAACCAAAGTTCATTGTACGTGCTTCTCGACAAACTAAAGATGAAAATTACCCGCTTCCCAATAGGAAATTAGAGACGCTCACACACACACATATATATATATATATGGGACACAGACATTAATTAAACACGATTTTTCGAAACACTTATTATGACACCACATCGCATTATCACTGCCTTTTATAAATTAAAACATTCCTAGGTTAGGTTAAGGATATTCTGAAAGTGTAAACATTACAATGAACAGCGCTAAGATTTTAAAATTCTATAAATTGAAAACCGTTATAGTGATGAGGGAGTTAGACTATAATTGAAGCACGTACAATGAAATTTGGTTTAAAATTAAAACTGCCGAGAGCTGTTATATATATATATATATATATATATATATATATATATATATATATATTGGGACACAGAAATTAATTTTCAAAGCACTTAATATGACATTACAAATTACTTACATTTCAGCGGTTTCTTGAATGAGAGGCTGCTCCACTGTCTCGCAAATTTCCGCGACATTCTGAGATGAGAATAATTCATTCTGACCTAAGGTGTTGAATAGAAAAAGTGTTATTTGCCCGTAAATATCGCTTTCTTCAATGAGGGCTGGGGAGTTATAGGTTTCAGACATGATTCGTGTGTAGCAGCAAGTTGTACGAAAAACCGGTTCTGAATAACGAAACACCCCATTTATAGGGGCTAAGTGACCAACCCACAAACGTGATTTAACTGCCTATTGGTTTACGGATAATGCTTTTTCGACCAATCCGTGAGCAGCGCTCCTTTTTCACGAGCAATGAATGGGAGGAGCCACGAAGGCTAGGGCGTGGTTTTGGCATATGCATATTCAAAAACGAGATCATTCAGGTATCCCTGGACGGTGATTGGAAGACCGTCATCAAATCTGGGTAGAGCATCAGACCCGTATGTTGGTAAAACCAGTTCATTCAAGTATGCCGGAATTTCGCAAAGTTTTTTTATTATTTAGATTTGCTCTCAGAGACACCCGCATATTGTGCGAGAATGGGGCTTTGTCTGTCATTACTACAATCATATTCGGCGAAAGGTGGGCACTCCTTACGGTCATATTTAGGTCATATGGTCACTTTACAGAATAGGAAAGGAACATGAAGGCTTAACGTCTTTCTAAAAATATTAACAAATCAATTCAATTCAGCTTTTCGGAAAACCATCGTTATGCTTTGTTCGAATGGTTAAAAGTCAAATATATTATATATATATATATATATATATATATATATATATATATATATTATATATATATATATATATATTATATATATATATATATATATATATATTATTTAGCTGTATACATATATCCCCATTATATGGAATAATAAACACTGTAATCCTCAGCCTTCTAAGCCAACTGGCTCTGGCTGATTAATATATGCTTTAATTAAATGATTATTTCTATATGGTAGCTCAACCCTGTAAGTCAGATGACAGAAGAATATATGCTTTAATTAAATTAATTATTGCTATCAGCTTTCTAAGACAGATGACGGAGGAATAATAAACAATGTATTTCTCAGCCTTCTAAGCCAACTGACTGTTAAGCCAACTGGCTCTGGCAGATTAATAAATTAAATACATGGCGCTATCTGGCAACTCAGCCAACTGGCCGATTAGAGGTCTATAAAAGAGCGGGAGGCGGACGACGGAGTCGTATGAGCTCGACTCCCAGCCGAGCAAGGATCTCTGGTCCTTTCTCTTTCTGGCCCTTTGGGTGGTGAGGAAACCCCTTTCCTCCCATAGAGGCCTCTTAGGTTAGGTATGCCCCTTTGGGGGGTTCAGCTTGGGGGAGAACTCCGCCTCCAAGTTGCATGCCCCTTACAATCCCATTTTGGGGTTGGCAACAAAGGCCGGTACTCTCTCTCTCTCTTTCTTTCTTTCTGCCCCTTTGGGGGGAATAGCTTGGGGGATAACTCCAAGTTGCATGCCCCTTGCAATCCCATTTTGGGGCTGGCAACAAAGGGGGAGGGGTTTAGAAACAGGGGGGCACTCTTGCAACAAAGGGGTTGGGGGTTGGCACTCTTGCAACAAAGGGGGTGGGGTTGGCACTATTGCAACATTACGTAACATTTCTGCACTCTGGCATTTTGACACCATACTACTGATGGTACATTTTTCTCTGAGATATCATATCATCATCATCATCATTCCTTTGGTATTTAATATCGTTTTTTAGTATCTTAATTTATAATTAAGATTTCGTCTAAATAAAATAGTTTTACCTTCAATTACGGTTAATTTTTTTTTTATTAGTAAACGAACAATGCTTGAGGAGTGAATCTGGTGTGTGATGTTAATAGGTGGGGCCTGTCGAATCTGTTGTATGCGGATGATGCTGTGCTATTTGCTCAGAATGACTAAACAAGAGGTTGTTGAGAGTTTTCTGGTGGTGTGTGAGAGGAGATTGTTAGAAGTGAATGTGAGTAAGAATAAGTTATTGACTCTGGAGAAAGAGGGAAATTCGGACTGTCATGTGTGAATGGTGAAACACTCTAGAGGTGGTAGAATCTTTTAAGTATTTGGGATGTATATTGAACAAAAGAGGTACGACCGTACGAGTGCGGATGAAGTTAAAGTAAAGTGAATCAAGGAAGAGAGGTGGCGGGTGCGCTGAAAGCAGTTGTGAGAAAGCTGAGACTGGATCGAGATGCTGTGAGATGTTTACATGAATGTGTGTTAGTACCAACACTTTTGTATGGGTATGAAACATTACCCTTAACAGAGTCAAGGGTAAGAGCAGGGCCGTTTCCTGGCATAAGCGGACTAAGCGGCCGCTTAGGGCCCCGCTGCTACTAGGGGGCCCAGATTTCGGCCAGAAAAAATCTAGGAGGCAAAAATTTTGAAGATACAAACTGTTCTGTATAACTGTTAGCTATTACACGATTGTATCGTAGAGTTAGTAATTGTTTGGTAGTTGATAATTGCATTATTTTTTATACATACTTCTGTGTCATTTATTCTAAATAATGTATAAGCTAATTTTCAGAAATTTCATGAAGAGTATTTTTTTCTGTTTGTCTTCTGAAAGTACATATTTGTTGTTTTGGACATAAATGTTTCATTAAAATTGTTTCATAATTGTTTTTTATACACAGCCATTTTTTGTATGTGTGTGCTGAGGTGATGTAGTAAGGCGTGAGTTGGTGGATGGAGGGGTGGGGCCTCAAATGGGTATACTGCTTAGGGCCCCCTAATGGCTAGAAACGGCCCTGGGTAAGAGCGGTTGAGATGGATAACCTGAGAAGGATGTGTGGCGTGCGTCGGACTGATAGAGTAAAAAATCGTGTGGTTTTGGAAAGATGTGGTGTTCAGAAGTCAGTTAAAGTGAAAATTGAGGAAAGCGTGTTAAGGTGGGTTGGACATGTTGAAAGAGTGGAAGATGAGAGAGTTGTGAAAAGAGTGTATAAGAGTGTCTGCAAAGGTAGAAGGAGAAGATGGATGTGTGAGTAAGCGTGGACTTGATCTGGGTGATGTGTGAGAAGTGGTTGCAAGTCGTTGTAATGGAAGAGGTATGTTAGAAGTATGTTAGTTCGGAACTCTGTCTCTTTTTATTTTTGACGACAAGGACTGGAAGTGCCGCCACGCATGGGGTGTAAAGCGCAGCAAGTGTAGAATTTAGCCATATGCGTGGGCGTTGGTCCATCAGGACGACCGTGTGAATGGATGTGTACGCTTTACTTTCTGCCTTTTCTACTTTTCACTACTTTCTGTACTGTATATCCGGATTGTTTCTGCTTTTTAACAATGTTTGTCTATTTTTATGCAGGAAATAGGAGCCAAAAGCGAATGCCAGCAAAAGCGACCCCCCCCCCCCCGTTAGAATAAGAAGAGAACCAAAATCAAGGTCCAGGGTTTTCAAGATGCTTGGACACTCTGCTTTGAATGATTGGAGGTCATGGACAGGGGGAAAGGTGGATTGAGGAAAATTGTTCCAGAGTTCACCGGCTGAGTAAAGGAAAGATTGAAAATACCGATTAACTCCTGCGTTAGAGAGTTGGACAGAAAAGGAATGAGAATATATCGAAAGTCTGGTACTGCATGCTCTCCTTAAAGGGGGAGGCATGCAGTTAGAGTGTTCAGAAGAGCAATGTTCGTTATAATAGCGATATTAAAGAGAGTGTGGCAAAATTGCGGCGAAGAGAGAGGGATTGAAGACAGTGAGTAAGAGGGAGGGAACTGATGAGACGAAAAGCCTTTGATTCCATCCGGTCAAGTAGGGCTGTGTGAGTTGAGCCACCCCACACATGGGAAGCGTACTCAATACAGGGACGGACAAGACCCTGAGCGCGGTGTGAAGAAATGCGGAGGCGGTACAACACACCTAACCTCTCAGAAGCTGTTTTGGAAAGAGAGTATACTGTATGTGATCTTTCCAGGAAAGATCATGAGAAAAGGAAACACCAAGAATGTTAATATATATTATATATATATAGAGAGAGAGAGAGAGAGAGAGAGAGAGAGAGAGAGAGAGAGTGTTATCGCGAATAAACAATGTTATTAAGAAGGAAAACTGTTGTGAATATATAATTTGAATAATGAATCTTATTTATTGTATAAAAAAATTAATAAAAGAAATTAAGTTATTTAACTATTACCAATAAAAAAAATTTAGGGTTAAATACCCTGCCCAGAAAAATAATTACTCCACCTGAAGTCACGACTGAAAGCTGTGTAGTGTGTACCAACTGCTGCATGCGCCCAAGATTAAAATTACATATCCTGAAAGATGAAATGATGATACAGAAAATAACGTGATAGAAATTCTCAAGCAGTCTTTCATCATAAACGGATACAGTCAGACAAAAAAAGCGAAGTATTTCTGGACCCTCTCATATACAGGGTTTCAAAACAAACTGCAACCGAGCAAAGAGGCAATTACTCCCGAAAAATTATAGGAGAGCAAAAATTACAGTATTTTTTCGAACCCACTCCCCATCTTCAGAAAACAAGTTCTAGCAAGCCTCAGATAACACACCCACCCTCCAATCATCCAGAATACACCTCTACCCCTGTGGACACCCTTTAACCTCTTCATACAAGCCCAAAAAAAATTGAAAACAATCAAAAAACAATTAAAAAAAAATGCCCACAGAAACCAGAAACACCTTCAAGCACGGTGCGCACCCACAGCTAAATTCAAACAAAAATTTCCTTGACAATTTTGCAAAGAAGCTGTCTTGCTTCGTCATCGCCGTATATGATGACTCTTCCTCGTTAAGGTCACCGTTAATGCTGACTGACCTTTGTTCAGCGCAGGAAAGTGTCATCGGCTAAATATAGTATCCGAATAAGGATTTAACTGATCGAAGAGGTGCACATTTACCAAGTCCATCGTAAAATATATGAAATATATATATATATATATATATATATATATATATGGTGAATCAAAATTTATGCCTCAAAATAAGTATATAATAAATACTTTTGAAGCAAGACTTTTGACTCACCATATATATATATATATATATATATATATATATATATATATATATATATATATCTGATTAGTTAGCATTTTATAAAATATAGGTTATAAGAAATATATTTCCTCCTTCATTTGCGGTTTGTTTCTCAAGATTATAAGTTACAATTCTCGTGAAACTGCTGTATAACAGTACACGCTATTGGGATTAAATTCCCACTGCTGTAAAGTTACACGTTTAACTGATATATATATATATATATATATATATATATATATATATATATATATATTATATATATATAAAGTTGGCTTTATGTATTATATAAAATATAAAATAATGTTTACAGCAAAGGGAGATTTGAATAAATTAAGAAACTATATTTTTACAGTTCATGTACTGTAAACATGCACGAATATTCTCTCTTTTTACCGTTTCTTTGTAACTGTCTTCATCAATATTATCAGTGTTTATTAAGTCTTTGTTCAGAGATTTAATTTACAGGACAGTTTTTACTTTGTTTTGTATATAAATTCAAATGAATACTGACCCAATATATATATATATATATATATATATATATATATATATATATATATGGCGTTTTATCCATTGAGTTTTGTGGGATCAGGACCCACCTTAAATTATGTATTTGTTGATGTATACTATCGAATGTAATGTATAACTATGTAAGGGGGTTTGTTGCATATATATATATATATATATATATTATATATATACAGGGACTTCAGAGGGGCTAGGACCGCCATTTGGCCTGGGCCTCAAGCTTAAGGGGGGCTAAAATTTAGAAACTTTCAGGGTTGAATTATGTTTTGCAGTGAAAGTAATAATTGGGGTTAGCTATGGGCCTCAAAAGCTGGAAGTGGCCCGGACCTCTCTGGACCTCTGAGAGGGCCTGTATGTATATATATATATATATATATATATATATATATATATATATATATACGCGCTTAGGCTGCTTCCTCTCCCATTTTATAAATGTCACATAGTCAACTTCCTCATATGTTTATAGATTTTCAGCTTCAAGTTCTCCATGAATTCATGAGCTGCCTGCCTGGAATAGCTGATGTGAGGAAACAAAGTGTGTAGTCAGCTTTAAAAATAGATTCTTACTTTTATTTCATGAATGAAACAAAGGTGGAAATCCGTTTTTGAAGTTGACTCAACCAGAAAAGCTCTGGTCTTGTTTTAACTGTTTTGTGTTTGCGATATACGAGTATTTAGCTTGCGGTAAGGATTTTAAAGGTTGCAGTAAATATATGTACAGTGCTTACAAGAAGTCTCGCGCCTCTGTCTCGTCCAAAGCTAGTTTGTTAGGTATAAAATGGGCGGTCTTTATGGCAGTGGAGGTGTGTTCGGATTGGTGCACATAATTGCTCTAACCCCATCAATGACGTCCACATTATCATTGTGTTGATCACTCTATCTATTTATATATAGAGACATACTGTATATAGATATATATAGAGTATGCAGGGGATAACGTGTCTCAGTCCCAGCTGTGGTAGTTGTCTTACAATTAACAGTCCCAAGTGCAAGTTACGTTAACACCTCCACATAAACTACCCTGGACTAAAATAACATACGTGAAGCCCTTATCACAAACCATTTAAAAGGTGTGATTTAAAAGCGCTCTCTCTCTCTCTCTATCTTCTCCTCTCTCTCTTCTCTCTCTCTCTCTCTCTGACTCTCTCTCTGATCAAAACCGCATCCCATTCAATTCCATTCCTATAGTGTAAGAGATACTTAAATTCATGTGTGTATTATGCCATATGATGTGCGTATAATAATCATTTTTAAATAGTTGGAGCGTTCAAGGTCATCTGTAATAATCTATAGACTACCCTCAAGCCCACTCTCACACTTAGATTCCCCTAAGACAGGCGTCTTCAAGTAACATGAATGCGTAGAGATCTAAGGTGTTAGATTCCATATTATATAATTTATGTGCTAGGTTTAAGAACGCTGGCATTGAAGGATGGAAGGAAGGGACAGTAAAAGCGATAATAGGTTTAATGAAGGAAGTGGAATGAGGATGGAGGTAAGCGTTGCTATGTCGAAGGAAACGAGGTTGGGTGGGGAATTACGAAGGGAGGAGGAAATGCTACACAAACTCAAATATTTATTTTAATGCCCTAGACCTAGAAAGACAAAGAGCAAAATACCTTAAACTAACATGAATTGACTGAAACAGAAGAGTCTGGTCTTAGACGCACTGAAGGTTTAACGTATGTGGCTAGAGGCCGCCACTCAGAATTACCACTACTACCTAAGTCATAATAAGGTTATTTACTATGACAGAGTAGTCATCAATGTTCCCTCTAAGGTGTGCGCGTGTGCGCGCGCACACGCGTTGTGAAACCTGCGCACAGGCTCAAGCGTTCATGAGTCACGACAGTAAATGAAGTAATTTCAAAAATATACCGTCACACAAGGTCTGACCATTTGCATCAACATACTCTATAGTCGCTCTTTAAGTATTAACCCCTTCCGCCCGACTTCGCCGACGTCCGCGCAATTACGCAATACAGATTTTTTTTACTCTATGTATTTGCATTTTTTTCTTTTATACATTAACGCATTGAATATAAACCTTCTCTTTCTTATTTTTGCATAAAAACGAATAGTAATTATCTCATAATTCATAAAAAATTAAATTTTTTTTATTTTATTCTATTTTGTGAATAGTCTATTTTAAATTGCTAAATGCTAAAAATTGTTTTGAGAAATGATAACTAAAATAGTCATTTTCAATTAGTTATTTTTATTTTATTTTTTATTTTTGAATTTTATTTTACTATTTTTTATTTTATTCATATTTTAGAATGGATAAAATGTTTTCTTTTTAAGAATAGATAATATTGTAAACAGTTTTCTTAATATCCATTTAATAGTATCGTAATGATCAAGCTATCACATTATGGAAAAATATTTATTAAGTATTTAATACTTATATATATTTCACTTTGAAGATAATAGCGCTCAGAAAAGTTTGCACAATTTTTCACCATGAATCTAAATGTATGCACAACGAAAATTTCTTGCGCACACGAACTAAAAAAAATTAGAGGGAACATTGGTAGTCATGATAGTTATGGAAATAAACTATGATTACTGTTGATGGCTGACTATATTCAGTTGGGATATAAACTATTGCTGACAATCTTTGGATCCTTGCTTTTAAGACGAATTTTTTATGCATATGTTCAACAAAATAGGAAATTGGCTGATTATTTTTACCATTCGAAGGGTTGGTACCCTTCACAACCGAAATCAATTTCAGAAGGGATCCTCATTTCCTTTATCGTCCCAGCACGCTTCACATAAGCCATCTACACAAAGATGGAAAGGCCGTCTGTGCACCACGAGACGACCCAGGCAATGCGGGGAGCAATGGTGACATTGCGTGAATATGGTGTGCCAATAAGAGAAATATCAAGACGACTAGACGTTCATCGAAGCACTGTGGAACGGTGGATTCATCGGTATGAAGCAGAAAACTCAATCGCTACTTTGCCGAGGTCTGGTCCTCCGCGTTCAAGATCTCAAGAGGAAGATGCTGCGATTGTTAATCATGCCAGAGAGCATCCGTTTGTTCCAGCGACGCATATTTACAGACACCTGAACCTTCGTTGTAGCGCAAATACAGTGAACAACAGACTTCACGAGGCAGGGTATTTTTCTCGCCGTCCAGCGATAAAACCTGCATTGACGATTGAGCATAGAGGCGCGGATGGGATTTGCCTTGCAATACTTGCCGCAGGAGGAAGAATTCTGGAGAAAAGTTGTGTACTGTGACGAAAAAACATTTTCAACAGATAGTCATGGTTCCCTGCATTGTTGGAGGCAGCGCGGAAAACGCTATGAAGAAGGAAATGTTTTCCCGAGCAAACGTAGTGGTCACATCAATCTCGGTGTGTGGGGCTGGATGTCTGGCTATGGTGTCGGAGAATTGACTCAAGTAGATGGATGCTTTACTGGACAGAAATATTGCCAGATACTGGAAGAGGTGCTGCTACCCAGTGTTCGTGCGTATCGAATATATATTTATGTTAATATAGAATTTTATTATATTTTTATGTTTGACATCTATAAAAGTATATATTGTGACCATGAAAGAACTTTACTTATCCTTAGTTAGAATCTTTTCTTGCAATGTCTACGCTCGTGGAGATGATAATATATGCATTGTTGAAACAAACTATGAGAAGGTAATAGTTTCAGAAAAAAAAAAAAACTGGCAACATCGAGGTCATCACATGTTTATGGGAATTGTCATATGATATGCTACCAATAAACTCTTATATACTACTATATACAGTATACTATATTACGTAATAATTACGATGAACAAATCAAATGCAAATTTCTCTGATTCACGTCCCACCAGCCTTGCTTTAGACTAATGACTTTCATGAGATGGACTAGGTTTAACATAGTTCGTTTAATAGGTTACCACTTAAAACAATGGATAAACTATCTATTAGTGAGACGACCGTGACTTCCTCGAAATGCGAGCGCGTGAGAGGTTCGCGTGAGAGGTTCACTGAGGAATTTGGTCATTAGATTCTTCACGTAGGATATATATCACAAACAACAATATTGACAACAATTCCCAACAATTAATATCAATAATTGCATTTGAGCAAATAATTTAGACCTGCGTCAAAATAACTTAAGTATCATGCCATGATTTGGGATATTTGCCGAATTAGTCGTTCTCTATAGTCTACACTATATATTGAGACGGTATAATGTAATGCCCAGCTAATATTATGATGACTAGGATTGCTCCATAACCATCCCAACATCCCGAAACTTGCTCCATTCTGCTTCTTAATCATTTGTATTTTAAACACTAAAATGTAGCAGAAGTGACGTAATAATGGACGTCATTGATTGTATTAGAGCAGTTATGTGCACCAATCCGAACACACCTCCGCTGCCATAAGGACTGCCCATTTTATACCTAACAGACTAGCTTGGGACGAGACAAAAGCGTGAGACTTCTTGTAAGCACTGTACAAGAATTCTACTTAGCATGTAGATTGTAGTGTATATATATATATATATACAGGGTGTTTCAGGTCGACCCTAGAAATAAACATAAAGGAATATTACGGAATTACTATGACAAACTTCAAATAACAAATACAAACTACAAATTCCGCCAATTTGCATATCGACCTGAAACACCATATATATATATATAATTATATATATTAAAAAGCATTTAAGCATTCATACAAATTTGTTAATTCTAGTTTAAATGATAATTTAGTTTGGTGCTCTTCCAATATGTGCTCTACCGCGAAACTATGATCTACCATATTCCAACTAATATTCCATATTCCAGGCTAACTAACGAAAATATCACGACTTAACCTAACCAATCGTCAAGGGCGTATATTTGACCTAACGATTGGTTAGGTTAAGTCATGATATTTTCGTTAGTTAGCCTTATAAGGCTAGTTTCACGGTAGAGCACGTATTGGAATATGGTAGATCACAGTTTCGCGGTAGAGCACATATTGGAAGAGCACCTTTAGTTTAAATGATAACCCAACTCGCAACAATGGTTGGAAGTTGGATTCGAAACGGTTTAGGACTAGTGTGTGTGGGAACTACTTTACCTATAAGATCTGTGACACGTGGAACAGGTTACCTTCAGAAGTTGTGAACAGTTCCTCTGTGGATCAGTTCAAGAAAAGGTTAGACCAAATCTTGCACACTATTTGAGGGTGTAGAAAATTTTCCCTGGCACCCGTTGCCATTGGTACCTCCTCGGTATGGACCGCAAGGCCTTTTGAGGTACTTCTTTTCCTTGTAACTCCTTGTAACTCTCTCTCTCTCTCTCTTTCCTTAAGATCCTTTTTCACTGTTCTTCTAGACTTGAATTCTTAAATCAGATCCTCTAATAATAATAATAATCGTTTTATTGAAAAAGCGGATTCGTTTAGTCTTTTATTCTTGTTTAAATAAGGTTACTTTTAATTATATAATTTATTTAAAATTATAATTCGTGATTTTGTAAGCATTCACCCGATTTTAATGGAATAGGTCTCTTCTAAAAAGCATTTAGCTATATCCTCTCTTCGATTTCGCTCGATTGTACATTTTCGGGAAAAAAGTTCGCCTAAAAAATAATATTGATAAAAAGCCTAAATAATTACTATTTTGCTTTTGAAACTTTATTAAATAACCAAAAGAAATAAAATATCCAGTGAAAAATCAGAATATTACTAATTGGTAATTTTTATGCTTTTAGGAATCTTAGGTTTCTATGCGAATTTTTTTCTGAAATTCTTTAGGCTACAATAGACGACATTTACAATCAGAAATATTAAAAACGACTTCGCAATAATTTCATATTTATTCTGAACAACATCAGTTCTAGGGAACAATGGAGTCAAAAGGGAAAGTCTGCTACATGCCATGTACCTGAAACCTCATGTAGCAGCCTTTCCCATTTTGCCTTTCAATTATTGTTTGAGAGTTCTGCTGGTATTGCTTACATCTTCGAAGAAGGTTCAACCAATTATTGCTTTACTAGTTGTCAATGCAGAAGGGGAAAGAAACGGGTCTTGTTATCGTAGATTTGTAGGCCTACGTGTAAATTTTTTTTCAGTTTAACATCATTTGCAAAAAATTTCACTTTTTTCTACGTGAAGGTCAAAATATGAAAATAAAAACCCACTCTAATAGATAGAGTTTATTTCCACGACAGTTTCGACGCCCACTGGCATCCTCCTCGGGTGGATACAGAAACACGAATGAACCAAAACAAGAGGGAAAAACAGTCCAGGGACCGACCGTTAAGAAATTCGCACCTAGGTTAGATCACATTCTCCCGACACCGGAAGGGCATTTTCATTAAGTACATTCGCACAAATTTAAAACTATCTTCCTGTTCTAAACATACAGATTCTATTATTTTTATTTTTTTACATAATTATTACATTTATTATTAAATTTATTACATTTAATATTGCATAATTATTTATTACAGAAATTATAAATTTATTATTACATTGGTTATTACATTGTTGTTTATTATACAGAACTTATAAACCGAAAAACGAATGAAGAAAGCTGATTAGGAAACAATCCAGAGACCATTGAGAAATTCGCACCTAGGTTAGATACCGTTCTCCCGACACCGGAAGGGCATTTTATTACAGGGTCCGCTTATAAGTACATTCCCACAAATTAAAATTATCTTCTTGTTCTATACATACAGATTCTAATATTTTGACATAATTACTGCATTTATTATTGCATTTACATATTTTAACATTTATTATTATTACCTTTACCCTAATTATTGAATTTATAATATTACCTTTATTATTACATCTGTTGCATTTATATTTATTTCCACATTTATTACTTCCATTATTACATTTACTAAAAGCGAGTAAGGAAACAATCCAATCCAGAGACATTTAAGAAATTCACACTTAGGTTCGAACACGTTCCCACGACTCCGTAAGGGATTTTTTGACGAAGAATCTCATTAAAGGGTCTAACTTATAAGTACCTTCGCACAAATTAAAATTATCTACTTTTTCTATACACACAGATTCTATTATTTTTCTTTTGACATAATTATTACATTTATAAAGTACCTTACTTGATTCCCAATCTATAGCATGATTATTTTGGTTGGCGTGATAAAAAATGGCATTATTAGTATTACAACTTCTGAAGGCATATTTGTGTTCTTTAATACGGGTTTCAATATTTCTTCCAGTTTCTCCCACGTATACTAAATCACAACTTTTACAGGGAATGCTGTAGACACAGGCTTGTTCCTCTTTTGCAACGTTATTCCTAACCAATTTACTTTTCACGGTAGACGAATATTTGAACGCCAAAGCAAACTTAAAATCTTTCGTCAACGGTTTTACTCTTTCTAAGCCGGCAATGTAAGGCAAACTCACATATTGTTTTTGGTTAACTGAAGGTTCCCGAGGGGCATAAAAAGATTTTCTGGCTTTAAAATACGCCTTTCTGATAAACTACTCGGGATATTTTAAATCCTTAAAAATGTTCCAAATCTTTGAATTTTCCGGGTCCAGCAAATGTGGGCTACAAATCCTGAGTGCTCTTAGAAACATGGAAGAAATAATTGAGCTTTTAACCCCTTCATCATGATATGAAAAATAATGAATGTACGAATTACAATGAGTAGGTTTTCTATAGACCGTGAAATTGGGCTTTCCGCTTTCGTTAATGACCAAAACATCTAGAAAAGGTAATTGTTTGTCGTTCTCCCATTCATATTTAAATTTAATAGAGGGAACAAGATTATTTAATGACTGAAAGAAAGTGTCAAAGTTGTTCCAGTGGTCAGGCCAAAATGAGAAAATATCATCTACATAACGAAACCAAATTAGATTCCTGGGACATATTGTTTGCAACAATTCCGACTCATAATATTCCATGTATAATGTACTCAGTATTGAGGATAAAGGGGACCCCATTCCCATACCAAAACGTTGCAAATAAAATTCTTCACCGAAGGAGAAGGCATTATTGGTGACACGGAGTTTTATCAGTTCTAAAAATACAGATGTGGGCATGCCTAGTTCTACGTTACATGTTGGCAATTTTCTATCTAAAAAACTAAGTACATCATCAATGGGAACTTTCGTAAGCAAGGACTCATCGTCAAAACTGATCATTCTTCCCCGTTTTAAATCTAAGGACATAACTTTGTTAATAAAGTCACAGGAATTAGTGATGTGCGAGCCTGAAAATTTACCAACTAATGGGGATAATTTATCTGCAAGAAATTTAGATAACCTGTAACTAAAGGAACCCCTGTGTGAAATAATGGGACGGAGTGGTATATTAATCTTATGGGTTTTGGGTAGGCCGTAAATGTGGGGGAGTTTGGGGTTAATCTGTAGAAATCTTTTAGGATCAATCGCCGGGACATCTTTTAATAAGTTCCTGATGGTTTTGTTGAATTCGGCAGAAAGACGCTTTAAGGGGACGATCTCACTTTGGTGTAGGTGAATTCATCACTAAGTAACGCTTCCATTTTTTGTTTATAATCACACTTGTCCAAAATAACCACAGTGTTATTTTTGTCCGCTTTAGTGACAAATATTGCTTCATTCTTCCTGAACTTGTCTAAAGCTAACCGGAATCTTTTGGGAATAGAGTCCAATGAGTTGAAATGTTCCAGAAACTTGCTCAGAATCAAACCATTTAAACACGGAATATCCACCCTGGAATTAACTACGGAAGACACAAAATCTAAAACAATGTTTTTATCGGGTTTAAGGGCAAACGACAGCCCTAAATTAAGAACTTCCTTTTCGGATTTGGATAAAACATACTGTATGTCGATAAATTTAAAACGGAACCTTCCACCGCACACTTTGACCAAATTTACTTTATAAATGTAATAATTATGTCAAAAGAAAAATAATAGAATCTGTGTGTATAGAAAAAGTAGATAATTTTAATTTGTGCGAAGGTACTTATAAGTTAGACCCTTTAATGAGATTCTTCGTCAAAAAATCCCTTACGGAGTCGTGGGAACGTGTTCGAACCTAAGTGTGAATTTCTTAAATGTCTCTGGATTGGATTGTTTCCTTACTCGCTTTTAGTAAATGTAATAATGGAAGTAATAAATGTGGAAATAAATATAAATGCAACAGATGTAATAATAAAGGTAATATTACAAATTTAATAATTAGGGTAAAGGCAATAATAATAAATGTTAAAAAATGTAAATGCAATAATAAATGCAGTAATTATGTCAAAATATTAGAATCTGTATGTATAGAACAAGAAGATAGTTTTAATTTGTGGGAATGTACTTATAAGCGGACCCTGTAATAAAATGCCCTTCCGGTGTCGGGAGAACGGTATCTAACCTAGGTGCGAATTTCTCAATGGTCTCTGGATTGTTTCCTAATCAGCTTTTTTCATTCGTTTTTCGGTTTATAAGTTCTGTATAATAAACAACAATGTAATAACCAATGTAATAATAAATTTATAATTTCTGTAATAAATAATTATGCAATATTAAATGTAATAAATTTAATAATAAATGTAATAATTACGTAAAAAAATAAAAATAATAGAATCTGTATGTTTAGAACAGGAAGATAGTTTTAAATTTGTGCGAATGTACTTAATGAAAATGCCCTTCCGGTGTCGGGAGAATGTGATCTAACCTAGGTGCGAATTTCTTAACGGTCGGTCCCTGGACTGTTTTTCCCTCTTGTTTTGGTTCATTCGTGTTTCTGTATCCACCCGAGGAGGATGCCAGTGAGCGTCGAAACTGTCGTGGAAATAAACTCTGTCTATTAGAGTGGGTTTTTATTTTCATATTAATATCATTTGCTTTGAATTTCGAATTCAGGTTACAGTTTAAAGGGATTATTGATTTTTGTTGTGGTATACCCTGTATAATTAATGTCTATAATTGCCGATGACAAAGGTGTCTAAAGGGTTGACAAGATTCATCTCTCTCTCTCTCTTCTCTCTCTCTCTCTCTCTCTATATATATATATATATATATATATATATACTGTATGTAGAAAGCAGGTTTCACGTTTTGCTATGAAAATAAATGCATATAATTGTAGCTTATGCTCTCACACGTTATAAAATCTATCAGTCACAGTATTTCCTTCATTAATGGACAAACGCCAGTTAAGAAATGTCGGTCACCTGATCTTCTCACGAAGCGAGTAGTCGTGACGTCACAAATTTTATGAAGCGGTCATTAATTACAGTATAATGCGTTACTTCATCCTTCATATGACGCAGAGCCGTTACTAATATAACTAACTTCGTTTCAATATACCTCGTGCAATGTATTAATAGGATCTGAAGCTGTATGTGAAGTGCAAGAGTGACGCAGTTAAGTTTGCGGCCGCAGGTATGTTGTTATATTGGAATTAACAGCATCTGTAGTTTGTTTAGAATAAGGATGATAATAATGGTGATTATGATGATGATGATGATGATGACTTTGCGGAAGTGATGCGCTTATAGAGAGAAATTATAATTGAGAAGTGCCTTTAATTAGTTGCCGTATTACGGTTTCATTAATATTGCAAAGTTAACGATAGTGGTTTTTTTTTAATGTTACGTATTGGGTACTGTTAAGTTAATTTACATATTCCATCCCCCCTCAACGTGACCTTTGATTATATATACACAGTGTATATATATATATACCTTGTGATAGCTCGTGATGATTTCGAACGACGGATCAGGATCGACTTAAGGTCGACTCCTCCGTAGTATCCCGCCTCATTTTACCGGATTTGATGGAGGAGAGAATTGGTTTCCGTTCTCCTCCCGCACTCCTATTCAGCCACGCATGGCTGGTCAAGGACTTTGTACAAGAACCTGTCCAACTGGTTTTTAAAATTATTCAGGTTGGTGTGCCGCAGGTTCTTCAGCTCTTTTGGCAGAGCTTTGAAAAGCTTTGGGTCTCGTATCCTGAGGGTATTTTCCATCTGCGTTTTTATGGACCACAGATCGGATAGTACAGAATTTGCTTCTTTTCTCATTTTAGTGTGTGTATAATATTATATATATATATATATATATATATATACACCTTATGAACCTTACGAACCTTATGTTGTTTCGTGTGTTGGTCTCTCTTCACACGGAGGTCAAGCTGGTGGCCCAGCCTCTAGGTCTGGCCTGGTGGAGGAGCGAGTTGCTTTCTTGCGCTCTCCACCGTACATAGCCAGGCACGCCCGGCTCATCTGGTACTGTCCTGAGCCAGGCATCCAGTCTTTTCTTGAAGACTTCAACTTTGACCCCCGTTACGTTTCTGAGGTCCTTAGGAAGCTGGTTGAAAAGTCTTGGCCCCCTGACAACCAAGCTATTTTCCTTCAGGGTTGAGGAGGTTCCTTGTCGTGCTTTTAATTTGGGAACACTACACATTCTGCCTTTCCTATTTTCCAGTGTTGTTTGAATGGTAATTGGGTTTAGTTTTAGGTTTGGTACCAGTTTTTCGATCATTTTCCATATGTAGATTATGATGTACCTCTCTCTTCTTCTTTCCAGTGAGTACAGATTTAGTTTACGTAGTCTTTCCCAGTAGTTGAGTTCTTTGCAGCCATCAATCTTGGCTGTGAAATGCCTTTGCGTTTCTTCTAGTTTATTAGTTTCTTCCTTTTTATATGGGGACGTCAAAACTGAGCAGTATTCAAGTTTTGGTATAATCAGTGTTTTTAGCAGGGGAATCATTACTGTCCTGTCCCTTCTCTTGAACGTTCTTAGAACCTGTCCGGCGACTCTTTTTGCTTTATTTATCGCTATCTGATTTTGTGTTTCGAATTTCGCATCATCTGTCATTATTATTATCCCGAGATCAATCGCTTTCATGCTTCTCTGAATTTCCTGTCTATCTGGAGCATAATATGCAGTCTGTTTAAGTTCTTCTTTTCTACCATATCTCAAGAGCTGAAATTTCTCGGCGTTGAATGACATGTTGTTGTCTTCTGACCATTTGTATTTGTTCGTGTCCCTCTGCAAGGCCTCCACGTCATGTACATTGCTGATTTTTCTGCTGATCTTTGTATCGTCTGCAAAGGATGTTACTATACTATTGCTGTTTACTCCGCTGTCTATGTCTGTTAGCATGATAATGAACAGGAGTGGGGCCAGTACTGTCCCTTGTGGTACTGAGCTGCGTACTTCCGATTCTGATGATGATATACCTTGAATTTTGACGACCTGCAGACGATCACTAAGGAAGTTGTATATATATATATATATATATGCAACAAATAACTGCAATGACCGCGCAGTATATAAATGAATAGAAACGACATAAGTATTAAGGAACGTTTCTGCACACGAGGAGGAGAGATAACGAAATAATGAAAAATGAGGCGAACCGCCTGGGAATCGAACCCAGGGCCTTCCAATTGCCGGTCGGACGCTCTACCATTATGCTACGGACCTCACTCAATCACAAATCGAAATTCTCCCAAATAGGGCAGAAACCAATGCCCTCAGAGAGCACCCTCGCAAATCGTGAATATGCGCAAATAACTGCAATGACCGCGCAGTATATAAATGAATAGAAACGACATAAGTATTAAGGAACGTTTCTGCACACGAGGAGGAGAGATAACGAAATAATGAAAAATGAGGCGAACCGCCTGGGAATCGAACCCAGGGCCTTCCAATTGCCGGTCGGACGCTCTACCATTATGCTACGGACCTCACTCAATCACAAATCGAAATTCTCCCAAATAGGGCAGAAACCAATGCCCTCAGAGAGCACCCTCGCAAATCGTGAATATGCGCAAATAACTGCAATGACCGCGCAGTATATAAATGAATAGAAACGACATAAGTATTAAGGAACGTTTCTGCACACGAGGAGGAGAGATAACGAAATAATGAAAAATGAGGCGAACCGCCTGGGAATCGAACCCAGGGCCTTCCAATTGCCGGTCGGACGCTCTACCATTATGCTACGGACCTCACTCAATCACAAATCGAAATTCTCCCAAATAGGGCAGAAACCAATGCCCTCAGAGAGCACCCTCGCAAATCGTGAATATGCGCAAATAACTGCAATGACCGCGCAGTATATAATGAATAAAACGACATAAGTATTAAGGAACGTTTCTGCACACGAGGAGGAGAGATAACGAAATAATGAAAAATGAGGCGAACCGCCTGGGAATCGAACCCAGGGCCTTCCAATTGCCGGTCGGACGCTCTACCATTATGCTACGGACCTCACTCAATCACAAATCGAAATTCTCCAAATAGGGCAGAAACCAATGCCCTCAGAGAGCACCCTCGCAAATCGTGAATATGCGCAAATAACTGCAATGACCGCGCAGTATATAAATGAATAGAAACGACATAAGTATTAAGGAACGTTTCTGCACACGAGGAGGAGAGATAACGAAATAATGAAAAATGAGGCGAACCGCCTGGGAATCGAACCCAGGGCCTTCCAATTGCCGGTCGGACGCTCTACCATTATGCTACGGACCTCACTCAATCACAAATCGAAATTCTCCCAAATAGGGCAGAAACCAATGCCCTCAGAGAGCACCCTCGCAAATCGTGAATATGCGCAAATAACTACAATGACCGCGCAGTATATAAATGAATAGAAACGACATAAGTTATTTGCGCATATTCACGATTTGCGAGGGTGCTCTCTGAGGGCATTGGTTTCTGCCCTATTTGGGAGAATTTCGATTTGTGATTGAGTGAGGTCCGTAGCATAATGGTAGAGCGTCCGACCGGCAATTGGAAGGCCCTGGGTTCGATTCCCAGGCGGTTCGCCTCATTTTTCATTATTTCGTTATCTCTCCTCCTCGTGTGCAGAAACGTTCCTTAATACTTATGTCGTTTCTATTCATTTATATACTGCGCGGTCATTGCAGTTATTTGCGCATATTCACGATTTGCGAGGGTGCTCTCTGAGGGCATTGGTTTCTGCCCTATTTGGGAGAATTTCGATTTGTGATTGAGTGAGGTCCGTAGCATAATGGTAGAGCGTCCGACCGGCAATTGGAAGGCCCTGGGTTCGATTCCCAGGCGGTTCGCCTCATTTTTCATTATTTCGTTATCTCTCCTCCTCGTGTGCAGAAACGTTCCTTAATACTTATGTCGTTTTCTATTCATTTATATACTGCGCGGTCATTGCAGTTATTTGCGCATATTCACGATTTGCGAGGGTGCTCTCTGAGGGCATTGGTTTCTGCCCTATTTGGGAGAATTTCGATTTGTGATTGAGTGAGGTCCGTAGCATAATGGTAGAGCGTCCGACCGGCAATTGGAAGGCCCTGGGTTCGATTCCCAGGCGGTTCGCCTCATTTTTCATTATTTCGTTATCTCTCCTCCTCGTGTGCAGAAACGTTCCTTAATACTTATGTCGTTTCTATTCATATATATATTATATATATATATATAAAAGATAACGAAGTCTTCTTATTAGCTTATGAAGAAACGCCATTTAAGTAGGGTATCCGAAAAGTTTCCTCCGAATGGGAAATACATTTATGTATGACACCATATGATACATGCTGAAAATGTTCCCCATTTAATTCAAAGCACATTAATGTAATTATTAATTAATAATAAATTAATTAATTAGTGAAATTCCCACTGGGTAAAGAGTTCTCGGACACCATTTATACATTAGTTGAACCAGAAGAGAAGGGTAAATGCCTATACCGGAAGTGTGTTTTCAAATTAATTTCCACAAAATGTGTTTGTGTGTGTGTGTGTGTGTTTGTATGTGTGTGTGTGTATGTGTGTGTGTGTATGTGTGTGTGTGTAAATTAGCTAAACATATGACATATATAATGAAATGTGAAGCGACCTTTACGATTTTAGACTTCAAGTAATGTTGTTTTGCCAAGAAATTATTTCCTAACGTAGGTCAAATCCCAAGTCGGGAAAGAACTTCCAAATCGTGAGCTAACAATGGGCAAGGGATTCATAAGATCAGTTAAGGGAAAATGAACATATTACATTGGTACAATGTGCAGGAAATCTATACAGAGAGAGAGAGAGAGAGATCAGTGAAACAATTGCGATGAATGACCTCAGAAGAAGTACCAAAAGAGATTTGAGAAAATCTAAATGAGGGACAGAAGCAAATTCAAGGTAAATGTGGCAATCCCTGTGCGTGTACGTTATTGCCAACACGCGGAAACACACATGCATATGTGTACATATGTGCCGTCTGCATGACCTCCGTGGGATGAGGGATCGTTGTACGAAACTTGTACCAGGTTACCAGGTAATATATATATATATATATATATATATATATATATGTCACAGTCAATGTCTAAAATCAGGCAATTTGTAAATTGACTAAAATTTTAGGCAATGTGTCAAATTGATGATAGACACAAAACCTAACCTAACTTAATGAATTTTTAGGTAGCATATTGGGAAATACCAGTAGGCATGCATATGCAGCATTACCAGAAAGGTTAGGTTAGGTTAGGTTAGGTAAGGTTAGGTTTTGTGTGAATCATCAATTTGACACATTGCCTAAAATTTCAGTCAATTTACAAATTGTTTGATTTTAGACATTGAGTGTAATATATGTTATAATGTTATAATGTTTCAGACCAACAAAGACCCTAGGATCCACTCATGGCTGGTCTACCTAACTGCGTTCGTAATTGTGTATTGTGCATGTCCGTCCTCCGTGGTGGCGGAGGGGACCTACAATTTTACGTGGGTTCCGAACCACAAGAACATAAGAAAATGAGAAATTTTTATAGTGGGCACACTATGGGCCACTTCGGCCCATCGAGGTGGCTCTACTATATAAAAACTGCCTGTACATTGGCAACAACCAATTATATATATATATATATATATATATATATATATATATATATATATATATATATACACTGTATATATGTGTGTGTGTGTGTGTGTGTGTGTGTGTGTGCGCGTACATATACATACAGCAGAGAATAATCAATGTATGTTCATAAAACACTAACATATGTTGTGCTGTTTTAGTGTATGTTTGTTTATGTGGATGTTTATGTGGATGTGTTTATGCATGACTGTGTCAACATTGTAATACCTCTGAATAACATTAATTATGATCAGTATTACATACAATTGAAAAGAGTGATTTCAACGCACGCCTTTCGCAAGTAATGATAAAAAAAAATCGCTTAAAAAGTTATAGAGTCAAAAATAATCAGTAAAATTTAAGTTTTTCAGTCTGAAAAGTCCAGATGGCTTTTCAGACAATAGGAAAGTCTATAAGTCAGCGAGCCAAGGTGTGGGCGGGGCGAGTTTGTTCGCGTGTGTGTATATATATATATATATATATTTATATATATATATATATATATATATATATATATATATATATAAATATGTGGGAGGAATAAAGAAATTTTGAACTTGCCATACGATTTTCTTTTGGTTACACAGGTTGCACAGTGTGCACTATAATAATTTTGGGGAAGAACTATGTTTAAAACACATTGGATTCATGTTTGATTCATGTCAAAATATCATGTGTGACTTTTTATGCATGAATCTTTTTTTGTTTAGAATTAAATAACGAGGCAGGTTTAGGTACCAAACAGACGAATATGATAGTTTGTTGTGTGTATATATATATATATATATATATATATATATATATACTTTATAAAGTAATTGGTTTGTATATGTATTAAACTGGTTAATTTAATAAATTTTTCTGGTTGTTCTTTGTTTAATCTAAAGATTGCATTGTTTACAGATTACGTCATACGTTTTCTTTTTTTCTTTTTTCTTTTTTTAAATTTGAATTTATTACATTTCCTTCATTGCAATATCTCCTCACTTCGTTAGTCGCTCCCTTTGGTAATATTTACTGTTTGAGCATTCTGCCCATTAGTCGTATATTTGGTTGTTGTTGTTGTTGTTTGTTGTGGGTAGTGGTGTTGTTTATAGGTTTAATAAATGTATTCCATCGTTTTCCCCTTCCATCCGTTCTCCATCCGCGTTTTTTTTTCTTTTGAAAATATATAGTTTAACTATTTTTATTTTTCCGTTCAGATCATCACTTTATTTAGGTTTTTTTTAATTTTAATTTTTTTAAAAAGACTTTCTCGTTTTTTAAGGGACACATTTTTATCCTTTATGAAATCGCCCTTCTTCCAATTCACTCGTAAATGTGATTTATTATCTTTTATCTTTTTTCTTTTTTAACATTTGACGTCACGTTCTTATATCTTTTTCTACAATTTTTTTTTTCAATTCGACAGTATAAATATATAACTCACCTTTATTCTCTCTCTCTCTCTCTCTCTCTCTCTCTCTCTCTCTCTCTCTCTCTCGTTGACCATTTGGATTCCTACAAGCTGCTTGGGGACTCCCAACATGGGTTTAGACGGCATAGGTCGTGTCTCACCAACTTGTCGAGTTTTTCCACGTCATGTTGAGTGAGTATGATAAGAGTACGGCGATTGATATACTTTATCTCGACTTTCAGAAAGCCTTTGATAAGGTACCTCACTGCCGGCTAATGGCGAAAGTGGGCGCGCTGGGTATCGGTGGGGAAGTAGGTAGGTGGATTGAAAACTGGCTGAAGAATAGGCGGCAGAGGGTTGTAATTAAAGGGGCTAGTTCGGGTTGGGCCTCGGTCACTAGCGGGATTCCTCAGGGTTCCGTTTTAGGGCCGCTGTTGTTTATCATTTACATAAATGATATAGACGGTGGCATCGTTAGTCGGATTGCCAAATTCGCTGATGACACCAAGCGGGGCCAATGTTGGGACGCCGGAGGCGATCGAGCAACTGCGTGCGGACCTAGGTAGGATAGGAGAGTGGTCCGAAAAATGGCAAATGCCGTTTAACTTGGGTAAATGCAAGGTGATGCACATTGGCTACGCCAATCCCAAGTCGGACTACTCGATGTTGGGGAGTAATATCGAGGCGACTGATTTGGAAAAGGACTTGGGTGTGCTAATTAGCAGCGACCTTAAGTTTACGAAACAGTGCGTAGAGGTGGAAAAGAAAGCCCAGAAGCTGTTGGGTTATATCAGGAGGCAATTTCAGTTTCGGAACAAGGAGATTGTGCTCTCTCTGTACAATTCCCTGGTTCGGCCGCACCTGGAGTATGCTGTGCAGTTCTGGTCGCCCACCCTCAGGAAAGATATTGAGAGGCTGGAGCGAGTGCAGGCGAGGGCTACAAAGTTAATCCCTTCCGTTAGGCATATGGGCTACAGTCGACGGTTACGCGCCCTGAACTTGTTTTCGCTGGAAACTCGGAGCTGCGCGGTCAACTGATCGAGGTTTTCAAGCTCTTACGCGGGTTCAAAGATGTCGATTTTAGAAGCATGTTTATTTTAAATGATAACCCAACTCGCAACAATGGTTGGAAGTTGGATTTGAAACGGTTTAGGACTAGTATGTGTAGGAATTACTTTACGTATAAGATCTGTGACACGTGGAACAGGTTACCTTCAGAAGTTGTGAACAGTTCCTCTGTGGATCAGTCATGAAAATGTTAGACCAAATCTTGAACACTATTTGAGGGTGTAGAAAATTTTCCCTGGCACCCGTTGCCATTGGTACCTCCTCGGTATGGGCCACAATTCCTTTTGAGGTACTTATTTTCCTTGTAACTCCTTGTAACTCTCTCTCTCTCTCTCTCAATGGAATAGACAGGGTAGATTACAGAAACTTATTCTCACTTAATGCGAAGCCGACAAGAAATAATGGGTTTAAACTGGAACTAAAGATATTTAGGACCTCTGTCTGCGGGAATTTCTTTTCCTATAAAATAGTTAATGTCTGGAACCAACTTCCCTCAGAGGTTGTTTCCAGTCAAAGTGTAAATGTGTTTAAAAATAGGCTAGACAAAGTACTGAATACTCTCATAGTTTAAGACTAAAACATAACATAACTCTGCAGGAGTTCGCTTGCACGGTGTCTCTGTGAGCATGTTAAATATAGAGCTATTTATATATTCTCCACTTTCCTGTAAAATTTCCTTGGCTACTTTTCCAGGGTCAAGGTATTTTTTTCAACCTTTTTTCCGTACCTGCCTCTGGCAGGGAGGGAGCGGAGGGTGGGGAGAGAGCCTTCTACTTTTCTATCCAGTTTTCTACTACTGCTAGGATAGTTGAAAGAAAAATAAACTTTTTTAATAACAGGAACCTCCCAGAGTGGATCGGAAGGTCTTTGAGGCTTCCTCTTGTCCTTGTAACTCCTTGTAACTCTCTCTCTCTCTCTCTCTCTCTCTCTCTCTCTCTCTCTCTCTCTCTCTCTCCATCTATTTGTACTGTATTTGAGTTTTATAAAAATATGTTATGAATAAAATGTAATCATATTTCATTTCATAATTTCATATATATATATATATATATATATATATATATATATATATATATATATATATATATATATATATATATATATATATATATATATATATATATATATATCTTGAATAAAATAATTTTTCTTTGAATAAACAAAGAAATTTTTTTTGTGTGTCAAAGAAATAATTCTTTAAAAGTTAACTAATAAATAAGGCATGGAAAAAAAATATATATATGTGTGTGTGTATGTGTGTGCGCGAGCGCCTGGTGTTCCTGTTGCCTGCTTGTTGGGCGTCGATCGATTTAGGAGCCGAACTTTGTGTCTTTTTAGGATGCCCTTCATACCCGAGGGCATCAAAGCGCCTCTGAGTCATTCTGAATTTTAATAAGTTCAACAGATCTGTCTTGGAGTGGGTATGTGGAAAGTGCCTGGGCACGTATGTTTATAATATATATATATATATATATATATATATATATATCCTTCGAGGCTTTGGATTAGTACAAAGTTCAACCTAAACGACACACACACACACACCACACACACACACACACACATATGAATGTAAAAAATCCTGTACATGACTTGAATGTAAACGTTTCTCAGTACATTTATTTTATGGAGTTTATAAAGGGTGGACAGAATATGGCTCGGAGAACACTCATAAGAAAAGGAAAGATGATTTTGCACTTTAATTCTGCCTTTCAAAAGGCATATATAATATATATATATATATATATATATTATATGATGAATAAAACCACGAAGGAAAGGAAACACAGAGTGGTGCTCAAGCGCTTTCGTCTAATAACATCCTCAGGACGAAAGCGCTTGAGCACCACTCTGTTTCCTTTCCTTCGTGGTTTTATTCATCATAAATATTTTTCACGTGTTACTTTCGTGAAATAATTTTCATATATATATATATATATATATATATATATATTATTATATATTATTATGTGTGTGTGTGTGTGTGTGTGTGTGTGTGTGTGTGTTCATGTGGAATAAACAAAAAATTAGAAACTGATCACATTTTTTGGTGTTTTTTACACTTTCGGAAAAAAGTAAATTTTTTTAAAGTGTAAAAAAATTACTAATTGGTAATATTATGTTTTACTTTGGATATTTTTGTCCTTTTTGGCGAGTCTGATAAAATTTCAAGAACAAAACTGAGTCATTACAAATTAATACCTTTTCATGCTTTAAAATAAATAACACTTAAAAAATCTCTAGTTATTTTGTTTATTCTAGTTGAACATATATATATATATATATATATATATATAGGGATGAATTTCACAATACAACACGTGAAATGAATGAATGCTGCAAACCCACAAGGAAAAAGAAAAACGATTCCAAGGCCTTTCGTGTATTCAAAGCTACACCTCGTCAGGGAATGAAGTTAAAAGGCGAGAAGCCCACATATATATACAACGTACAGGAAAAACAAAACAATTAGCACATACTTAACAAGGGTTAATGAGAGGTAAAAGAAATTTTAACATGATATCGTCAATTTTATAAGTCCCCGAGCTGTTATTGAAATTGTTTTTAAAATGAATAAATGCACATTCTAGAATATTTCGTTCTATTATATCTCTGTTTTTAACAAGCGCTTTAGAACTATCCCACTTGATGCTATGGTTACATCTATACATATGGTTAAATAAAGCATTGGAAGTACTAGCTGTTCTATTTATGCTGTTTTACCCTAATATCTAACGTTTTACCGGTTTGGCCTATATATACTGAGTTACATTGTGTACATCCGATCGAATACACACAACCAACAACATTATCAGGGCTATTCTTTATTAGGCGTGATTTAACAGTATTATTATACTTAAATATTACATTAATGCCAATTGCTTTAAGTACAGTTGGAAGGTATTGAAAATTAACATGGTAAGGTAGGCTAAGGATATTTTTACGCTGAAATTCCTTTACAATTACATTATTATAATACCTATTCTTGGCTTTCTTAAGACAGTTATCTAAAAATGAAATAGGATAACATAATTTAGTACCAATATACATGATATTGCATAACTCGGAATCTAAAAATTCAGGACTGACAACTCTCAATGCTCGAAGAAACATAGCAGAGAAAATAGAGGATTTAATCGAAGGATGATGGTCAGAATAAAAATGCACGTAAGAGTTATTATTAGTAGGCTTACGGTAGACTTCATATTTGAACTGATTAGAGCATCTCCAAATTTTTAGATCAAGAAAAGATAGGCTTCCCTCATTTTCTTTTTCAACTGTAAACTTAATAGATGGGGCTAAATTGTTGAGCCTACCAAGAAATAAGTCCACATCCAAATTATTAGGTCAAAGGCATAAAATATCATTTATATACCTGTACCAAACCAGGTTAAAATTAACAATCGTAGGCAAAATTCTACTTTCAAAAAATTCCATATATAAATTAGCTAGTACAGGTGAAAGGGGATTTCCCATAGCCAATCCAAACGACATAACATAAAACTTATTTTCAAATTGAAATTTACAATCTTTGACACACAGCTTAATTAACTCAATAAGAGTGTTGTGTTGAACAGGGAAAGAATATTTAGAAATCTTATCTTTTAAGAAATCAAGTAGGTCATCAACAGGGACTTTTGTGAATAGCGAGCATACATCGAAGTTTACCAATTTGAAATTAGGGTCATTAGGGAACTTCAGTTTGTCAATAAGATCCATGCTATTTACAATATGTGACTCAGAAATAGAGCCAACTAACGGTGTTAATAAACTAACTAACCATTTCGATAGCTTATAGGTTACGGAGCCCACTGAGCTAACAATAGGCCTCATGGGATTATTAACTTTGTGTGTTTTTACTAAGCCGTACAGATATGGTAGTGACGAATTAATACTAAGAAACTGCTGTGAAAGCCCATTATAGTTATTTTTTAATATTTCTCTTAATTTTCTGTTAAACATTTTATTAACATCCTCCAATGGGTCTCTATTTAGAGGTTTGTACGTGTCACGATCACTTAATAATGTATTCAACTTTTCAACATAACTGTTTTTGTCCATGATGACGATCGAATTGGATTTGTCCGCTTTAGTAATATGTAATGAATCATTATTTTTCAGTGTTTTTAGGGCTTTTTCAAACCTCAAAGGATAATTCGATTCAAACTTCGATTAAATCCTCTATTTTCTCTGCTATGTTTCTTCGAGCATTGAGAGTTGTCAGTCCTGAATTTTTAGATTCCGAGTTATGCAATATCATGAATATTGGTACTAAATTATGTTATCCTATTTCATTTTTAGATAACTGTCTTAAGAAAGCCAAGAATAGGTACTGTATTATAATAATGTAATTGTAAAGGAATTTCAGCGTAAAAATATCCTTAGCCTACCTTACCATGTTAATTTTCAATACCTTCCAACTGTACTTAAAGCAATTGGCATTAATGTAATATTTAAGTATAATAATACTGTTAAATCACGCCTAATAAAGAATAGCCCTGATAATGTTGTTGGTTGTGTGTATTCGATCGGATGTACACAATGTAACTCAGTATATATAGGCCAAACCGGTAAAACGTTAGATATTAGGGTAAAACAGCATAAATAGAACAGCTAGTACTTCCAATGCTTTATTTAACCATATGTATAGATGTAACCATAGCATCAAGTGGGATAGTTCTAAAGCGCTTGTTAAAAACAGAGATATAATAGAACGAAATATTCTAGAATGTGCATTTATTCATTTTAAAAACAATTTCAATAACAGCTCGGGGACTTATAAAATTGACGATATCATGTTAAAATTTCTTTTACCTCTCATTAACCCTTGTTAAGTATGTGCTAATTGTTTTGTTTTTCCTGTACGTTGTATATATATGTGGGCTTCTCGCCTTTTAACTTCATTCCCTGACGAGGTGTAGCTTTGAATACACGAAAGGCCTTGGAATCGTTTTTCTTTTTCCTTGTGGGTTTGCAGCATATATATATATATATATATATATATGGGATAAATTTCACAATTAAACACGTGAAATGAATGAATACTGCAAACCCACAAGGAAAAAGAAAAACGATTCCAAGGCCTTTCGTGTATTCAGAGCTACACCTCGTCAATCATTCCCTGACGAGGTGTAGCTCTGAATACACGAAAGGCCTTGGAATCGTTTTTCTTTTTCCTTGTGGGTTTTCAGCATATATATATATATATATATATATATATATATATATATATATATATATATATATATTGCTAAATTTAGTATAAAAAGTTACTAATTAGTAATGATTCGGTTTTGTGCTTGAAATTTTATCAAACTGTCACCAAAAATTAAAAAAATACGAGGTTTGTTCAGAAAGTATCCGGACTGATGCGATTACAGACAGAATATGGTACTTACAGGGTTTGGGGCTTAATTTCCCTCAAAGTATGCTCCTTCTCAAGCCACACCCTTTGCCCAACGATCCTGCCACTGTTGAAAACATTTTTCGAAAGCACTTTTCGGAATGGCCAAAAGCTGCTCCGTCGAATTTCTTTTAATGGTCTCAACATCATCGAATCGGTGTCCTTTCAGGGTTTGTTTGAGCTTCGGAAACCGAAAATAGTCGCATGGAGCCAACTCCGGCAAATATGGAGGCTGCTGTACTTGGGGGCATTGGTGGGCACGGTTCCGCTAATCCGCTAACCGTTAATTAGCGAAGCTAACTTTTCCGTTAGCGGATTAGCGTTTTCGCTAACTTTGAGAACCGTTAGCGGACCAATGAGCTTCCGCTAAATTTAGTTCCGCTAACTTTAAGTCCGCTAACCCTAAAATCATACATGTTTGTTCCAGTCTGTTCTGAGCGTGTCTGCAACAGTCAGTCTGGCACGCTATTGGCTGACTACGTGTAAACACAAGACGTGATTGGTCGACGCAGCAGCAGTTGAGCAGCGTTGTGTAATTCTGCAGTTCAGTTCACTTACGACGTTACAGTCTTACAGTGTCAGAGACAGCGTACGTTATCATAAGCATATTTTCGTCAGTTTACCGAGTCTACAAGTTTTTGCAATGGAAAGTGAAGACGTTTTGGTTCCGCCTGAGGATGTTGGGCCTGTTGATGGCCAGGTCCGCCAGGACCAGCCCAACCAGGAGTCTCAGAACCCGTGGCCCCACCTGGAGGACTACTTTGTCTTTATGTCAAGGGATAAGAGAAACGCCAACCTCTTGTACTTCCGGTGCGTCTTGTGCCAGCCCAAGGAGACCACCATCAAGGGACACGCGTCGAGCCTCTACAACTTGAAGTCGCATGTCAAGAGGAACCACCCAGCGCATGCCATCCAGTTTGAAGAGAGGATCAAGGCCGGCTCTTCCCGTGGGAAACACAGGCAATCTTCTGGTAGCAGTGCCAGTAGCAGGAGCAGCAGCCAGTCGTCGCAGCCACCTGCAAAGAAAATACGCCAGCCCACCATTGGTGAGGCGTTTGGCCAATCAGCTGCTGGCACTGGCGTCCGTCAGTCTGTGGTGGACACAAGGATTGTGGACCTGTTCGTCTGCAACATGCTACCGCTGCATGTAGTGGAGCCCCCCACCTTTGTCAGCTTGATCAAGACGCTGAACCCCAGCAAGACGTCGATGTCCCGCCGCACCCTGGGCAGGAGGATCTTGGCCAGTCATAACCAGCTGGAGGAGTATCTTATAAGGTATTTATAATTTATAAAAGTTTATTAAATTATTATTAATGGTATTTCATATTTTTTTCATACCATTTTATCTTGACTATGATTAATCTATAATATAATCTATATATTATAATATATATACGTATAATATAACAATAAGTTTTTGCATAAAATAAGTTTGATTTTTGTTAGCCAAATCTAAGTCAATTTTCCGCCAAATTCTCTACTCCCACCTCCACGATCTAGTTGCCATGTTGCCTCTGTTGATGAGCGAAAAAACCCGAATTCCATATTTTTTCGATTATTCCCAAAATACGTCAGATGGTCCCCTTAAGCAAATCATATCATATGATTTGCTTATTAAAATTAATAAATATAGATAGACATAGTCATTACTTAATTATATATTTTTAATTTTACAACTTATGTCTCTTTACAATTTATAATTTTTAATTACAGATTGCTGAAGGATGTCCCCTTGGTGGCGACCACCGCGGACTGCTGGTCGGCCCACAACAGGTCGTACCTGGGGATGACGGCACACTGGCTGGACCCCAAGACCCGCATGAGACAGTATGCCGTCCTGGCCTGCTCTCGGCTCAGAGGGCGTCACACTTTTGATGTTCTCGCCGAGGCCATGGTGGACACCCATTACAAGTTCCACCTGCAGGACAAGGTGACCAGGACCACGACGGACAACGGCAGCAACTTCGTCAAGGCGTTTGTACAGTTTGGCACAGAAGCTGAACTCTTGCCAGACATTCCTGAGCCTGCTGCCGATCCGGACGTGGGGGGCGTCGAGGATGTGGACATGGACGTGGATCCCGGGGATGGGGCTGTGGACGAGGTGGAGTACATCTCTGTTGAGGCCGCCCTTGAAGAGTCCAGCGGCCTGGACCACAACCTGCCAGTGCACATGAGGTGCGCAGCCCACACCTTGAACTTGGTAGCCAGCGTGGATGCCGACAAGGCGCTTGACAGCGCTCTGTTCAAGTCGGCCTACAGGAATACCATGTCCAAGGCACAGGCGCTGTGGAACCAGCAGAGCCGCAGCACGGTGTCGGCAAACAGCATTCTGGACGAGTTGAAGAGGAGGCTGGTGGTCCCCAACAGTACCAGATGGAACTCCACCTATGACTCTGTTGTTGTCCTCAACAACCTACTGGAGAAGAAGAGGGGAGCTGTCCACAGGGTGATGACGCAGCTGAAGCTTCAGACCTTCACTAATTCTGAGGTCGGCTTCCTGAAGGAGTACGCCCAGGTGATGTCCATTGTTGCCAAGGCCTTGGATAAGATCCAGGGGGAGGACCAGGCCTATCTCGGGAGCCTTCTGCCAACTGTAGCGGCTGCCGTCATGAGGTTGAAGGACGCCAAGTCCAAAGGCCTCCTGTACTGCAGTCCTCTGGTAGACGCGATACTGGCAGGCATCACCAAAAGGCTTGGGCCCCTCCTACAAGACCAGGAGTGCCAGCTGGCCGCTGCCTTCCACCCCAGGTTTCGCCTGTTCTGGCTGGAGAAGCATAATCACAGCCAGCTCAGCAGGGTAAAGAAGGCCATGGAGACCGGCGTGGAGACAGCCCTGAGGGAGACCATTGAGGAGGGCAGCAGCACCAGCTGTACCACCAGCAATGAGGATGAGGAAGATGACTTCTTCAGCAGCATCACTCAGCCCCAGGTGAGCAGGAGCCACAGGTCACTGAAGTCCAAGGCACAGATCTTGGTGAAGACCTGGCTGGAGGCCGGCTCGAAGGAGGTCCTGACTGACGTCGCCTTCTTGGGTGAGCAAGTGTTGATCGACCTGTTCATCAAGTACAACACAGCCATCCCATCCAGTGCTGCAGTTGAGCGCCTGTTCTCCATAGGCAAGGACATCTTGCGCGCCAAGAGAGCCACCCTGTCAGATGCCAACTTTGAGAGGCTGATGTTCATGAAGGGCAATCAGCATCACGTCGAGGCGATGGAGAAGGAGCAGGAGGCCAAGCCAGCGTGAATGCATTATTAGATTATAATTAAAGTTATTTTTTGTGTATTTTTATTTCTTAATATTTTTCATTCGTTTAATACTTTTTGTACTGTAAATAAACTGTATGTTGAATGTAAACTAATGTTTAATTTCATTTGTTCATTTAATTATTTATGTACACCTTGATCATCATCTGATCTTGGCATGCTATACCTTTTTGGAAAGCTCTATGTCTAAGCTGCAACATATTAAAATTTCAGCTCTCTTTATGGGTTTTAGAGCCAAAAAACCAAACCGAAGCTAAATTCATATAAATGATATAATAAAAGTTAGCGGTTAGCGGTAATCGTTAGCTTCCGCTAATTTTTTTAGCGGTTTATCGGTTTAGCGTTATCGAAGTTAAGTTTTGAGTTAGCGGTTCAGCGGTTATCGAAGCTAACTTTTCGGTTAGCTGTGCCCACCACTGCTTGGGGGTTAGAGTTTTTGGACAAAAATTGCTGGACAGTTACGACGAGTGAGATGGCGCGTTATCGTGATGAAGCATCCAGTCTCCGGACTCCCACTTCTGCGGTCGTTTCCTCTGAACTGCTTCACGAAGACGTCTCCAAACTTCAATGTAAAATTTCTTGTTGATTGTTTGTCCCTGTGGAGCATATTCACGGTGCACAACACCTTCACCTTCAATACGTTACTCGGAAAACAGAATATTAACAGTTATTAATTTTTTTATGCTACCAAAAATTTTAAATTTCTAGGCGAACTTTTTTCCGAAACTATATACGAAAACCCCTTACACATATGTACACTTCTACCACAGAGAACGCACGCACATGAACACAAATCAAAGACCTCACACTCCATCCCAATTTCAGAATCAGAGAAGTTTGTCCTTTAAACTTAATCACTGTGCACACCCCATTCACTGTGCGCGAATAAATTGAAAGATTTAGGATCATTTACTACTCTCGTCTTGCGCGGAATATCTCCTATACAAGCGTCGTTCTTTACGATATATATATATATATATTAGTGGTGGACCGGATGTCAGTTTTTCAACATCTGCGGATGCGGATTTTTAATTTCAATATCCGCGGATGCGAATATTTAGTTAATCTATCAATATAATATAGAATTATGAATATATGACATAATTTTTCAAATTTCGTGATATTACTATTATGGCAGGTAATGCATAAGAATTAAAATTAACATTAATGTTTTCATTATGATAAAAATAATAACTTTCTCAAGAGTTTCGGCCACAGAAAATTCAATGAAACAAGTTTCATTCAATTTTCTGTGTTACCAGGTATTTAGATTTTGAGGTTTACACCCGCCGCAAAATGACTTCGGACCATCTACCATTTTGGAGGAAAAGCACAAACATCATTATAAAAAACCAAATATATTTAAAAACTTAGTTACATCAATATGAAGTCATGGCTCCCTTGTTCTTGAGGACCCCCTGGAGCCGTTTGGGCATGGAATCACTGAGCTTCCTGAAGTAGTCCAATGTCATCTCCTTGCACCACACCTTTATCAGCTCCGTCTTGAGGTTCGCGAGGTTAGGCGTCTTCTTCTCTGCCATGATCTTCTTCATGTAATGCCAACAGTTCTCGATGGGGTTGAGATCGGGGCTATTGCCAGGCCACTCTAACACCTTAATCTTCCGCTCATTAAGCCACTTCGTCACCTTCTTGGCCTTGTGACAGGGGGCAATGTCATGCATAAAAATCTCACTGCCGTGAATGGCGAAGTGGTTCAACAAATGGTCGTTAAGGACGTCAATATAACGGTCACCGTTCATCATCACATTCTTGGGAAGGAAGTACAGACCCCCATTTCCCTTCTCACCAGAAAAACACCCCCACACCATCACTGACTCAGTCGGTACCGTGTAGGCCGGGTGGTACCGACTAGCAGATGACGGGCGTCGCACCTTGGCAGATCGAATCTGGAACACCTGGAACATGCTTTCATCTGAAAACATCACCTTCCTCCACTGTGCCGATGTCCAATGAACGTATTTCTTTGCAAAGGCAACACGCTGCTTCTTCATGCGGTCGGTGATAAGTGGCTTCTTGGCGGCGGTACGGCATGGTAACCCCAAGTCCTTCTGCAGCCGGTGCTGGATCGTTCGAACAGACATGGCTTCCAGCAGCTTGGGATGGTTCTTTTTCAAATGAGACGCTGTAAGTCGAGGGTTCTTCAACACTTCTCTCTTTATGAGGTTATCCGTGGCCTTAGACGTCTTCCTTCGCCTTCCACCACCGAAATTGTGCTTCGGTACGACGTTGGGTGGTAGGCCTCTAGCCGCCGCCAGCAGCTTCATGATGGTCGACTTCGCCCGACCAGTACGCTCGCATATCGTCTTTATCGGGACGTTTTCGTGCCTCCACGCAAGAATACGGGCCTTCTCCTCAACAGAACAATACTTCCCAGGCATGTCCACTGCACTTTAAGAAAAATAAAGAACACAAACGACTGCACACAAAAATCCAAGAATTCTGGACGCGGTACGGCAGAAACACAACACCCACACGTCACCTCTATCTAAACACTGACGAGTTTTGCCTCTGCGGTAGCATAAAGGGATCGACTAACAACATGCCAGATACTTCCAGACAAAATATTTTACTCGGTAGCGTGAGAAATGCAAATCGATTTCAGACCGCTTTCTCAGCGGAATATCGCACGAAGGTCCGAAGTCATTTTGCGGCGGGTTATATATTTGTTTGTTCATTAATAATTAATACTTTACATGAAATGTGCATGACTGGGCCTTATAAGCTAATTTATAAACTAATTTAATTGTAAATTGCATAATTTATTAGAGGTAATATCCGCATAACATCCGCAGTCAGAAGTGCGGATGCGGATGTTAAAAAATGATGCGGATATCCGGTCCACCGCTAATATATATATATATATATATATATATATATGAGGAAATGAGGGACCTTTAATGAACATAAAATAAAAAGAATAAAGACTGGTAAAAATACAGTCCTGGATACGGAGGATTTGCAATTGCGAATACTTGTGGGTTTTGGTCCAGTTTATGTACTGTAGAGCAAGCCTAAGGTAGTATGAATGTGACTGACTGATAGAGGTAAGTTTATGTTGCCTTGGGAAGGAAACACAAACTTACGGCGCATCTTGCTCCTGAAGAATCATGCACCTAGAGTGATAATTTAATAACTGGAGGTGTTTGCAGTACAAACTAACGCAAATTGCGCGAAAACGAATATGGATTTGGATATTCTTTGAAGTTTGGGATAACACGGAACATTGTTGCTTTCACTGGTACGTACTGAGGTCTCGTTAGCACATTGACCCCCTGTTTGTTTGGCAATGCTGCTGCGAGCTGCTCGTACCCTGAAATGGGTGTATGAGCGGAATGGTGATCTGTGAAAAAGTTAAAATTTTTATCTTTGACTGATTAATATATATATATATATATATATATATATATACTGTATATAGGGTGGCGCAAAAGTCGTGCATCATAGGAATTTTCAGTGTTGACTATAATATATTATTTTTTCTTTTAGGTAGGGGATGGCTGCAAAATTAACAAAAGACGAGAGGGTGAACTTGATTTTAATGTATGGAGTACCAGGTACAACATATCGATGAATCGGTACAGAATTTAAATTTTGTGTGTGTGTGTGTGTGTGTGTGTGTGTGGTGTGTGTGTGTGTGTGTGCGTGCGCGCGCGCACGCGCAAATATATAGGGACTAGGGCTCATACTGTATAACTACAAACTCTACTTGTACCTACACTGAAAGTTTCATGCATAAGCTTCACTAGCCTGTATGTACAGTCTAGCCTCAGCCCGCCCGCCCGCCATATATATATATATATATGTTAACCCCCCCTTTATGGCCCTGAGTCGGTTCGGATTCGACGGGGGGGTTCTGGTTAGGAGGCAAGCAACGGATGTTTCTTCTTTATACTTTTCTATGATTCTTTTCTCTCGCTTTATGGGGTCGACACTCTGTTAATTCTTTTCTTTCAATAATTCTCTGATCCTTTCTCTTATACTAAAATTATCGACTTTTCTTTTATAACTTGTCGACTTGACTGAGTTCCTGAAGAGAGCACGGCTCGAAGGAAAAAGATAAAAACTTCTTTTACTGTGGTTTACTTCTTAAAAATTACAGGTATTGCTCTGAATTTACAGGGGTAGAGGTTCGACCTCTTTCGACCATGGCTCAGGCCGGAATCTAAAAATATTAAGAAGGCAAGGGGCCTCTGCCCCCTCCTAATGAGGTGCTAATATGAAGTCTAATGGAGAAGTGCCTTAAAATGAAGTGGCAATCTGAAGTGGGGTATTTTTTCAAATATACGTATAATATAACTTAAATGTTTGGGGGAGAACAGTTGAAGGTTAAATTTCCCCCCTTTTTTAAACACATGATCAGATGTTTTTTGAAAGATTTCAACTAAAAACAATAAAAAAAATATAAATAAAACTAATCGTATATTTTTGCCGAGTTTACATTTTTGACGGCGATATCATTTCGTAATAGTGCACATGAGTACAAATTGAGTACACGACTGAGTACGTATTAATTTTGGTTCATTACAATTACGATTACAATTACCAATTAATTCACATTCACTTGTTGTTTAATTACACTTCCATTTTAAAGTACATTCTTACATGATAAATTAAATCATTACATTCAATTACAGTTTCATTGAAGTACATTACAAGTTATTGTTAATTTAAAGTATTACAGTTAATTACAATTAAACAGTTACTATAACTTTGTCTTGTTTTTACAGTGTTTCATATTAATGGACAATTAAGATGTTAGAAATATAATACAAAGTACATGTGGCACATAACACACATAATATAACATAACACATGATAATGTTATAAATTCGAATCAGAGGGAAAGGAGACTTTTTAACTTTGAGCGTTCGAATTCTGCTGTGATGAGCGGAATTTCGATCACTTAACCTCAGCATTTTTGAGTTCATCTCGGGAGGTCATATAATTAAAAAATAAAAATTAAAAAATAATACGAGAACGTTTTTTCGCGTTCTCGAACGAACTGCGAAAGTTTTGCATTTCATGATTGACACGAGTAAACATAGACTGATAAGTTGATAGGGCATAAGTAGACAATAGGTAGATGAATGAATAAGTAATAAAATTAATAAAGGATAGCGGTCAAGAAAGAACATGAATGTAAGAATGAGTATGGTTCAATAATAATGTTTATGCTACATAACATATAAATAATGACTTCTATAGAGTGTTTCGTCCTTAGCATGATGTTAAAGAATTTTCATACATTGGATACTAGATATATGATGAAGGGAAAATGTGACGTCATAGTTATTGAATTTTTACGTAAAGTACAAATCATTGTTAGGAAGATTTACAAGAACAAATTAGAGACAGAGTGGGAAACGTAAAGAGAATAAAGTTATTTTATGACGTCATAGTGCATAAGTCATTATTACAAATCGAAATTCTATCCAAAACTCGCTTATGTGATTTTTGGTTTCTTATGTAAAAATGGACAATGAATTCATATAATGATGGTGTAGGAATTGTTCATTGTTCACTTTTTACATTACTCTCCCCTTTTGAAAATGATATTTATACAATAATTTAATAGGGTACCATTAATACAATACAAATGAGAAAATAACATCCTAACAGGGTACCATTAATACAATACAATGAGAAAATAACATCCTAACAGGGTACCATTAGTTATAATACAAATTTTATACAGAACGATTTCGCGTGGTCGAGTACAATGCAGAGTATCCAAATTTTTAAAATGACACTTGCTTACAAAATATAAAAAAATCAAAGATTAATACTTTAGTTTAGACAAACATTTAATAGGATTAATACATTAATTTAGACAACCAATTAAGTTAGACAAACAATGATATGGTTAAAATTTTTACAAAATTTTATTTTTTTCTGTGGGGAAAATTACATTCATAATGAATAGGTAAAAGGGAAAAATATAAATCGTACAATCTATAAGCTAATTTTTATTGACTAGTGTAGGTAAAAATAGAATTACGTAATGGATGATGTATAGACCTGTGGTCTAGTGTGTATTTTTGTGTACTAGGTATAAAGTGTGTAGCTGATAATTTCGAGAGACAGATTAGCTGAGAGGATTGTTAAATTAACTGTATAAATGCATGAGCAAGATATATTAGGAAGCAAAAATGATTAAGATTATATAGCATAGTTTGCACTTACGTAATGAAATAGTTTTATTGTGATATTCAATGATTTTAGCATAAGGTTTGTATATATATAGTATATATATAGTGTGCATGCATTTTTATTGACTGTTGTAGGTACAAATCGAATTACGTAGTGGATGATGTATAGACCTGTGGTCAAACGTGTATTTATGTTTATTGGGTACAAAGTGTGTATTTTATAATTTCGAGACAGATTAAATTCGACTACTAAAATTCATAACCATATACTGTAGTAGTATGTCAATTTGACTATAATTTTCGTTTGATACCTTACAAATGGTACAATAACAATTTAAGGACAGTTACTCACGATTAATTGAACAAAAGAAAAATAAAAATAAAAATTAAAAATATGAATCAATTATACATTTCAACGAGCTAAATACAATTTTATAATATTCTAAAAAAATAAAAGTAAATCGAACCATAGATAAATTTCGACCAAGAATAAAAAAGTTATTGAAATGGAAGGGAAGCATTTCGAACAATCTTTTCTTTTAATAATTTCAATTAAATTTTATATTAAAAATTATTTTTATATAATAAAAAAAATATATTAGAAAGGTTTAATAATTTTTGCCTGTTAAGTAGAAAAATTATACTCTTTCGTTGAATGTTGATAGAATTTGAATTATTTGATTTTTTTTTTTTTTTTTAATCTGAAAACTTGTTTGCATATAGACAAATACATCTGTTTTATTGCGTAGAAGTTTTATTAAAAATTAAATGACTGAAATTTAGGGTATGTGCGGTCATACGGGTAAATTTCCCGATCGTACAGAGCAGGATAAATTAGGTACATGATCGATTAATTAATTATTACACAACTATTATTATCACGTATACATTACAATGATTATCAAAGTCATTACAACCTTTGTAAAAACGGTTTTGTTACAATTAATGAATTACATAACTATATATTTATATACATAACAATGCATGAAAAGGGAAAGACAAATCAGTGAATTTCCGTCTTACAAACAAAGAAAAAAGGTTAAACTAAAGACGCAACCCGGTCAATTCAGGTTGAATTTAATTCTCTTTTACAACACAAAAAAAGGTTGAATTAAATTCTTAAATTACATTTTTCTTAAATTAAATTCTCTTAAATTACAAAGAAAAAGTTGAATTCAATTGACTGCATTGAAAACTTGGGACTTGAAAACTATCTTCTTTTCAAAACTAACTTCTTTTCAAAACTAACTTCTTTTCAAAACTAACTTTTTTTCAAAACTAACTTTTTCAAAACTAACTTCTGTAATCTCTGGGGCGGTTGTCCCTCTTGGATGCAACCTATTGACTTGACCTCTAATGAATTACATAACTATATATTTATATACATAACAATGCATGAAAAGGGAAAGACAAATCAGTGAATTTCCGTCTTACAAACAAAGAAAAAAGGTTAAACTAAAGACGCAACCCGGTCAATTCAGGTTGAATTTAATTCTCTTTTACAACACAAAAAAAGGTTGAATTAAATTCTTAAATTACATTTTTCTTAAATTAAATTCTCTTAAATTACAAAGAAAAAGTTGAATTCAATTGACTGCATTGAAAACTTGGGACTTGAAAACTATCTTCTTTTCAAAACTAACTTCTGTAATCTCTGGGGCGGTTGTCCCTCTTGGATGCAACCTATTGACTTTACCTCTTATCAAGTATTTCTATAAATCTCTCTAGCTTGGAATAAATCTCTCTAACTTCAAATAAAACTCTCTGACTTCAAATAAAACTCTCTGTAAACTCTCTCTCTCTTAATTTGCAAGTCAATTCAATTCAGTAATTGAAAAAAAATTTGCAAACAAAAAATATAAAAAAATGTAAACAATATTTCATTCTAATGTACGGGAAGGTACATAAAATAAAATTATTCTATACTGAATATAACAGTGAAAATAACTCTCTTGAAATTAACTCTCTTGAAATTAACTCTCTTGAAATTAACTCTGTTACAATTAACTCTGTTACAATTAACTCTGTTATAATTAACTCTCTGTTACAATTAACTCTCCGTTACAATTAACTCTGTTACAATTGACTCTGCGACAATTAACTCTCTTGAAATTAACTTCTCTTGAAATTAACTTCTCTTGAAATTAACTCTCTTACTTTTAACTTCTCTTACATTTAACTTTTGTGACTTTTAACTTTTGTGAAAATTACTGTTTCACTAAAAAAAAATGTATCACTGGTGTCTGAAATGTTCACTGTGTTTCTTGTAAATTCTGACTTGATACTCATTATTAACTGTTAATAATAGTGACTTTTCAAGTGTTTATAAATTACTTAAAAAAACAAAATGTACTTAACAACATTTCTACGGGCGAAATCCTCAGAGACGTGTCCTGAAGACGTCTTCCTGGCCACTTGTTCCTGGATGAAAACTAGGCGTGAAGAACTTGGAGTCGTGACACACCGGTTCAAGGGTGGATGTTACGAACTAGAAGTCGTGACACGCCGGTCAACTGGTTTTATCCTGATGCAGGGTAATTTCTATCTTGGCCAAAGAGTGGCCTTTTCTTAAAATAATCTTCTTAAAATCTTCTTTTTATCCTGATGTAGGGTACGGTAATTTCTATTCTTGGTCAAAGAGTGGCCTCTTCTTAAAATAATCTTCTTAAAATCTTCTTTTTATCCTGATGCAGGGTAATTTCTATTCTTGGCCAAAGAGTGGCCTCTTCTTAAAATAATCTTCTTAAAATCTTCTTTTTATCCTGATGCAGGGTAATTTCTATCTTGGCCAAAGAGTGGCCTCTTCTTAAAATAATCTTCTTCTTAAAGTAATCTTCTTCTTAAAGTAATCTTCTTCTTAAAGTAATCTTCTTCTTAAAATAATCTTTTTATCCTGGTGCAGGGTAATTTCTATCTTGGCCAAAGAGTGGCCACTTGTTAAACATCTTCTTGTTAAACATCTTCTTGTTAAACATCTTCTTGTTAAACATCTTCTTAAAATCTGTTAAGATCCTGGTAAAGGGTCTCCAGTTTGTTAGAATCCTCTTCTTAAAATAATCTTCTTAAAATATTCTTCTAATCCTGGTTAAGGGTCGCCAATTGTTAACCCCCCCTTTATGGCCCTGAGTCGGTTCGGATTCGACGGGGGGGTTCTGGTTAGGAGGCAAGCAACGGATGTTTCTTCTTTATACTTTTCTATGATTCTTTTCTCTCGCTTTATGGGGTCGACACTCTGTTAATTCTTTTCTTTCAATAATTCTCTGATCCTTTCTCTTATACTAAAATTATCGACTTTTCTTTTATAACTTGTCGACTTGACTGAGTTCCTGAAGAGAGCACGGCTCGAAGGAAAAAGATAAAAACTTCTTTTACTGTGGTTTACTTCTTAAAAATTACAGGTATTGCTCTGAATTTACAGGGGTAGAGGTTCGACCTCTTTCGACCATGGCTCAGGCCGGAATCTAAAAATATTAAGAAGGCAAGGGGCCTCTGCCCCCTCCTAATGAGGTGCTAATATGAAGTCTAATGGAGAAGTGCCTTAAAATGAAGTGGCAATCTGAAGTGGGTATTTTTTCAAATATACGTATAATATAACTTAAATGTTTGGGGGAGAACAGTTGAAGGTTAAATTTCCCCCCTTTTTTAAACACATGATCAGATGTTTTTTGAAAGATTTCAACTAAAAACAATAAAAAAAATATAAATAAAACTAATCGTATATTTTTGCCGAGTTTACATTTTTGACGGCGATATCATTTCGTAATAGTGCACATGAGTACAAATTGAGTACACGACTGAGTACGTATTAATTTTGGTTCATTACAATTACGATTACAATTACCAATTAATTCACATTCACTTGTTGTTTAATTACACTTCCATTTTAAAGTACATTCTTACATGATAAATTAAATCATTACATTCAATTACAGTTTCATTGAAGTACATTACAAGTTATTGTTAATTTAAAGTATTACAGTTAATTACAATTAAACAGTTACTATAACTTTGTCTTGTTTTTACAGTGTTTCATATTAATGGACAATTAAGATGTTAGAAATATAATACAAAGTACATGGGCACATAACACACATAATATAACATAACACATGATAATGTTATAAATTCGAATCAGAGGGAAAGGAGACTTTTTAACTTTGAGCGTTCGAATTCTGCTGTGATGAGCGGAATTTCGATCACTTAACCTCAGCATTTTTGAGTTCATCTCGGGAGGTCATATAATTAAAAATAAAAATTAAAAAAATAATACGAGAACGTTTTTTCGCGTTCTCGAACGAACTGCGAAAGTTTTGCATTTCATGATTGACACGAGTAAACATAGACTGATAAGTTGATAGGGCATAAGTAGACAATAGGTAGATGAATGAATAAGTAATAAAATTAATAAAGGATAGCGGTCAAGAAAGAACATGAATGTAAGAATGAGTATGGTTCAATAATAATGTTTATGCTACATAACATATAAATAATGACTTCTATAGAGTGTTTCGTCCTTAGCATGATGTTAAAGAATTTTCATACATTGGATACTAGATATATGATGAAGGGAAAATGTGACGTCATAGTTATTGAATTTTTACGTAAAGTACAAATCCTTGTTTGGAAGATTTACAAGAACAAATTAGAGACAGAGTGGGAAACGTAAAGAGAATAAAGTTATTTTATGACGTCATAGTGCATAAGTCATTATTACAAATCGAAATTCTATCCAAAACTCGCTTATGTGATTTTTGGTTTCTTATGTAAAAATGGACAATGAATTCATATAATGATGGTGTAGGAATTGTTCATTGTTCACTTTTTACATATATACACACACACACAAACACAGACATTCAAACGTACACAGACGCAGACATTATGCTTAAGATATCTGTCTCCAAAATCCCATATTCTGCCGGTTCGCGTATCATCACTTCGGAACGGGTGTTGATGGAAAAGTCTTGTTTCCTGTCAAAGTCTTGTTTACTGTCAAAGCGATAAATTGTCCCCATACGCTTAATTGTCTCGCAGATAAGCTTTTAAAAGACTGTTTTAATGGCGTTTATTATGGACATGATATATTGGTAGTATCCAGTGCAAGTTGTATGTAAACAGTGTTTGTAATGTACAATAGAGCTTAGATCTAAGAAGTAAGATAATTAATCAGTGAAGTTAAGGCCAGAAACTGGCACAGCGCTCAGCCCAGAAAAATGCTATCATCGCGCTAACTCCTGGATTATTAAACAGCACCATCGGGAGTCGAACCCCTGACCTTAGTGTCTTCAATTCGTTTATAGGGAAACGGTGTTACCCCTGAGTCACTCACTGGTGATGGCGTCCAAAGGGAGTGAATGGAGTTATGATAGACAATTACAATCAGTCTTAATGAACATTATGAATGTACTTTACATATTATATTATCATTTACATGCTTTAATTTCAGAAAAACTGGACATTTATACGTTTTAATCTATCTTTATTTCAGTTTTTTAAAGTTTTATACAGAATTTACGGGTAAAAGGGCATAATATAACCGGTAATTAAAAATAATGCCATCAGGCAGGTGTGTGACTTGAAAAATATAACAACTTTTTAATCTTGCATTTCGGCTCCACATTTCATGCAGCTGTAATAAATTTCTTACATTCTGCTTATATATATACTAGCGGAGCGACCCGGCGTTGCCGGGGTGGATGTTGAACGCTATATATATATATATATATATATATATATATATATATATGCCCGGTTAGGTAAACTGAATGCCCGGTTAGGTTAATTGAATGCCCGGTTAGGTCAACTGAATGCCCGATTAGATTAATTGAATGCCCGGGTAGGTTAATTGAATGCCGGTTAGGTTAATTGTACACCTTTGACGATTGGTTAGGTTAAGTCGTGATATTTTCGTTAAAGCTAACGAAAAAATATCACGACTTAACCGAACCAATCGTCAAGGGCGTACAGATGACCTAACCTGGCATTCAATGAACCTAACCGGGTATTCAATAATTTTATCATATATATATATATATATACACACACACACACACACACACACACACATATATATATATATATATATATATATATATATATATATATATATACAGAGTGTCCCATACGTCTGGAACCATAGGGTAAAATAAGTAAGTCATGTTTTTCCGTTTATGAAAGTGCCCATGATGTTTTTGAGTAAGGAAAAATGCATCCAGATAATTCTGCTCGTAGGAAATCGGAGTCAGAAGGAGGTCGCTGAGGAATTTAACAGATTGCATCCGGACCGCGCGTCGATAACACACAGCTGTGTCGGCAAACTTGTAGCAAAGTTCAGTGAAACGGGATCCATAGGGGATAAACCACGCAGTGGACCTCCGAGGACATCCACCGACGATGACACAGCCGCTACCATCCTCGCTCATTTCACAAACAGTCCCCAAAAGTCTCTTCGGCGGTTGTCCGCTGAGACAGGAGTGTCACTTGAAAGCGTTGGTCTACGCGGAGAAAATTCAGAGTGTTGCACATTTGTGGGAGCGCATCATCGACGTATGTAACACCATCACTCCTGATACCATTCGCCGTGTGTTTGCTGACTGGATATCTCGTCTGCATTCGTGTATCAATAATAATGGTGACACATTGAACACGTTCTGTGAATAAAAGCCTTTTTTATTGCCGTTTTTATCATTTTGCCCTATGGTTCCAGACTTATGGGACACCCTATATAATTTTGTATTAACCTTTGGTTAGCTTCCGCCAGAATTGTTCATTCTGACGAAGGTCAAGCTTTTCACTCCACCTTAGACCTACAGTTTAACGTGGAATCCGAACCACGCCCCATCAGCAGCCCAGCGTCTTAACCACTAGGCCACCTAGGGTACCCATTTATCTACCAACCACTTACTTTATTGTGTGGAAGGATGAACAGCTGGGTTTTGCTGCGCGCCGGCTGCCGTCGGGTCTCGAACCCGGGGCCGATGGATTCATAGTCAGCGACGCTAACCACTACACCACCGAGGCGCATATATATATATATATATATATATATATATATATATATATATATATATACGTTGACGTAATGATCTTGATGACGTCATTTAATATTTTTAAATTAATTATTTAACTTATTAACACCCAGGTGCACAACCTCGGGACCAAATCGATATGTGTGTGAAGTTTCATGTTTGTAACTGCGTACTTTTATTATTATAGATTATTATTACGGGCGGAAATGTGAAGCTCAAGATTTTCATGACTGTGTTCTTTTCTATAGTTTTATTGACCAAATAACACCAGTACACATTCGAAAACTTGTCGATCGATTTTTACAAACTAGTCGGTGATTCTATATAATTTGAGTGCGCTGATCTAAAAAATATAGTTAGTTTTTCCCTATCACGTATGATTTTCTTACTACAGGGTGTGTCATAAATCGCCCATTTATCCCCAAATGTGAACCATCTTATCGAGACCAACATTGGATTGCACATGCTAAACCATAAATTTTGTTGTTATAGACTACAGTAACGCTTACATAATAATGTAGGGTAAATATATATAACAACCAGTCCCGTTCCCAGCAAAATACTCTCTTCCCTCCCATCAATGGGTGGTTAACATTTGGGGACAGATGAGGTATTACAACACCCTTTGTAGCACGAAATCTTTAGGTGATAGAGTAAAACTTAAAGCAGAATTAAATGGCTCCTAGCTCTTGGACAAGCATATTGCTTGTTTATGAAAGAATAAAAAAATAACTGAAAGAAACAAAATATATTTACCTTCTTTACTTGCAAACATTTCAGGACTTATTCCAAAGACTTAAGACTACGAAGGTAGATCTGACTAATGACGACTAAACCGGTGCTTCTTTGATGTTTTCTTATGCTGTGCGTTAGGCTGATCTCGTTGCAGACACCAGCAGTAATCCGCCATCATATTTGTATGCCATCTTCCTTGATATCTTCTTTCCATGGTTTTGATGTCCTGGTGAAATCGTTCCCCTTGCTCCTCACTGACATCTCCGAGATTTTCGAGAAAACGGTCAAGATGCGAAAATAAGAAGTGAACTTTCAGGCTCATGTTGCAGCCTAAGGCGCAAAACCTTTTAAGCATATTTTCCACCAGTCTTTCATAATTTTGGCTTTTGTAGTTTCCCAAGAAGTTTTCAACAACATCTTTGAAACCAAGCCATGCTTTTTTTTTTATTGGTCATTGTGTTCAGGAAATGATCGTCTGTCAATAACTTTCTAATCTGAGGACCTATAAAAACACCTTCCTTTATTTTCTCGTAGCTAATCTTTGGATATTTTGAACAAATGTACTTGAAACACTCACCTTCTCTATTCAATGCTTTGACATACTGCTTCATCAAGCCTAACTTAATGTGCAAGGGTGGTAGGAGGATTTTATTTGGTTCAACTAGATGTTCATGTAAAATGTTCTTTGATCCTGGGTAAGATTCTCTCTAGGAGGCCAAGTTTTCCTCTTCCAGTGCTGGTCACGTGCTCGACTATCCCATTCGCAGATGAAACATGGCATCTTAGTGTATCCTGATTGCTGCCCAAGTAACATACAAAGGACTTTGAGATCCCCACACAATATCCATCTGTGATTTTGATACTGAATTTTTTCCAGAAGCAGTTTCATGTTATCATAGGTCTCTTTTAAATGAGTAGAATGGGCCACTGGGATTGATGCATATTTGTTACCGTTGTGCAGTAACACTCCTTTTAGACTGGTTTTAGAGGAATCTATAAACAACCTCCAGTCACTGGTTTGGTATTCGATGCCTAGCTTGCACACTAATCCTGTGATGTCCTTGCAAAATACCAAGGGACCATCTTCTTCGAAAAAAGGCACGAAGTCTTTCTCACGATTTCTGTACCAAGCGAAGTATGTGTCGGATGCCAATAAATTGTTCTCCTGCAATCTAGACCCCAAAAGTTCTGCAGAGTCCTTAGGCAGATTCAAATCCCTGATTAAGTCATTTAGTTCGGCTTGGGTATTAGGTTTAGGAGGATCTCGGTCAGCTGTTGGCTGTTCATAAACATCATCATTGTCTGGATTTGGAACTGAATCAGAATCTGAATTGTATTGATCCAGACTCTCGGGTGGGCGGGGAATAGGAACTTCTGGACCATGGGGTACCGGCCTTATTGCAGATGGAAGACTTGGGTATTGAAGGCTCTCTTTATTCTTTGCATTATAACCTTTAACATTGCAAGAACAGAAGTAGCAGTCGTCGGTATGGTTTCTAGGCTCGCGCCATACCATAGGAATCCCAAATGGCAAACTTTTCTTTTTACCTTTGCTCCAATTCCTTAGTGCCGCAACACACGTAAGACAAACGTTGTGTGGAGCCCAACTTTTGTCTTGATCTAATTTAATTCCAAAATAAGCATGATAAGCTCTCTTAATGAAGGTCGTTACATTTGTCCTTTGTTTTACAGCAACATACCGACCACAAATATAACAAAATATGTCTGGACTATGGGTACATCCTCTAGAAGCCATTATTAAAATTTTAAAGACGTAATGTTAGAATTATCTATCTGAAAAATATGAAAAAACGAAATTAATTAAAGATAAAAAAGGTAAAAAATTACAAAACGCCCCAAAATTGTTTTGCTAATAACTTTAAAACTGTGGGTGATAGAAAAAAACTGGTAGCATTTTTTAATTCAGCGCAGCGAACTGCTTCAGAATCACAACTCAAAATAAAGAAATCGATTTTCATGCAGACCGGTGTAATTGAACCGACAGTAACTGTGGTTTCAATTATTTGGTCAGTAAAACTAGTCATGAAAATCTTAAGACACAATGTGAAGCTCAAAATTTTCACGGCTGCGTTCTTTTCTCTAGTTTAATCGCGGTGCTGAAGCCTTCGGGCCCAGTAATTTTAATTATTTAATTTATTAACACCCAGGTGCACAACCTGGGGACCTACTGTAATCAATATGTGTGTGAAGTTTCATGTTTGTAACTGCTTCCATTTTGGAGTTATGGCTAGAACAGACAGACAAACCCCCCCCACACGTCCTTTTATTATATATATATATATATTATCCCCGCAAGGGGGTTCTAAGCTCGTGCTCTTGAGTGCTCTTTGTGCTCGTTTGTACGTGCTTGTTCCTGGAGGTTTCACGTGCGCCCTCCCGGCCCTAGCACCCAAGGATGATGGGGCTCGACCCTGCAGTCCTTGTCATCCTTGGTCTTTTTCCACTTCGACTGTCCCCTCCACCCTTTCTTTTTCCTCTGTCTTTCCTCTCACTTTTTCTTTGTTTTTCCGCTGAGATATGCCCTTTTAAATAGAGGCGAATCGGTTCTTCCTGAACTTAAAAAAAAAAAAATATATATATATATATATATAACAGTATATATGAGCAGCTTGTAAATGGTAAATTTTAAGATATTTGCAACTTAACAGAACTGCAAACACTTAACAGCGAATCTCATTAGAAAATAATGTTTGACTTCTACGATTAAAGTAATTTTCTTCCATTTCCATTCGTATAAAAAGCTTATTGAATGAAAAATTTTCTTCTTCAGAAAATACAAATAAAGTTCCTCCAAATTTTCAATGTTTTTCCGAGTCCATTATGTATTTCAAACACGTTATTTCTCTGTTAAGGCAATTTATAAACCATGACTGTATTCCGTATTTGGGTGGTTATATACAGTGGGACATTAACAAGTACACGTACTGAGAGAGAGAGAGAGAGAGAGAGAGAGAGAGAGAGATTTATATTTTTAACACGGAAAAGTAATGAAAACCTTGAAAATGGAAAAGAAAAACCAAAAAAATGGAGAAAGAAACTTGCTTACGAAAACCACCAAAAACTCGCAACAAACGACTTCGAAGGTTGGAAACGACGCCCGAGTAAAACGACAGTGAATCTCTCTGTCTGTAAAAAAGGACAGGTCAAAGGGCACAGTGAGGTCAAGGGTACCCTTACAAGGGCCAGGGAGAAACTCTAAGTCAGGAATCAGGTCCTACAACAGTTTTATAAAGGGAGAGAGAGGGAGATAGGGAGAAGGTATAGGAATGTTGAGGAGAGAAAGGAAGAGAAAGGAAGGAAAAAGGAATAGGGTAAAAGGAGATGAAACAAATGGGGGGGTCCTCTCTCTCTCTCTCTCTCTCTCTCTCTCTCTCTCTCTCTCTATATATATATATATATATATATATATATATATATATATTATCTTAAATATATTTTCGCCTGTCTGTTTGTTTGTTTGTCTGTCCTTTATGCAAGCTGCAAACCGTTTGACCTAAAGCTACCAAATTTGGCACGGGAACCTCTTATGGGATGAAGAATGGCAACACAGAGTCGATCAGCCTGTCTGTTTGTATGTTTGTGAAATTTATCCCGGGCAACGCCGGGTACCTCAAAAGGACGTGTGTGTGTGTTCCAGCCATAACTCCAAAATGGAAGCAGTTACAAACATGAAACTTCACACACATATTGATTAGGTCCCCAGGTTGTGCACCTGGGTGTTAATAACTTAAATAATTAAAATTACTGGGCCCGAAGGCCCTAGCACCGCGATTAAACTAGGGAAAAGAACGCAGCCGTGAAATTTTTGATTATTTGGTCAATAAAACTATAGAAAAGAACACAGTCATGAAAATCTTGAGCTTCACATATAATTATTTTTTAGGACGACTTCAAACCGTTTGACCTAGAGCTACCAAATTTGGCACGGGAACCTCTTATGAGATGAAGAATGTCAACACGGAGTCGGTCAGCCTGTCTGTTTGTGCGAATAGTTACAGGAAGTGCGAAATGGTTGTTACAGGAAGTTAATGTGGCAATGTTTTTTTGCAGTTTTTGAAAATCCCAACAACTTTACCATGCCACCAAAGAAACGGGTAAGTTTGGGCAGATCTACATCAGCAGCCAGAAAAAATAAAGAAGCCCGGAAGCTGGGGCTCTAATGTGAAATTTATCGCGGGCAACGCCGGATACCTCAGCTAGTATATGTATATATATCTATATATATGGGATTGAACTCAGAATGGTCCCCTGAGATCTTTTATGTCACACACAGACCGTGCATGGAACAAGGAACTCTTCTGGGAAAATTAAATCCACTATAGTTCGAATAAGTAATGATAAATGACAAATACTATAGGTTTTCTTTTTCATGATGTTAGCCCGACGTGGACAACGGGTCACTCGCAAAGAGGCCCAAAAATATAGCTTCCCTCACCAGCTATCTGCGGAGCAAATAGGATCCAGCTTTGGGACACGATCTAGGGTTTACAGCTACACCTACCCTACTATATTCAGACCCTCAATATACGCAAGAAACTGGCTGCATTCACGTCGGATTGAATACATCAAAGAAAAAGGAGGTAAATATTGTATTTTCAGCCAAATGACCCGAGTGACCCGTTGTCCACGTCGGCTAACATCATGAAGAAGAAAAACTATAGTATTTGTCATTTACCATTACTTATTCGAACTATAGTGGATTTAATTTTCCCAGAAGCGTTCCTTGTTCCATGCACGGTCTGTGTGTAACATATATATATATATATATATATATATATATATATAATATATATATATACAGGGTGTCCCATGAATTCGGCATCATAGGATAAATTCATATTTTTCTATTTCTACAAACCATAATTCATATTTTTCTTTCTACAGGCCATAATATCTGTGAGCAAGGAAGAACGAATCCAGATAATTCTACTCATAGGAAATCGGAGTCAAAGAGAGGCCGCTGCTGAATTTAACAGACTGCATCCAGACCGCGAGCCAATAACACAGAGTTGTGTTAGCAGACTTGTTGCAAAGTTTAAGGAAACAGGATCCATAGAAGATAAACCACGCAGTGGACCTTCAAGGAGGTCCACTGACGATGATACAGCGACTGCTATCCTGGATCATTTTAACAGAAGCCCCAATAAGTCTTTTCGGCGATTGTCCGCCGAGACAGGAGTGTCGAAAAGTAGCATCCATCGCATTCTTCAGGCTTACAAATGGCATCCATATAAACTTCAGATCCTACAGAAATTAAGCGAAGATAATCCCGACCGGCGGATGGAATTTTGTGAATGGGCTACGGACCAATATGCTCGGGATGCCAATTTCCCGTCCACCATTCTGTTCAGTGACGAGGCTGTTTTTTATGGAAATGGTAAGGTAAATCGACAGAACACCCGCTACTGGTCTCAAAACAACCCTCACTGGTATACCTCTTCAAAGGAACAAGGTGCATCTCGGGTGATGGTATGGTGTGGCATTGGGAAGGATCGCATCATAGGCCCCCCTCTTTTTCGATGAACATGTCACTGGAGGCACCTACCTACGTATGCTCAAGGAAGAAGCATTTCCCAGTGTTTTGAACGAAGAAGGAAATTTCCCAACATGGTTCCAGCAAGACGGCGCTCCTGCACATTACAACACCCAAGTAAGGGAATACCTGTACCAACAATTCCCTGGTCATTGGATAGGACGTCGAGGGCCTGTGGAATGGCCAGCTAGAAGCCCGGATCTCACGCCACTAGATTTTTATCTCTGGGGCCACTTGAAAGCGCTGGTATACGCAGAGAAAATTAGGAGTGTTGAACATTTGCGGCGGCGCATTATTGGGGCATGCAACACCATTACTCCTGACAGCATTCACCGTGTGCTTGCTGACTGGGTATCACGTCTGAATTTGTGTATTGAAAACAATGGTGGACATATTGAGCGCGTTCTGTAAATAAAAGCTTTTGTTTTGCCTTTTTTTATTATTTTTTCTATGATGCCGGACTTATGGGACACCCTGTATATATATATATATATATATATATATATATATATATATATATATATATATATATGACACACACAGACAGTGCATGGAACAAGGAACTCTTCTGGGATAATTAAATCCACTATAGTCCGAATAAGTAATGGTAAATGACAAATACCATAGTTTTTCTTTTTCATGATGCTAGCCCGACGTGGGCAACGGGTCAAAGAGATCTAGGGTTTAAAGCAGCCTAGCCCTGCTACATTTAGAACCTCAATATAAGCAAAAGACTCGCTGCCTTCACGTCAGATTGAATACATCGAAGAAAAAGGGGTAATTATTATATTTTTAGCCAAAAACCAAAACTTAAACTTCAACTGGCAACTGAAAAGTAGACGCTCAATTCTGCCAGTTGAGGTTTAAGTTTTGGTTTTTGGCTAAAAATATAATAGTTACCCCTTTTTCTTTGATGTATTCAATCTGACGTGAAGGCAGCGAGTCTTTTGCTTATATTGAGGTTCTAAATGTAGCAGGGCTAGGCTGCTTTAAACCCTAGATCCATGTCCCAAAGCTGGATCCTGTCTGCTTTGCAGATAGCTGGTGAGGGAAGCTATATCTATGGGATCTCTTTGCGAGTGACCCGTTGCCCACGTCGGGCTAGCATCATGAAAAAGAAAAACTATGGTATTTGTCATTTACCATTACTTATTCGGACTATAGTGGATTTAATTATCCCAGAAGAGTTCCTTGTTCCATGCACTGTCTGTGTGTATCATAAAAAACTCAGGGAACCATTCTGAGTTCATTCCCATATATATATATATATATATATATATATATATATATATATATATATATATATATATATATATATATGGGAATGAACTCAGAATGGTCCCCTGATTTTTTTATGCTACACACAGACCGTGCATGGAACAAGGAACTCTTCTGGGATAATTAAATCCACTATAGTCCGAATAAGTAATGGTAAATGACAAATACCATAGTTTTTCTTTTTCATGATGCTAGCCCGACGTGGGCAACGGGTCACTCGCAAAGAGGTCCAAAATATAGCTTCCCTCACCAGCTATCTGCAAAGTAGACAGGATCCAGCTTTGGGACATGGATCTAGGGTTTAAAGCAACCTAGCCCTGCTACATTTAGAACCTCAATATAAGCAAAAGACTCGTTGCCTCCACGTCAGATTGAATACATCAAAGAAAAAGGGTAACTATTATATTTTTAGCCAAAAACCAAAACTTAAACCTCAACTGGCAGAATTGAGCGTCCACTTTTCAAGGCACATAACATGTCCTTTCAAGATGGGAATGAATTCTGCAAGTTGAGGTTTAAGTTTTGGTTTTTGGCTAAAAATATAATAGTTACCCTTTTTCTTTGATGTATTCAATCTGACGTGGAGGCGACGAGTCTTTTGCTTATATTGAGGTTCTAAATGTAGCAGGGCTAGGTTGCTTTAAACCCTAGATCCATGTCCCAAAGCTGGATCCTGTCTGCTTTGCAGATAGCTGGTGAGGGAAGCTATTTATTGGACCTCTTTGCGAGTGACCCGTTGCCCACGTCGGGCTAGCATCATGAAAAAGAAAAACTATGGTATTTGTCATTTAATTATCCCAGAAGAGTTCCTTGTTCCATGCACGGTCTGTGTGTAGCATATATAGATATATATATATATATATATATATATATATATATATATATATAAATATATATATATATAAAACGTAAAGAACGACGCTTGTATAGAAGACATTCCGCGCAAGATGAGGAGGGAGAACGAACAAAAGAAAAAATGAGGTAACCACCCGGGAATCGAACCCAGGATCTTCCGATTGCCGGTCAGATATGATAACCATTACAACATGGGCCTCACTCGATCAGAAGTCGTAATTCTCCTACATACGCATGTGCGGCATGCGGGAGGTGCCTCCCTCGGGGCATTGGTTTCTGCGCGTATGTAGGAGAATTACGACTTCTGATCGAGTGAGGCCCATGGTGTAATGGTTATCATATCTGACCGGCAATCGGAACATCCCGGGTTCGATTCCCGGGTGGTTACCTCATTTTTTCATGTGTTCGTTCTCCCTCCTCATCTTGCGCGGGATGTCTTCTATACAAGCGTCGTTCTTTACGTTAATTATACTGCGTGTTCTTTGCAGTTGAAAATGTATATATGTGCGGCATGCGGGAGGTGCCCCCCTCGGGGCATTGGTTTCTGCGCGTATGTAGGAGAATTATGACTTCTGATCGAGTGAGGCCCATGGTGTAATGGTTATCATATCTGACCGGCAATCGGAAGATCCCGGGTTCGATTCCCGGGTGGTTACCTCATTTTTTTTCTTTTGTTCGTTCTCTCTCCTCATCTTGCGCTTAATGTCTTCTATACAAGCGTCGTTCTTTACGTTAATTATACTGCGCGTTCTTTGCAGTTGTATATATATATATATATACAGTATATATATATATATATATATATATATATATAACAGCCAAAGAAAAATAATAATAATGCCAAAATTAAGAACTTTGAAAATAATAAGAAAAGAAGCAGAAGCGTAGAAAATATCGTATGTAAATACTACGCGAAAAGGAACTGCAGATATCGGGATGGGCAATGCATATATGGACATCCCACATTATGCAAAACGCATTACACAAGTGGATACTGCAAATATGATAAGAAATGCATGTTCCACCATCTTACAGTTTGCGACACTTATGCAAGGTATGGGAGTTGCAAATACGGAAAAAACTGCCAATACCACCACCCTCAAAGGAACGCAACGAGTGAACAGAAAAAACGAACATCAAAGAAGAGTGCCAATTTTTTAGACGCAGCCAACACATTTCAGCTGCTAAATACTATCCAGCAATTACAAAAGCAGCTGACAAATATAAATATAGGGATCCGAGAGCCGGACAGAAGGTACGAACAAAGGCACTTCATGCGTTATCGGGACAACAGGTACCGACAAAGATAAAAAGATGTAAATTCTCGGAGGACCACAAGGCAACGAAACCGGCACCCCCATTGGAAAACAAATCGGAACCACCTGTATGCGAAAAAGAAAAAGGAAAAAGAAAAATAATCCTAGCCAACATACAGGGCCTTAAATCAAACCATTCCACGAACAAAGTTGTATACCTGAAAGGACTCATGCAAGAAGCCGGAGCAGACTTTGCATGCCTCACGGAAACTCATCTAAAGGACTGCCAGGCGAACTGTGAAAATTGTGAGTCCTGTAGTGACAAAAAAGTAATACAAATTGACAACTATAACATCCTCCGAGCCGACAGAACAGTGAGACGTAAAGGAAGATGTGCTATTTACACACGCGAAAGGCACATAGCAGAAATGGCTATAAGTACCTCAAAGAACGACGTAGAATGTGTAGCAGCAAAAATTGAAAAATTAAATATGGTACTAATTGTAATGTACAGACCCCCAAACACGCCAACCTAAAAATTTCAGATTCCATTACAGAGGTAAGAAACTTGATAAAAGTTCTACCCTCTCCAACCCCAAATATTTTTCTCTGTGGTGATTTTAATTTCCCACTCATGAAATATAAAAGGATAGGAAAAAATATGTGTATACACCAGGACAAGGGGGGCACACGAGAAGACCAGGAGCAGGTAAAAATGCTACTAGCTGGAGCTGATGAATTTATGTTAACGCAAGAAATAACAGAAAACGCAAGAAAAAACAACTGCCTAGATTTGGTATTCACAAACAACAGTAATCTAATTGATAATGTAGAAATATCCCCAACTATGATATCGGACCACAACATCATTGAAATAACAACTAATATAAAGGCAACAGGGAAGGAAAGAACACGCACAACAGAAAGAAGCAAATTCGAAATTTTTAATTTTCACTCCAAAGCTATAAACTGGAAAGATGTGACATCCAGCATGGAAGTAATAGATTGGAAAACTATTTTCGAGGCCAAGACAACGGAGGAGATGCTAATGACGTTAGAGGAGAAGACGTTAGAAATTGTGGAAAAACATGTTCCAAAGATACAACACAGAGGAAAGAGAAGCAGGTTCGAGAGACAAAAGAGGGCATTGTTTCGAAAGAAAAAAAAGAGTGACTGCAAAATTAAGTAATTGTAAAGATAACAACATCAGAAAAATATTAAATGATAAACTGCAAAGTATCGATGTCGTCATACAGGAACTAATCGAGAAGCATACAGAAAAAGAAGACGACGCTATAGAAGCGATAAAGGCTAACTCACAGTACTTCTATAATTTCGCAAAAAGAAAGTCGAAAAAGCATGCGACTATCGGACCTTTAAAAAATGAGAACAATGATTTATCTGATGATCTAACAGCAGTATTTGAAATATTAAGAGCTCAGTACGAATCATCTTTCAGTATCCCAAAAACGGACAAATTGATATGCGATAGAAACGCGTTCTTTGAAGAACCACAAGGTGAAAGTATAACGGATTTCGACTTTACGACGGATGATATTACACAAGCCATAGGGAAGCTAAAAACACACTCAGCGGCAGGACCGGATAAATGGAATGCCACACTGATCAAAAACTGCAAGAATGCAATCGCTGAGCCCCTATACTAGATATGGAAACGATCACTAGACACGGGAGAAATACCGGGCATCCTGAAGAGCGCGAACATAGTCCCAATATATAAAGGAGGCGATCGATCCGAGGCCAAAAACTATAGGCCAGTATCGCTTACATCTCATCTCACTAAAATATTTGAAAGAATAGTTAGACAGAAAATCTATGACTTTTTGGAAACTCAGAAAAAATTCAGTGATGACCAACACGGGTTTCGGTCAGGCAGATCATGCCTATCACAACTAATGGAACACTACAACAACATTATTGATTCACTTGAAAGTAATGAAAACTATGATGTACTATACACAGACTTTGCTAAAGCGTTCGACAAGTTTGACTACGGAATCACAATACATAAACTGAAATATATGGGAATAACTGGAAAAGTAGGGAAATAGATATATAATTTCCTTAGTGAGCGGCGGCAAGTCGTTACAGTACAGGGAGTATCTTCATCAGAATCAGAGGTTCTCAGCTCAGTTACCACAAGGAACAGTATTAGCTCCACTACTCTTCATAATCATGCTAAGTGACATAGATGAGGACGTTACCAGAGACAGCACAGTAACATCCTTTGTGGATGACACAAAGATCAATAGGAAAATAAGAAACCCAGAAGACATAGGATCTCTACAAACCGACATAACAGAATCTACAAGTGGACGGAAGACAACAATATGAAGTTTAACACCGAGAAATTTCAGCTATTACGGTACGGAAAAAGAGAAGACCTAAAATCCATGGAATATTATACCCCAAATGGACAGGAAATTCAGAGAAATTCCAGAGCAAAAGATTTAGGGGTTGTAATGACAGATGATGCGAAATTTGAAACACAAAATAAGATAGCAGTAAACAGAGCAAAGAGAATAACGGGTCAGATATTGAGAACCTTTAAACGAAGGGATAGAAATGTAATGATTCCTCTACTGAAAATCCTGATAATACCCAAATTGGAATACTGCTCGGTCCCAACATCCCCATATAAAAAAGAAGACATTAGATAGCTGGAAGGGATCCAGAGAAGCTTCACAGCCAAGATCAGTGGGTGCAAAGAGCTAAATTACTGGGAAAGGTTACGCGAACTAGACCTATATTCACTGGAAAGGAGAAGAGAGAGATACACCATTATTTACACTTGGAAAATAATGGAGAAACTAGTCCTTAATCTTACTCTGAACCCTATAACTCCCCAAACAACGGTGGAAAGTAGAAACGGTAGACTGTGTCGTATTTCCAAATTGAAGGCGAGACAGGGAACATCCTTAACCCTGAAAGAAAATAGTTTTGTAGTGAGAGGACCAAAACTATTTAATCAGTTGCCCAAAGACCTAAGAAACACGAAAGGAGTTGCAGTGGAAATCTTCAAAAGAAGACTAGACGCGTGGCTCAGAACAATCCCCGATGAGCCGGGCGTACCTGGCTATGTGAGGTGGAGAGCGCAAGAATCCAACTCCCCACTTCACCAGGCCAACTCAAGAGGAGGGGCGACAAGCTTGACCTTCATGGAATGAGAAATCATCGCGCGAAACCTTTGTAAGGTTGTATGGTAAGGTGTATATATATATATAAAGATAGACAGATAGACAGAAAGATAGATAGGATAGATAGATAGATAGATATTGATATAATGTCTACTTTTATGCTTTCAGTTCCTCGATGGTGCGTAGCCGCACTCTTACAGTAAAAACCGTCCACTGTGTACACCTTAGATCAGAGCGTTAAAAAAGGAACTAAACGTACTGTACTCTGGGTTATATAAAGTATGTAAAGAGTACACTCGGTAGACCAAACGTACACTGAGAGGGTTTTTCTTTAATCCTTGGAAGTGTACTCTTTGTATTTTTCATCTAGTTGCAGAGGATACCCCTTGTCAAGAAGAAAACCGTTTCAGCTTCTCTCGATCTACTCCCCATCTACTCTATAAGAGCCCTTGAAGTACTTTATATCTTACAGAATATGGTTAGTAATTTTTTATCGCTTGGATCTAAGTTACACACAGCGGAAAGATTTTAGAGTGCGTGACGGGGTGTGCCAACGGGGTGTGCCAACGTCTCTACATCCGTAGTGGTTTATGTAAGAGAATTTGCATATGTAAATGGCTTCGGGGCCTCTACTTTTAACACTTACGGAATTAATAAATAATTCACACACTGAGAAAGAAAAAAGGCTTAGTTATAAGAAACTAACTTTGTTTATTGTTACCAGAATGTTAGTTAATACAGCATCTCCTGTATTTTAGTTACTTATACTAAAAATTAGTAATTAGTGACGAAATTTTGCTCTTATGACTAAAAGGTGGATTGTATCACCAAATTTTTTATAATAAAAGCTAAAAAACCTTTAGTTAATGAATTTAGTTGTTAACCAAACAGCTTTTTTTCAGTGCATGGGTCAAACTTCTGGTTTACTTTATATCTTACTCGAGTCTTACTTGATGTCTTCAATTGATGGTTTAGGATCGACCTACTGTCGACCCCTCTGCAGCATCCAGCCTCACTTGCGGGATTTGGTGAAGGAGAGAGTTTCCATTCTTCTCCTGCCCTTGTAGCTAGCTACGCATGGCTAGTCTGGGACTTTGCACAAACTGGTGTGCTGAAGGTTCCTCAGTTAGTTCAGCACCACGTTAAAGAGTTAAAGACTCAAAGGCCAAATCAGATCGCTCGTACTTGCGCGAATGAAATGCACACTTCAAGACAGCAAGACACTATAAGAATGTTAAACTCGGGGTCGTACCAAGGCAGGGAGAAACGGTGCGGCCGCCCAGGGCGCCGACGTGTGAGGGGCGCCAAATTGTTGATCTTAGAGCTGCCACGTAGAATGAAATTTGATTTTTCAATTAATTAGATATTAAATATTAATTATGTATTGTTTATGTATTAAATAATTATTGATTATAATTAATTATGTATTTCTGTCATAATCAATTTGTATATGTCCCGAATTTAATGGGGTGGGGGGAGCATGAGGAATGCCTTGCACAGGACGCCATCACAGGTTGGTACGGCCCTGGTTAAATTACCTCGTCGCAAAATACAATGTATAATAGAAAACCGCAATAAACTCGAGTTCTGCTTTCCATCGACAGACTGATTACGGGTGTGAGCCCTTGGTAGACCGTGATGCTCTCCAGGGTAGCTTCTTCGTCAGGAGCAACTCCCGCACAAGCAAGCACCCCTTCTGCAGAGTGGTTAGACAACAACAATTTTAATTTCTCGTGTGGCAGGCGCGAACAGTCTAACGTTGCCTGCTGATTCTAAGAGTATATATATATATATATATATATATATATATATATATAAACTCGACCCCCTCAAAATCGCATTGTTCTTGTTTTTAATGTTACCCAAAAGTATTTTTATTTACAGTATCTACCTGAAAGTGATCAAATAATGGAAAAAAAAACCTTCTTTTGCCATATTTTAGAATCATATTAATTCTTATCGTTGAATATTAAGAGTAATTTATTATGATTAAGTTTTAATATACATTATTAAAACCTCTGAAATTAAATTAAAATTCCTCGGTATGGGCCGCAAGCCCTTTTGAGGTACTTCTTTTCCTTGTAACTCCTTGTAACTCTCTCTCTCTCTCTCTCTCTCTCTCTCTCTCTCCCTGCTTCAACGCAACCTAAGTGGTTCAATCGTGACATCACTTCGGCTATCCGAAATAGGAAAGTAGCGTATAGGAGGGCGAAGGCCAATCGTTCCCATGAGAACACTGAAGCGTATGTCCGCCTGTGTAGGGAAGTGAAGGCGAAGGTTAGACTAGCGAAACGTAACGAAGAACTACGGGTGGCAAGCCTCTGCAAGGGGAACCCTAAGGAGTTCTTCGCCAATGTGCTTAATGAGTACTTTGCGGGAGTGTTCACCAGGGAGGACACCAGCATCATCCCCGAGCCAGGCGTGAGGCACGAAGGTGCTGGCCTGGATAGTGTTCGATGTACTGCGACAGTCGTTGCCGATAGAATAGACAAACTGAGCGCGTTTAAGGCTCCTGGGCCAGACCAGTTACTCCCCAGAGTGTTGCGGGAGGTGCGCGACCAGGTGGCTCCCCACCTGGCTACAGTCTTCAACAAATCGTTGGAGACGGGCCAGGTGCCTGGTGACTGGAGGGAAGCCAACGTGACCCCTATCTTTAAGAAAGGGCATCACGAAAATCCAGGGAACTATCGTCCCATTAGTCTCACTTCAGTTGTAGGTAAATTATTAGAGGGGATAATAGCGGATAGGATCGTTGACCATTTGGATTCATACAAGCTGCTTGGGGACTTCCAACATGGGTTTAGACGGCATAGGTCGTGTCTCACCAACTTGCTCGAGTTTTTCAACGTCATGTTGAGTGAGTATGAAAAGAGTACGGCGATTGATATACTTTATCTCGACTTTCAGAAAGCCTTTGATAAGGTACCTCACTGCCGGCTAATGGCGAAAGTGGGCGCGCTGGGTATCGATGGGGAAGTAGGTAGGTGGATTGAAAACTGGCTGAAGAATAGGCGGCAGAGGGTTGTAATTAAAGGTGCTAGTTCGGGTTGGGCCTCGGTCACTAGTGGGGTTCCTCAGGGTTCCGTTTTGGGGCCGCTGTTGTTTATCATTTACATAAATGATATAGACGGTGGCATCGTCAGTCGGATCGCCAAATTCGCTGATGACACCAAGCTTGGGGCCAATGTTGGGACGCCGGAGGCGATCGAGCAACTGCGTGCGGACCTAGGTAGGATAGGAGAGTGGTCCGAAAAATGGCAAATGCCGTTTAACTTGGGTAAATGCAAGGTGATGCACATTGGATACGCCAATCCCAAGTCGGACTACTCGATGTAGGGGAGTAATATCGAGGTGACTGATTTGGAAAAGGACTTGGGTGTGCTAATTTGCAGCGACCTTAAGTTTACGAAACAGTGCGTAGAGGTGGAAAAGAAAGCCCAGAAGCTGTTGGGTTATATCAGGAGGCAATTTCAGTTTCGGAACAAGGAGATTGTGCTCTCACTGTACAATGCCCTGGTTCGGCCGCACCTGGAGTATGCTGTGCAGTTCTGGTCGCCCACCCTCAGGAAAGATATTGAGAGGCTGGAGCGAGTGCAGGCGAGGGCTACAAAGTTAATCCCTTCCGTTTAGAAGCATGTTTAGTTTAAATGATAACCCAACTCGCAACAATGGTTGGAAGTTGGATTTGAAACGGTTTAGGACTAGTGTGTGTGGGAATTACTTTACGTATAAGATCTGTGACACGTGGAACAGGTTACCTTCAGAAGTTGTGAACAGTTCCTCTGTGGATCACTTCAAGAAAAGGTTAGACCAAATCTTGCACACTATTTGAGGGTGTAAAAAATTTTCCCTGGCATCTGTTGCCATTGGTACCTCCTCGGTATGGGCCGCAAGGCCTTTTGAGGTACTTCTTTTCCTTGTAACTCCTTGTAACTCTCTCTCTCTCTCTCTCTCTCTCTCTCTCTCTCTCTCTCTATATATATATTATATATATATATATAATATATATATATATATATATATATATATATATATATATATATAGGGTGATCCAGAGAAATGGGACCCAAAAGAAATCCCTGTAACTCTTAAAGTATAAGTCCTTTTATAAAATCATACGCATCATTCGAAAGAGGATAGTTACAAGTTTGTACAGGATTGTATAGGTTTTGACAATACAAGACAAGACAAGATACAAAACAAAATAAAAGTGTTAGTTAAAACTAACCCTTCAAGATGACTGCATGGACTGTGGGACAGCTGCGTTTCATAACTGAGCAATATTATGAGCATGGAAGAAGTGTAGTTTCAGCTCTTAGGTGATTTTGACATCTGAAAATTTGTCTTGAAAGATCTTTGAGCTGAAACTACACTTCTTCCATGCTCATAATATTGCTCAGTTATGAAACGCAGCTGTTCCACAGTCCATGCAGTCATCTTGAAGGGTTAGTTTTAACTAACACATTTATTTTGTTTTGTATCTTATCTTGTCTTGTATTGTCAAAACCTATACAATCCTGTACAAACTTGTAACTATCCTCTTTCGAATGATGCGTATGATTTTATAAAAGGACTTATACTTTAAGAGTTACAGGGGTTTCTTTTGGGTCCCATTTCTCTGGATCACCCTTTATTATATTATATATATATATATTATTATTTAGGAGAAATCCAATGACAAGGAGAAATGTAAATGCCATGAAAAGTCTTCTTTAATGCGCAACGTTTCGAGCAATACGCTCATCTTCAGGCTGTTTAATAACAATGTGAAATTAAAATCAATATTGAATGAAAAACAAAACAGAAAATTTCTATAACCTATTCGTAAAGACAAATTTTAAAAGACTGAGAAAAGAGGGTTAAATTCTAAGTTATACAGATTTACATATAAAAATTAAGAAGTTATTTTTAAATACATGTAGTAAATGTGAAATTAATACACTGGAAAAATTACCAATAGTACACTGGAACAATGGAACTATCTACCTTTCACTGCAGTATCCGAGGCTGACTAATTTGAGCAGAGACAAAGAACGGGAAACACGAAGGATGGCGAGGGCGATTGGGGAAGGAGGGATTATAAGGAATTGGGGAAGGAGGAGGGATCATAGCAAATTGAGAGGGACGGCCGATGAGTCAACATTCAGACTAGAGGACAATGCTTTAATGAAAAGGGATTCTAAAATTCTTAGTGAGTTGGGACAAGTATTACAACCAAGAATTTTAAAATTGTCTAAAGTGACATCAATTTTACATTTAATGCTGTGTTCACGAATACTCGAGGCTTCTTTAGTTTTTAAAATTTTACCTGTTCGGCCACTTATTCCCATATGCGAATAAAATCTAGCCCTGAGAGAGCGAACAGTGCTGCCGATGTAATTCCCAAGGAGACACCTGGGGCAGGTAAATAAATATACAACACCGCTACGCAACGAGTCAGGGGTTCGATCCTTCGCTGAGAAAAAGCTACCTAAAGACGTTTTATTAATAAATATGATGCGGAAATCAGTATGATAAAAAAATTTCCTTAACAATTTTGTAAATTTAAGCTTAAATTCCTTATTCAAAGGACCCATTTCAGGTACCAAGAAATATTTTATATCCTTCGGCACTGTAATACATGGAAGTTGAGGGCTATAAACATTATTTAGAAGGATCTAATTAGTTTGTCTACATATTGAACAGGAAAACTATTATTAGTAAAGTATGATCTTAGATTATTAAATTCATCATTAAGTAAGGTAAAATTAGAGGTCAAATTATATCCTCTGAACAGGAGAGTTTTAATACAAGACATCTTATAGTTGAAATCAGTAAAACTAAAAAATTCATGCCCAAACCAGTGAAAGTGGTTTCCTGTAAACTGATGTAGTAATAGAATCACCGTTTTTCGAAATTAAAAGATCTAAGAAGGGGAGGGAGCCATTTTGCTCAGTTTCCATTGTATACGTTATATTGGGGTGCAAAGAATTTAGGAAGTTAAAGAATTGTTGCGCTTGTACCGCATTATCAAAGACTGCTATCGAATCATCAACGAAGCGTCGATAGAAAATTGGCTTGAGATGAGTGGGAGATTGTCTAAAAATTACACTTTCTAAATGAGTCATAAAAAAGTCAGCTGCTAACGGTCCGACTGGTGATCCCATCCCTACCCCAATCAATTTGTTGGTAAACCTTATTGTTGAAAGTGAAATAGCATTGTTTGAAGACCAATTCTAAAAGTTCCTTCAAATGAGACAATGAAAAACCATGAAAATTATCAACTGAGCTAAAAACCCTATCTAAAATAATGGCAATAGTTTCAGATACAGGTACATTTGTGAAAAGTGACTTTACATCAAAACTGACAAAAAACTTTTTTGAATCGAAGCTTTTACCAAGGAGGTCTTTTGGAATTCAAACGAGTTATTTATAGTGTAAGCATTTTTCGCAAAGGGGGACAGGAGACGAACAACAAATTTTGCCAATTGAAAGGTGGGTAAGTTATACGAAGCTAAAATAGGACGGAGAGGTGTTCCAGCTTTATGGATTTTAGGCAGACAGTATAATTGAGCAAGATTAGCACCAGATGCGAACAACTGAGAGTAAGTATCATGCTTACACTATAAATAACTCGTTTGAATTCCAAAAAGACCTCCTTGGTAAAAGCTTCGATTCAAAAAAGTTTTTTGTCAGTTTTGATGTAAAGTCACTTTTCACAAATGTACCTGTATCTGAAACTATTGCCATTATTTTAGATAGGGTTTTTAGCTCAGTTGATAATTTTCATGGTTTTTCATTGTCTCATTTGAAGGAACTTTTAGAATTGGTCTTCAAACAATGCTATTTCACTTTCAACAATAAGGTTTACCAACAAATTGATGGGGTAGGGATGGGATCACCAGTCGGACCGTTAGCAGCTGACTTTTTTATGACTCATTTAGAAAGTGTAATTTTTAGACAATCTCCCACTCATCTCAAGCCAATTTTCTATCGACGCTTCGTTGATGATTCGATAGCAGTCTTTGATAATGCGGTACAAGCGCAACAATTCTTTAACTTCCTAAATTCTTGCACCCCAATATAACGTATAACAATGGAAACTGAGCAAAATGGCTCCCTCCCATTCTTAGATCTTTTAATTTCGAAAAACGGTGATTCTATTACTACATCAGTTTACAGGAAACCCACTTTCACTGGTTTGGGCATGAATTTTTTTAGTTTTACTGATTTCAACTATAAGATGTCTTGTATTAAAACTCTCCTGTTCAGAGGATATAATTTGACCTCTAATTTTACCTTACTTAATGATGAATTTAATAATCTAAGATCATACTTTACTAATAATAGTTTTCCTGTTCAATATGTAGACAAACTAATTAGATCCTTCTTAAATAATGTTTATAGCCCTCAACTTCCATGTATTACAGTGCCGAAGGATATAAAATATTTCTTGGTACCTGAAATGGGTCCTTTGAATAAGGAATTTTAAGCTTAAATTTACAAAATTGTTAAGGAAATTTTTTTATCATACTGATTTCCGCATCATATTTATTAATAAAACGTCTTTAGGTAGCTTTTTCTCAGCGAAGGATCGAACCCCTGACTCGTTGCGTAGCGGTGTTGTATATTTATTTACCTGCCCCAGGTGTCTCCTTGGGAATTACATCGGCAGCACTGTTCGCTCTCTCAGGGCTAGATTTTATTCGCATATGGGAATAAGTGGCCGAACAGGTAAAATTTTAAAAACTAAAGAAGCCTCGAGTATTCGTGAACACAGCATTAAATGTAAAATTGATGTCACTTTAGACAATTTTAAAATTCTTGGTTGTAATACTTGTCCCAACTCACTAAGAATTTTAGAATCCCTTTTCATTAAAGCATTGTCCCCTAGTCTGAATGTTGACTCATCGGCCGTCCCTCTCAATTTGCTATGATCCCTCCTCCTTCCCCAATTCCTTATAATCCCTCCTTCCCCAATCGCCCTCGCCATCCTTCGTGTTTCCCGTTCTTTGTCTCTGCTCAAATTAGTCAGCCTCGGATACTGCAGTGAAAGGTAGATAGTTCCATTGTTCCAGTGTACTATTGGTAATTTTTCCAGTGTATTAATTTCACATTTACTACATGTATTTAAAAATAACTTCTTAATTTTTATATGTAAATCTGTATAACTTAGAATTTAACCCTCTTTTCTCAGTCTTTTAAAATTTGTCTTTACGAATAGGTTATAGAAATTTTCTGTTTTGTTTTTCATTCAATATTGATTTTAATTTCACATTGTTATTAAACAGCCTGAAGATGAGCGTATTGCTCGAAACGTTGCGCATTAAAGAAGACTTTTCATGGCATTTACATTTCTCCTTGTCATTGGATTTCTCCTAAATATTAAATTGAAGCTCTGTAGAAGCAACCCGCATGATTATATATATATATATATATATATATATATATATATATATATATGAAAATTATTTCACGAAAGTAACACACACACACACACACACACATATATATTATATATATATATATATATATATATATATAATATATATATATATGTGTGTGTGTGTGTGTGTGTGTGTGTGTGTGTGAGACAATGTAGAACCCTCGGACCGGATTTCGTCCACGAAGACATTTCATCCCTCCGGGTTACAAAATATTTTTGCTGCAATACTGATCTTCTCCAAGACGAAACTGACAAAGTCTAAGTTCAGGTCAAGACTGAGTGGTGATCATTTGCATCATGCTATTGCGGTAGCTGCAATTAAAATTAGCATTAACACACTCGCGAAGACGCTGCAACCGCAATGTTTACATTAACTCTCGCGCATCAAGCTGCCAAAAATATTTAGGATTGTATCTAAAATATGATTCTACATTAAATAATAAAAAAAAAAATATATAAATGTATGTTAGATGATTTGTGGTCATATTTGCAATAAAAAAAATTCACAGTTTTATGTCATACAACCCACCCCGACTGGGAGATTAGCTTCTTGCTAATTTATACTATTCGGCCCGTTATTAGAGAAAGGTTGCCGACCGCTGCTCTAAGGCAAAGGTCGGCAATAGATGGACCGCGGTCCAGTAATAAACCCAAACTCTAATTATAAGATTTACTTTAAAATATAGAAAGAAATAAGATATTTCTAAAGAATCAGAAAAAAAACATTCTTTTCAATTTGTAAAGTCATAAACTTAGTTTTAATTCGAGTGATTAAAATTGGCAATTTCAAAGTGATTTCAATCAAATAATGTCGGCCACATTACGAAAGTATTCCATAAAAGAAGTGTTGATAGCGGACCTTGGTAGAGTTACAGACTTATAATAATGTTTGCGTCAAAATTTGTTCTTATTTATCGTTTCGTTCGGGCCAAACTTTACCTTTCGATTGTGATAAGTATTTTAGACTTTATAAATTTACCTGAGAGTTCAGTTAACCTAACCTAACCTTTACTAATATAAAAGTAAACGTTTCAATATGAAATAAACACCTTCTGGCCCATAAGTTAAATTTTGGCGCAAACGCTATAGACTGATAATGCAATGTTAGGATGTATCAATTTTAGTAAAGTCAACAATTCAAAAAACCACTAGTGACCAAATGATGCATTTTTATGTGCTAAATCGAAATATAGCTTTAAAATCCAGATTTGACCACTCCTAGCTTTGTACTTATATTTGAAGTTGAAGTTTACAAAAAATCAGCAATTTTTGCAAGTATTTTTTTTATTGTATGTAACTACATTTTACATACATTACATACAATTAAAGACATTTGATTGATAATTTTTTGTATTTCAATATTAAAACTTAGAAATATAGATAGGTTTCTTGAACTTTGCCAAGGATGCCATATATAACTACATTTTACATACATACAATTAAAGACATTTTGATTGTATTTTAATATTAAAACTTAGAAATATAGATTGGTTTCTTGAACTTTGCCAAGGATGCCATATATAACTACATTTTACATACATACAGTTAAAAACATTTTGATTGTATTTTCAATATTAAAACTTAGTAATATAGATAGGTTTCTTGAACTTTGCCAAGGATGCCATGTCTGCCTTGCTCTTGTTCCTGGACATGAGCTCCCTACTGGCCACCTGGCCACTGATGTACGCCTCCCTCCTCTCTTGTGAGTAAACATGTTGTACTGCTTCAGTTGTCATCCTTACACACCTCTCTACTGACTGTGTGTGTGTGTGTGAGCCATACAGGAACTTCATTGGTCTATCCAGAAACTCCTTGATTGCAGCAGTGGTGAGGGAGCAGGTCAGAGGAGGGTCAGTCACGCCAGAGTTCCAGTCAATAAGCTCCGAGAGTTTGGTGGCATCTGGGTTGATGTCAAGAGTCTTCCTGGGTCTGACACTGCAGTCTCCTACCTGTGTGTCCTCATCTCCTTCACCTTTGATTTCCAGTAATTTAGGGTGTGTCAATTTTAGTAAAGTCAACAATTCAAAAACTACTAATGCTCAAATGATGTCATGTAATGCTCAAATGATGTCATATTATCTAGCAAGCTTAGAAATATCTTTAGTATTGTTTAAAATGCCATTTACCTACTTATATTTGACGAGGACGAAGGAGGACGAAGACTTCATACCAGACTCAGTCTGGTATGAAGTCTTCGTCCTCCTCTCTCCTCCCTGCCTCCTCCACTCATGCATTCACAATCAAAACTCCAGCATTTGTGACTATGTGAAACTTAGAAACCATACTGCACACCAAAAATAACCAAAGTTGACCACACATATCAATGGCACATTGATATACGATGCTACACTCATATTTAGGTTATATTTCAGACCTTTATGGTCAAATATAAGTAGGTAAATGGCTTTTTTAAACACAAAAGATATTTCTAAGTTTGCTAGATAATATGACATCATTTGAGCATTAGTAGTTTTTGAATTGTTGACTTTACTAAAATTGACACACCCTAAATTACTGGAAGTCAGAGGTGAAGGAGATGAGGACACACAGGTAGGAGACTGCAGTGTCAGACCCAGGAAGACTCCTGACATCAACCCAGATGCCACCAAACTCTCGGAGCTTATTGACTGTAACTCTGGCGTGAATGACCCTCCTCTGACCTGCTCCCTCACCACTGCTGCAATCAAGGAGTTTCTGGATAGACCAATGGAAGTTCCTGCATGGCCCTCACACACACAGTCAGTGGAGAGGTGTGTAAGAATGAAACTGAAGCAGCACAACATGTTTACTCACAAGAGAGGAGGGAGGTGTACTGTACATCAGTGACCAGGTGGCCAGTAGGGAGCTCATGTCCAGGAACAAGAGCATGGCATCCTTGGCAAAGTTCAAGAAACCTATCTATATTTCTAAGTTTTAATACTGAAATACAATCAAAATGTCTTTAATTGTATGTAATATATGTAAAATGTAGTTATATACAATAAAAAAAATACTTGCAAAAATTGCTGATTTTTCGTAAACTTCAACTTCAAATATAAGTAGTTAGGAGTGGTCAAATCTGGATTTTAAAGCCACATTTCGATTTAGCACATAAAAATGCATCATTTGGTCACTAGTAGTTTTTTGAATTTTTTACTTTACTAAAACTGACACCCTAATAATGCATGTTCTATGGCCAAGGCCTAACATTGATTAATAATAAATTTTTATACATATGCTGAATATTTTTTTTCTGCTTGCATACCATTTAGCAAGTACTTTATTGACTATATTCTTACCTACACTGCGTTCGCACGTATTAAACAGATTACATTTTCTCCAATGTTTTCAAAAGTTTTTCTCCGATTTCAATGAAATTTGTAGCAAATAATCGCTATATATAGCAGCATTGATGGTATTCATTTCGATAAAATATTTTGATAATTAAAATAATTATCTCATTTTATTAAAAATATGTAAAATATTGTGTTCCGAATTATTAAACAAGTATTCTTTTTACGGATCTAAATGGTGAAAATGGGTAAGAAGAAGGATTTAACACTAACTGAGAAAAGAAAAATAGTCAAGTTACTCGCTGAAAATATAAAATCTATTGAAATTGCGAAGCAGTTTAGCAGAGCTTATCGAACTGTAAACATGTTTGTAGCGGAGGGTACCAAACTGAGGCAGCGAAGTGATAAAGGAGCTATAAGAAAAGTGACAAGGCGGCAGATATCTGTAATCAAGCGCAAATTGCAAAGCATCCATTGTCCTCAAGTAAAGAGGTTTTTGAGCAGGCTGGCATACATAATGTACCAAGAACATCTCGATGTGGAATCCTCCAAACAATTGGCAAGACGTGTAAACCTACGATTCAGTCACCATTAACACCCAGGTACAAGAAGCAGCGTGTTGAATGGGCGCGTCAGTACGTGAAAACAGATTTTAATACTGTATTGTTCACCGACGAATGAAAAGCAACCCTTGAGGGACTTGATGTTTGGTCAAGAAGATGGATTGCTGAGAGCCAATTTCTACCATCGAGATTAAGACGCCAGGTGGAGGTAGTGTCATGTTTTGGGCAGGATTGATAAGGAATGAAGTAGCTGTCTCATACAGAGTGCCTGATGGTGTAAAAATGAATGCCCAGTCTTACACAAACTTTCTAAAAGAAAACCTCATTCCATGGTAGAGACTGACCCTTAGCAATCCATCTTCTTGACCAACCATCAGATCCCTCAATGGTTGCTCTTCATTCATCGGTTAACAATACAGTATTAAAATCTGTTTTCACGTACTGACGCGCCCATTCAACACGCTGGTTCTTGTACCTGGGTGTTAATGGTGACTGAATCGTAGGTTTACACGTCTTGCCAATTGTTTGGAGGATTTTACATCGAGATGTTCTTGGTACATTATGTATGCCAGCCTGAAAAAAAAACCTCTTTACTTGAGGACGATGGATGCTTTGCAATTTGCGCTTGATTACAGATATCTGCCGCCTTGTCACTTTTCTTATAGCTCCTTTATCACTTCGCTGCCTCAGTTTGGTACCCTCCGCTACAAACTTGTTTACAGTTCGATAAGTTCTGTCAAACTGCTTCGCAATTTCAATAGATTTTATATTTTCAGCGAGTAACTTGACTATTTTTCTTTTCTCAGTTAATGTTAAATCCTTCTTCTTACCCATTTTCACCATTTAGATCCGTAAATAGAATACTTGCTTAATAATTCGGAACACAATATTTTACATATTTTTCAATAAAATGAGATAATTATTTTAATTATCAAAATATTTTATCGAAATGAATACCATTAATGCTGCTATATATAGTGATTATTTGCTACAAATTTCATTGAAATCGGGGAAAAACTTTTGAAAACATTGGAGAAAATGTAATCTGTTTAATACGTGCGAACGCAGTGTATATCTCTGCCAAAAATATTAAAGAAGCTGTAAGCCAATATGCTGTAGCCTGAAGGTCTAAGTTTGATTAATTATTATAAGAAAAACTATTTTACATACTTAAAATATACATAGAGAATATTTCTTTTTTACAAGTTTATATATATATATATATATATATATATATATATATATATAGGGTGAACCAAATGTAGGTGGACAGTAAATGATAACGTTTATTTTGAGAATACATATTTAATTTTTTTGTATACTATAATACAAAATAAAATTTAAATAAATTTAGTTATAATATTTAATATAATATAACACAAACACCATAGTTATAATGAACACCATAGTTATAATATAATATAACACAAACCGTATTCAACCTACTGTCCACCTACTTTTGGTTCACCGTGTATATATACATATATATATATATATATATATATATATATACACGACTATATATCGGGTGGGTAAAAAAAGGAAGACCTCGAGCTTTGGCTGTAAAATCCAAAGTTATGGTCAGATTTCAATATTTTTTTTACACCCCACAACTAAGTAAATTTCCTATACGATGAGTGGATTTCAACGAAAACTAATGAAAATTATGGATATATTGAACATTTCTTTATGCCACTGGAAATTCTCCATTTACACTACTACTGCATTGTATGTGCAGATAAAAAGTTACAGAATACTCACATATGGTGCTACCTTTGATGTTAAAAAAAACTGTCCGATATGTTTAACACGAACTTCTACAACCTTTTTCAGTCTAGGACGGAACTCATCTATGGCTTTATTGATTTGTTCTTGTGGTAGCTCATCCCATTTTTCCAGAAGAAGCTGTCGTAAATGAACGACATTTCTTACTTTGATCCGATAAATTCTCTGTGACAAATTTTCCTAAAGGCCGTAATCGACAGGATTTAAATCAGGACTGTTTGGTGGCCAAATTTAATACCGCTACCTAGTATTCTTTTGATATCTCCTGTTATATCGATTTTATTGAGAAGCTTGTCTAAACCTCCTGCAGTTGGATTAAGTTAATTAAAATCGCTTTAATTATCAACTTGAAGCTATGATTAGCAAGATTTTTCTGGAATATTCGCAATAAATCCAATTTCTCAGCTAAAATGTTAAAAGATGGCATACAAACCATAAAATTACCTAGTATTAACATACTAAACTTTCATGGTTCTATGTACCGTATTTGCCGAGATATGAAGGATTTAAAAGGTCTCCCTTTTTTTTTGCTGACCCAACAATGCAGTAGTAGTGTAAATGGAGAATTTCCAATGGCATAAAGAAATGTTCAATAAATCCGTAATTTTCATTAGTTTTCTTTGAAATCCGCTCACCGTATAGGAAATTTATTTAGTTGTGTGGTGTGAAAAAAATATTGAAATCTGACCATAACTTTGGATTTTATAGCCAAAGTTCGAGGTCTCCTTTTTTTTTTGCCCACTGATATATATATATATATATATATAGTCATGCGGTTTGCTTCTACAAAGCTTCAATTTAATATTTAGGAGAAATCCAATGACAAGGAGGAATGTAAATGCTATGAAAAGTCTTCTTTAATGCGCAACGTTTCGAGCAATACGCTCATCATCAGGCTAGATAATAACAATATGAAATTAGAATCAATAAATAAATGTGAACAAGACAAAATAATTTCCATAAAACCTATTCAGTAAAAGCAAATTTTAAAAAGACTAAAAGAAGAGGGTTAAATTCAAAGTTATAAAAATTTACATATAAAATTAACCAGAAATTTAAAAAGCTATTTTTAAATTACATATAGTAAATTTGAAATTAGTACACTGGAATAATTAACACTAATACAATGGAATAATTAACACTACGAACCTTTCAATGCTGGTTCCGAGGCACGAGTAATTTAAAACAAAACAAAACAGGAAACAAGCTATGGGTTGGGCGGTTGGAGTTATAAGTTAGGGGAGGGGGGAGGGGAGTTGGGGAGGGGGGTTTATAAAAAATTTAGAGGGACAGCTGAGGAATCCACGTTTAGAGAAGGGGGTCAATGTTTTAATATAAAGAGATTCCAAAATTCTAAGTGAGTTAGGACAAGAATTACAACCGAGAATTTTAAAATTATCTAAAGTGACATCAGTTTTACATTTTATACTGTGTTCCCGAATACTGGAGGCTTCTTTTTTATTTAAAATTTTACCTGTTCTCGGTTGTAATTCTTGTCCTAACTCACTTAGAATTTTGGAATCTCTATATTAAAACATTGACCCCTTCTCTAAACGTGGATTCCTCAGCTGTCCCTCTAAATTTTTTATAAACCCCCCTCCCCAACTCCCCTCCCCCCTCCCCTAACTTATAACTCCAACCGCCCAACCCATAGCTTGTTTCCTGTTTTGTTTTGTTTTAAATTACTCGTGCCTCGGAACCAGCATTGAAAGGTTCGTAGTGTTAATTATTCCATTGTATTAGTGTTAATTATTCCAGTGTACTAATTTCAAATTTACTATATGTAATTTAAAAATAGCTTTTAAATTTCTGGTTAATTTTATATGTAAATTTTTATAACTTTGAATTTAACACTCTTCTTTTAGTCTTTTTAAAATTTGCTTTTACTGAATAGGTTTTATGGAAATTATTTTGTCTTGTTCACATTTATTTATTGATTCTAATTTCATATTGTTATTATCTAGCCTGATGATGAGCGTATTGCTCGAAACGTTGCGCATTAAAGAAGACTTTTCATGGCATTTACATTCCTCTTTGTCATTGGATTTCTCCTAAATATTATATATATATATATATATATATGCGCCTGCCCCTCGATGGTGTAGTGGTTAGTATCGCTGACTACGAATCCACCGGCCCCGGCTTCGAATCCCGGAAAAAGCAGACGGCGCGCAACTTGCCCAACTGTTCATCCTTCCAGAAAAAATAGGTTGGTAGATAAATGGGTACCCTGGGTGGCCTAGTGGTAAAGACACTGGACTGCTGATCGGAAGGGCATGAGATTTGTTACCACTCTTGCTGGATCGTGGTTCGGATTCCACGTTAAGCTGTAGGTCCAAGGTGGAGGAACACGCTTGACCTTCGTCAGAATAAAAAATTCGGGCGGAAGCAACCAAGGTTTTATATATATATATATATATATATATATATATATATATTGTTGCTGAATCCAAAAGGTGCTTAAAAACATTGCGAATATACTTTCTACACAATTCTGCTGACTGCATACCCATTCATGATGAAACTGAGGCATGGGTATTGTGGGTGGAAAGAAAACTAAACTGCAGTTGGAAGGGAAACCAATTCAATTATTTTAAATTTTTTTAGAAAGTTTGATTTTTTTCATCTCTTCAGACAATATTTATTCTGGTTTAAGGTTAAACCTCACCGGGTTTAATAATAATAATAATAATAATAATAATAATAATTATTATTATTATTATTATTATTATTATTATTATTATTATTATTATCTATTTTTGAAAATACACATTAAATTCAGAATTTAAAACAAAACAACAACAATATATATATATACAGTATCTATATATATATATGTTGGAAAGCATTTCATATGAAGGTGTAACCCTTTTGGTGTCTCAACTGTGATGGGTATTTGGGCATCAGCATTATTTGACCAAATCCAAAGTGAGTAATTCGTGACTGAGTAAAATGAATGTTGAATAAACACGGGTAAAATATGGAAAAAAGAAGACTATTATATCCTTTTGAAATTGTATGCAAAGTCTCCTCTATATGGGTATAAGAGTGTGGGTAATAAACAAAAAATGGGCATGGTTGTGTATCACCATACAGATGGTACAGTTTCATGCCCATGCTTTTCAGTATAAGCCTTTTGACAGTGAGTCATATATATATATATATATATATATATATATATATTATATATATATATATATATAATATATATAATATATTATATATATATATATATCAGGTCATCCCATAAGTAATGTCGTTTTTTACGATAGATTAAGTTTAAACTAGTCCTACTCGGTTTAAGCATAAATTTTCCGAAGGTTATAATTATCTAAGAGGAGATCTATCGTGTTTTGCTACATACTTTACAGACCTTGACCAGTGAAGACGTGTGTTTTGCTTTGTGTGAACCCCTCATAAACATGGCGGTATCAGAAGAGCATATCAGGCATATAATGCTTTACGAGTTCAAAAAAGGGAATAGTGCTACTGAAGCAACGCGAAACATTCAGGAAGTTTATGGCAACGATATTCTGCATGTGAGGAAATGTCAAAGATGATTTCAAAAGTTTAGGAATGGTGACTGCTGTTTGACAGATGCAGCACGCTCTGGACGCCCTGCTGAGTTTCATGATGACCTGCTGTTAGCCACACTTGAAGAAGACTGTTCAACAACTGTCGAAGAATTGGCCCAGAAACTCAATTCATCCCCGTCCATCATCCATCGACATTTGCAACAACTCGGGAAAGTGCCTAAGTTAGGAAAATGGGTACCACATGAATTGTCGGTCGACAATCTGAGGGTGCGGGTAAACATTAGCACAGCTCTTCATTCCCGTGATCTCCAAGATCCGTTTTTGCACCGTTTAGTGAGTGGTGATGAAAAATGGATACTGTACCAGAATGTTCAGCGCCGTCGACAGTGGGTTTGTGCCGGAGAACCAGCGACATCACAGCCAAAACCAAATCTTCACCCTCGGAAGGTGTTGTTTAGTGTTTGGTGGGATGAAGGTGGTGTAATACACTTTGAAACCTTACCACACAACCAAACAATCACCGCTCAAGTCTACTGTCAACAACTGGATCGATTGAATACTGCACTAAAAGAAAAGAGACCTTCTTTGGTTAATCGGAAAGGAATCGTGTTCCACCACGACAACGCACGTCCTCATACCGCTCGGATCACTTCTGCAAAAATTGAGGAGCTTGGGTGGGAAAAACTTCCACATCCTCCATGTTCTCCAGACCTTGCGCCTTCAGATTATCATCTCTTCAGGAGTCTGCAAAACTATCTTGACGAGAAACAGTATACTTCAAGTTGTACGTTTTTTGCCTCAAAACCGCCTGAATTTTATAAACATGGCATTGAAAAGCTTGTAGGACGTTGGCAGAGTGTTATTGATTCCGATGGAAAATACTCTATATCCTAGATTAGAAAGTTTCAGTCGAGTTTTTTTTGTCCTTCAAATTCCGATCTAAAAACATTACTTATGGGATGACCTGATATATATACTGTATATATATATATATAATATATATATATATATTTATATATATTATATATATATATATATATATATATATATATTCTGCCAGTTGAGGTTTAAGTTTTGTTTTTTGGCTAAAATATAATAGTTACCCCTTTTTCTTTGATGTATTCAATCTGACGTGAAGGCAGCGAGTCTTTTGCTTATATTGAGGTTCTAAATGTAGCAGGGCTAGGCTGCTTTAAACCCTAGATCCATGTCCCAAAGCTGGATCCTGTCTGCTTTGCAGATAGCTGGTGAGGGAAGCTATATTTATGGGACCTCTTTGCGAGTGACCCGTTGCCCACGTCGGGCTAGCATCATGAAAAGAAAAACTATGGTATTTGTCATTTACCATTACTTATTCGGACTATAGTTGATTTAATTATCCCAGAAGAGTTCTTTGTTCCATGCACGGTTTGTGTGTATCATAAAAAACTCAGGGGACCATTCTGAGTTCATTCCCATATATATATATATATATATATATATATAATATATATATATATAATATATATATATATATATATATATATATATATATATATCTTCCTCATACGTCAGAAAACGTTCAGACTTCTAATTGCAGTCAATCTTGTAACAGTGGTCGTCTTGTAAGCGTTCATAGAACGTTCAAAAAATTTTATAAACTTTTTATGAACGTTCAAAAACGTTTATAAACGTTTTATGGACTTTTATAAACTCTTTATGAACGTTTCAAATGTTCATAAACATTTTTATAAACTTTTATTATGAACGTTTAAACATAAGAATGTTTGGATCACATGAAGATCAGGGCCCCTAGCCTTCGTTAGTTAGCCTTATAAGGCTAACTAACGAAAATATCACGACTTAACCTAACCACCCGTTAGGTCAACTGTACGCCCTTGACGACTGGTTACGTTAGGTCGTGATACTTTCGTTAGTTAGCCTTATAAAGCTAACTAAAGAAGGCTGAGGGCCCTGATCTTCAGGTGATCCGAATTTTTTTTTTTTGCTGCGAATTAATGACTTGGTCGTTTCCTAGATAAAAAATATTATGACAATAATAATAATAATAATGATGATAATAATAATAATAATAATAATAATAATAATAATACTAATATCACGACTTTTATTCTTTTTAATGATATTGGAAATTCATAAAAAAAATTGTAGTACAAAATCTCCTTTTTTTTTTATCATATAGGGAAATTACGACTTGTCGTCTGTGTCAAATTACTGTTGTTTAACTCCTCGTGGGAAAGTGTTATGAGTTGCAATCAAATGTGGGCAGATCCAGTCCCGAACCCACACTGAGTTACGTTTCCAAGTGACTTTTTGCCTTTCCAATTTCCTTGCGAGCATTTTGCAAAATTGGTGTAATATATATTTTTATTTTGGAGGGGTGGGTCGGGGATTCGTGAGGGCTTTTAGAGGGATGGGTAGGAGATTCGTGAGGGTTTAGAGGGATGGGTAGGAGATTCGTGAGGGATTTTAGAGGGTGTGGGCCGATTTTTTTTTTTTATTATATTCCCAATTATCTGTATTATTCAGTTAAATTAATTATTTTTTATTAATTAATTTTTAGACAAAATTAAAGTAATTTCGGGAGAATTTTTTTTTCAATTATATTAATTTAAATTAATTTCAAATTTACTTCTTCATGTGAAAATATTTTTAATTTAATTAAATTTTTAGATTTTGTGGTTACGGTGTAACCTCTTAATGTCGAGGGGTCTCTCGAGACTGAATCAAATCGTCTGGCGCTAACGAAAATAAAATATAGTAAAATATAATAGCTGTCAGCTGGGCTTAATGGTTTTAAAATAAAAGACTTCACTATGTCTACATTTGTAAAATGTCATGCCCCATATGTAAGATCCATACTTAGTAAAATACCAAGTCTGTTTTTTTCTTCACATATTTAACCTTAGATCGATGCCCAGCCTACGTATAACTCGCTCTAACTCGTAATTTTAAAAGGATTTCCCAGTAATTCAACCTCAACCTTATAACCATAGACCATTTACGTAAGTTTAATTACAACCAACTAATTCAAATCCAATTTATTAAAGAACGTGCCCTGTAATTTCTGTTCGTTCAAACATACATATGGTACAAATGCATACCTATGCTTATATATAAGACATTTTACAATAACGTTTTGGCATCGCGCTCAATAAGTGGAATTTAGCGCCAAGGTTAGGAAACCTCTACATTCGCTTTTTGTATGAAGACCACTGAGATTTTTTCCTCCAGGAATAAAAGGTGTTCTACATTTAGAATGTCAGTTATATATATATATATATATATATATATATATATATATATATATATATATATGGTGGAAACATTTTTTCCTCCAATTTTTTTTTAACTCCAATTTAAAGTGGGATGGTACACAAAAAATTAGGCTTGCATATTTTTGGTATAAGTTCAAGGATTTTTTTAATTTAAAAGAAATTAAATGCCTGGTATATGATACTCTCTCTCTCTCTCTCTCTCTCTCTCTCTCTCTCTCTCTCTCTCTCTCTCTAGTCGATTTCAGAAGCATGTTTAGTTTAAATGATAACCCAACTCGCAACAATGGTTGGAAGTTGGATTTGAAACGGTTTAGGACTAGTGTGTGTAGGAATTACTTTACGTATAAGATCTGTGACACGTGGAACAGTTTACCTTCAGAAGTTATGAACAGTTCCTCTGTGGATCATTTCAAGAAAAGGTTAGACCAAATCTTGCACACTATTTGAGTGTGTAGAAAATTTTCCGTGGCACCCGTTGCCATTGGTACCTCCTCGGTATGGGCCGCAAGGCTTTTTGAGGTACTTCTTTTCCTTGTAACTCCTTGTAACTCTCTCTCTCTCTCAAGTAAAATTTACCTATAGCAGTATTTCTAAATTGTATAACTGACTCACGGAATAAACAAATCAACAAATTTGTATGAGGATATTTTGACTGTAGGTGATTGGATATAATGATGAAAAGAAAAAGAACGCTGTGTAAAGTAGGTGAGAGAGAGAGTTACAAGGAGTTACAAGGAAAAGAAGTACCTCAAAAGGCCTTGCGGCCCATACCGAGGAGGTACCAATGGCAACGGGTGCCAGGGAAGATGTTCTGCACCCTCAAATAGTGTACAAGATTTGGTCTAACCTTTTCTTGAAACGATCCACAGAGGAACTGTTCACAACTTCTGAAGGTAACCTGTTCCACGTGTCACAGATCTTATAAGTAAAGTAATTCCCACACATACTAGTCCTAAACCGTTTCAAATCCAACTTCGAACCATTGCTGCGAGTTGGGTTATCATTTAAACTAAACATGTTTCTAAAATCGACATCGTTGAACACGCGTAACAGCTTGAAAACCTCAATGAGTTGACCGCGCAGCCTCCGAGTTTCCAGCGAAAACAAGTTCAGGGCGCGTAAGCGTCGATTGTAGCCTAATGCCTAACGGAAGGGATTAACTTTGTGGCCCTCGCCTGCACTCGCTCCAGCCTCTCAATATCTTTCCTGAGGGTGGGCGACCAGAACTGCACAGCATACTCCAGGTGCGGCCGAACCAGGGAATTGTACAGAGAGAGCACAATCTCCTTGTTCCGAAACTGAAATTGCCTCCTGATATAACCCAACAGCTTCTGGGCTTTCTTTTCCACCTCTACGCACTGTTTCATAAACTTAAGGTCGGTGCTAATTAGCACATCCAAGAGAGAGAGAGAGAGAGAGAGAGGAGAGAGAGAGAGAGAGAGAGAGATGAGAAAAGGAGAACACAACTTAATGAGAACCAAAAAAAAATATTATCTTGATAAAGTTAAAAGCAATGAGGAAAAAGAATTGACTGGTAAATCAAGAGCAAAGAAAAAAAACACAGAAACAGAAGAAAACTTAAAAATTTGGCGAAAGAACTCGGAAGTGTCATGAACGCTTAAAATACTTTGGACACAAATAATTTATTTCGTAATTAGTTCAAAGAGGCTTGTATATAAAAAGTACAAAAAGTAATTTAACCTGAAGAAAAGAAAGTATATATATATATATATATATAATTTATATATATATATATAACGTAAAGAACGACGCTTGTATAGGAGAATATTCCGCGCAAGATGAGAGCGAGAGAACGAAACAAATGAAAAAAATGAGGTAACTACCCAGGAATCGAACCCGGGATCTTCCGATTGCCGGTCAGATATGATAACCATTACACCGCGGGCCTCACTCAATCAAATGCCGTAATTCCTCTACATACGCACAGAAACCAATGCCCCAAGGGGGCACCTTCCGCATGCCGTACATTATGTACATTTAAATGCAAACACGCAGTATAATTAACGTAAAGAACGACGCTTGTATAGGAGAATATTCCGCGCAAGATGAGAGCGAGAGAACGAAACAAATGAAAAAATGAGGTAACCATCCGGGAATCGAACCCGGGATCTTCCGATTGCCGGTCAGATATGATAACCATTACACCACGGGCCTCACTCAATCAAATGCCGTAATTCCTCTACATACGCGCAGAAACCAATGCCCCAAGGGGGCACCTCCCGCATGCCGTACATTATATACATTTAAACTGCAAACACGCAGTATAATTAAGTAAAGAACGACGCTTGTATAGGAGAATATTCCGCGCAAGATGAGAGCGAGAGAACGAAACAAATGAAAAAATGAGGTAACCACCCGGGAATCGAACCCGGGATCTTCCGATTGCCGGTCAGATATGATAACCATTACACCACGGGCCTCACTCAATCAAATGCCGTAATTCCTCTACATACGCGCAGAAACCAATGCTCCAAGGGGGCACCTACCGCATGCCGTACATTATATACATTTAAACTGCAAACACGCAGTATAATTAACGTAAAGAACGACTCTTGTATAGGAGAATATTCCGCGCAAGATGAGAACGAGAGAACGAAACAAATGAAAAATGAGGAATTACGGCATTTGATTGAGTGAGGCCCGTGGTGTAATGGTTATCATATCTGACCGGCAATCGGAAGATCTCGGGTTCGATTCCCGGGTGGCTACCTCATTTTTTCATTTGTTTCGTTCTCTCGCTCTCATCTTGCGCGGATATTCTCCTATAGAAGCGTCGTTCTTTACGTTAATTATACTGCGTGTTTGCAGTTTAAATGTATATATATATTATATATATATATATATATATATATATATATATATACAGGGTGGCGCAAAAGTCTTGATTCAAAGGAGCCAAAGAGAATGGATCTTTTTTCGGTCTATGATCGCCACTATTTGTATATAAAAATTACTTTTTTATTTAAAAAAATTATAAAGTATAAATCATAAAAATTTTAACTAAAAAATAATTTTTATTTGAAAATGGTGGCGATCATAGAACGGAAAAGAGCCATTCTCTCTGGCTCTTTTGACTCATGACTTTTGCGCCATCCTGTATTATATATATATATATAGGGTGTTTGAAAACTTTTTGTACAAATTGTAATGGGGGATAGGCAACACCAAGACAAACCCTTTTCGTCTATAAGTGTATGTCCGCTGACGTCACCATTCGGCGCGAGAGGGCGCCGCTGCAACGACATGTCCTCAACGTGATATTTTATTGACAATTTTTTTCGGTGTTAGATTAAATTGGGTTAGGTTAGGTTAGGTTGAAATAGATGAAGCTTATCCTTAACAAATTATCAATATAATTTTAAGTTAAGTTCAAGTATAAGGAAGAGGACTGTTTAGGATACGTGTAAATAGGTAAAAATGAGGTTAAATTTATTAGATTAAACGATGTTAGATTAAGCTACATATAGTGAATTTCATTAAATCGATATTTTTTTAGGGGAGTTTAAGGCGAACGAGGTTTTGATTGGTTAAATTAAAGTGCCAATAAATATGGTTTAATCTTATGATGTTAAAAATGTTAAATGAAAGTAGATTGGCTTCAATTTTTCCATAATATTTATGATTGCTTCCAAATGGGCCAATCGAATGCTCTAAAAAGAGCAGCTAAAATTAGTTTATGAAATATTTGAACATTTTTGAACGTAATTTGAACATTGTAGAACATAATTCGGACATTGTAGAACATAATTCGGACATTGTAGAACATAATTTGAACATTGTAGAACATAATTTGAACATTGTACAATATAAATTGAGAGTGCTAGAATATAAAACTTATTTAAATATGAAAAATATATAACTTATTAAATTAACATAAAATAGCAACAGTCTTAAATGTCTTATTTCACTTTATTTATATATTCATTTTTATTTAGTTATGGACACATTAAGAAAGATAATGACTTACACATTAACTTTAAATGAGCCCTTTTTAAAAGTCAATGACTAATTTCCTCGGGGACTTTTTTTTCTAATATTATGTGACACTAAATCCAGTCTCAATCTCCATATATATATTATATATTATATATATATATATATATATATATATATATATATATATATATATATATATATGTGTGTGGTGTGGTGTGTGTGTGTGTGTGTGTACATAATATAATGTCATAGTATATAAAAAGCAGTAACTGGGAATTAAGTAGAAGCTGCACTTACAGTCATAAATACAAATAATGCCAAATACCCACCTACCCACAACTCTACAGTAAATAATTAATGTATATTATCCTTATTGTTAAATAGCTATGCTTATTAATACCCTTGTATTATTAACCACCTATAATTATACCAACAGCATTTTCGTCCAGATAGGCTATCGAACACGGAACCTTTTCTTGGGCATTGTGCATGCGTTCCAAAGCAATTGGTCACATTACCGTCGAGTGGAAGAGGGCATGAAAAATTGGTTCGTGAGAAGGAAATTCACCAGTAATTGAGCGAATAATTGATACAAATAATTGAAATTAATTAAAACCGGTTTCTAATAATCAATGAGCTTGATTTTACAATCGTGAAGTAAGAATTAATTATCTGAATTACTTGAATTAATTATCTGAAGTTAATTATCTGAAAAAAAGAATAAATATATATATATATATTATATATATACAGGGTGTCCCGTAAGTCCGGCATCACAGGAGAAATTCATATTTTTCTATTTCTACAAACCATAATTTATGCTCGGGATGCCAATTTCCCGTCCACCATTCTGTTCAGTGACGAGGCTGTTTTTTTATGGAAATGGTGAGGTAAATCGACAGAACACCCGCTACTGGTCTCAAAACAACCCTCACTGGTATACCTCTTCAAAGGAACAAGGTGCATCTCGGGTGATGGTATTTGGCATTTGGAAGGATCGCATCATAGGCCCCCTCTTTTTCGATGAACATGTCACTGGAGGCACCTACCTACGTATGCTCAAGGAAGAAGCATTTCCCAGTGTCTTGAACGAAGAAGGAAATTTCCCAACATGATTCCAGCAAGACGGCGCTCCTGCACATTACATCACCCAAGTAAGGGAATACCTGTACCAACAATTCCCTGGTCATACGCAAAGAAAATTAGGAGTGTTGAACATTTGCGGCAGCGCATTATTGGGGCATGTAACACCATTACTCCTGACATCATTCACCGTGTGCTTGCTGACTGGGTATCACGTCTGAATTTGTGTATTGAAAACAATGGTGGACATATTGAGCATGTTCTGTAAATAAAAGCTTTTGTTTTGCCTTTTTTTATTATTTTTCCTATGATGCCAGACTTATGGGACACCCTGTATATATATATATATATATATATATATATATAATATATATATATATATATATACATACATACATACTTAATCGTCCACCATTTAACGTGTTGGGACACGATAAGTTAAGAAAGAATCTGTCCGTACATTATCTCTCTGTCAGTCGATTCATGCCCAAAATCATTGACCCAAAATAATTGCATGAAAGATTTATTTTTAATAAAAACAAAAACAAAAAAAATAAAATCGACACTGCTTTAATTTTGATTACAGTCATGTGCGTATCAGTAAATATCGTAAATATCACTTACACGCGACGTGAATGCAAGCATTTCTCTTTTGTAAAAGTTATGGAGCACATTATATATATATATATATATATATATATATATATAGTATATATAGGTGAACTAAAGCGGCACACGTATATACAGGGTGATCCGGAAGTCCTGCCTCATTTTAGTGGTTATTCTAGCAATAATGAGGCGGGACTTCTGGACCACCCTGTATTTACGGCGAAAGTGAGTGTATTAATTACTTTGAAATAAAATGAGATTTATAAGTTGTCGAAATGTTGTTAATAAAAATTCTTCCGAAAAGTCGAGTTACGTAAATACTGTAATTCCAAAACAATTTCTTTTCTTTCTTTTTTTCGATTCTTCTCTTCAGTTACGAAACGAAACAGTAATTTTAGGATGAACAGTAAAAGAAATTAAATATTAATATTACAGTAATAATTGTATTGACGAGTATAATAAATTTAAGTAATAAAAATTTCGTAATAATAATAATTAATAATAATATTATTATTATTATTATTATTATTATTATTATAATGAGAAGGTTTGCTTAACCTACTTCGTAAAGGCAAAGGTCATGTGACGGAGAGAGCCTACAGCTTTACGTGGGATTCGAGCCACAGATCCCTACATCATCTAATTTCAGATGACGATCATCCATACAACGAGTGAACATAACCAACGTCGCTGATCCAAAAGGAAGAGGTGTTGCAACGTTGGCACAACGTATCCGAAAACTAAGAAAAGGTTTGAATTTTTGTAATACTGTACCATATGTAGGCGGAATCTCCAGCACACCGACCTCAATAACTTCAAGAACCAGCTGGACAGATTCCTGCGCAAAGTCCCTGACCACGAGGGCAGAAGAAAATCATACAGCAATTCCCTCCTTCATCAAATCCCGCAAATGAGGCGGGATGCTGCAGAGGGGTCGACCGTAGGTCGATCCTGAACCGTCGTTCGAACTCACCTAAAGTAACCTACTGTATATTGTTGTTGTTTTTGTCGTTGTAGTTGTTGTTGTTGTTGTTTTGAGGGTCACTGAAAAATCCTTTCTTTAATTAATATAATAAAAGAAATCGATAATATAAAAACGACAAATTTTGCATTTTTCAAGTAAATTATATTGAATTTTTTTTAAATATATTTTTGTAAAAAAAATGTTTAGATTTTTTATATCAAAGTAATTTTGAAATTAAATTCCACTTTCGAAATTTTTATTTTATATATATATATATATATATATATATATATATATATATATATATAAAGTTAACATTTTCATCAGTAACTTAAAAAAATTAATGTGTAATTTATCGATAATTTGCAAATATAATTTATAATTTTCTGTATAATTTTATTTTCACATTCATGGCAATTGTGTTACGATTCTAAATTATACTTAAAATTAAGGTTTATCTCGTGTGTGTATATATATATACAGTGTGTCCGTAAAGTCATGGTGGGATTTTAAATAGCTATATTATTGCAACGAAACATGATAATGAGATGAAAAAAAGGCAAATTGAAGAACAACTCTAAAAGAATAACTTTATTTAACGTAGTTCGATATGGGCTCCTCTGGTAGCCCTGCAGACATCTAGGCGGTGATTCAATTCCAGCCACACAAGCCCAAGAACATCAGGAGTGACGGATGCGATAGCTTCCGTGATTCGCTCGTGCGAGTGATGAATATCCCTAATGGGTACACTGTACACGCTTTGCTTGACGTAACCCCCACAAATAAAAGTCCAAAGGTGTCAGGTCCGGAGAGCGTGGAGGCCATGGCTTCCACCTTCCTATCCATCTCTGTGGAAATTTTTCATTAAGGAATTCTCGAACAACGTTGGCATAGTGTGGAGGAGCACCATCTTGCTGAAAGATGACATTATTGTCAATAAATTGGGGTACTGCAAAATGTTCCAACATAGCGAGGTAGTTGTGTGACGTCACAGTGGATTCCGCGAAGAAAAATGGGCCAATCACTCGATCTCGTGCTAGAGCGCACCACACATTAACTTTCGGGCTATTACGCTCATGTTCAACATAGGCATGTGGACAGCCTAGACTAACTACGAGATAAAAGTTAAGCTTAGCCTAGACTAACTACAAGATACAACTTTGAGAGTTGTTCTTAAATTTGGCATTGTTTCATCTCATTATCATGTTTCGTTGCAATAATATAGCTATTTAAAATCCCACCATGACTTTACGGACACACTGTATATATATATAAATAATAATGATGATTGGGGTTGTTTAACCTCCTCCGCAACATCTAAGGTCATATGACGGAGGGGATCTACAACAACTTTACGTGGAATCCGAACCACGGGTCGCTACATAATCTGGACAGGGAGGACGGTCTCCCATCCAACTACTACCCAGACCCAATGTCGCTTAACTTCGCTGATCAACGGGAAGCGGTTTTACGACATTGGCTACGACGTAGCCATACATATACATACACACACATACACACACACACACAGATATATATATATATATAGCAAAGAACCACAGGGAAAAGGAAAAGGAAACACGGAGTCCGAGCGCTTTCGTGATATATTCACATCTTCAGAGACAAGAAAGAAATTTCTTTCTTGTCCCTGAAGATGTGAATATATTATGAAAGCGCTCGGACTTCGTGTTTCCTTTTCCTTTTCCCTGTGGTTCTTTGCTTATTAAAAAAAGATCACGTGTTGCTTTGTGATTGCTTTGCATATATATATATATGTGTGTGTGTGTGTGTGTGTGTGTATAAGTGCTTTCAAAGTTTATGACTAGATTTCTTTACGAAATCCATTACCTTGCAAGACTCGAAATGATGAGGTGTTCTTCTTAACGACCTTGGACCATTGAAGAATGTTCATTTTTCGTTATTTTCAATTGGAAAAGTATTTCGACAAAAATTTTTTTTTTTTCTGTACGTAAATTATAAGGAAAGAGCGAGAGAGAGAGAGAGAAAATGTTATGATATATAAAACGAGGGAGAATTGTAATGGTGGTCAAAATATTTTAGGAATTAAAAATTATCACCTTTAATTTATAGATCCACATTGAAATCACCTGCTTATTAATGCATTATAGTTTCCATCCATAATATTCACTTTTCCTCCTCTTTATTTTGAATCATTATCATGCACTGCACATATCGTATGCACAAGAAAACTACCTTTGTGTACACACACACACACACACACACACACACTATATATATATATATATATATATATATACAGAAAAAGAAGAAGACGACGCTATAGAAGCGATAAAGGCTAACTCAAAGTACTTCTATAAATTTGAAAGAAAGTCGAAAAACCAAGCGACTATCGGACCTTTAAAAAATGAGAACAGTGCTTTATCGGATGATCTAACAGAAGTATTTGAAATATTAAGAGCTCAGTACGAATCATCTTTCAGTATCCCAAAAACGGACAAATTGATATGCGATAGAAACGCGTTCTTTGAAGAAGAACCACAAGGTGAAAGTGTAACGGATTTCGACTTTACGACGGGTGATATTACGCAAGCCATAGAGAAACTAAAAACACACTCAGCGGCAGGACCGGATAAATGGAATGCCACACTGATCAAAAACTGCAAGAATGCAATTGCTGAGCCCCTATACTGGATATGGAGACGATCACTAGACACGGGAGAAATACTGGGCATCCTGAAGAGCGCGAACATAGTTCCAATATATAAAGGAGGAGATCGATCCGAGGCCAAAAACTATAGGCCAGTATCGCTTACATCCCATCTCACTAAAATATTTGAAAGAATAGTTAGACAGAAAATCTATGACGTTTAAGAAACGCAGAAAAAATTCAATGATAACCAACACGGGTTTCGGTCAGGCAGATCATGCCTATCACAATATTGATTCACTTGAAAGTAATGAAAACTATGATGTACTATACACAGACTGTGCTAAAGCGTTCGATAAGTGTGACCACGGAATCGTAATACATAAACTGAAATATATGGGAATAACAGGAAGTAGGGAAATGGATATATAATTTCCTTAGTGAGCGGCGGCAAGCCATTACAGTAAAAGGAGTATCTTCATCAGAATCAGAGGTCCTCAGCTCAGTACCACAAGGAACAGTATTAGCTCCACTACTCTTCATAATCATGCTAACTGACATAGATGAGGAAGTTACCAGAGACAGCACAATAACATTCTTTGCGGATGACACAAAGATCAGTAGAAAAATAAGAAACCCAGAAGACATAAGATCCCTACAAACCGACATAAACAGAATCTACAAGTGGACGGAAGACAACAATATGAAGTATAACACTGAGAAATTTCAGCTATTACGGTACGGAAAAAGAGAAGACCTAAAATCCATGGAATATTATACCTCAAATGGACAGGAAATTCAGAGAAATTCCAGAGCAAAAGATTTAGGGGTTGTAATGACGGATGATGCGAAATTTGAGACATAAAATAAGACAGCAGTAAACAGAGCAAAGAGAATAACGGGACAGATATTGAGAACCTTTAAACGAAGGAATAGGAATGTAATGATTCCTCTACTGGAAACCCTGATAATACCCAAATTGGAATACTGCTCGGTCCTAACATCCCCATATTAAAAAGAAGACATTAGACAGCTGGAAGGGATCCAGAGAAGCTTCACAGCCAAGATCAATGGGTGCAAAGAACTAAATTACTGGGAAAGGTTACGCGAACTAGACCTATATTCACTGGAAAGGAGAAAAGAGAGATACACCATTATTTACACTTGGAAAATAATGGAGAAACTAGTCCCTAATCTTACTCTGAACCCTATAACTCCCCAAACAACGGTGGACAGTAGAAACGGCAGACTGTGCCGTATTCCCAAATTGAAGGCGAGACAGGGCACATCCTTAACCCTGAAAGAAAATAGTTTTGTAGTGAGAGGACCAAAACTGTTTAATCAGTTGCCCAAAGACCTAAGAAATACAAAGGAAGTTGTAGTGGAGATCTTCAAAAGAAGACTAGACGCCTGGATCAGAACAATTCCCGATGAGCCGGGCGTACCTAGCTATGTGAGGTGGAGAGCGCAAGAATCAAACTCACTACTTCACCAGGCCAATTCGAGAGGAGGGGCGACAAGCTTGACCTTCGCGAAATGAGAGATCATCGCGCGAAACCTTTGTAAGGTTGTAAGGTAAGGTTATGTGTGTGTGTGTGTGTGTGTGTGTGTGTCTGTGTGTGTGTGTTGACGGATTAATTGCTTCACTTAATGAGGCAACAGTGGGATGTTGTATAGATAACACAAGGCTAAATAACTTAGTTTATGCCGATGATATGGTCTTAATTAATTTCTCTGTTAAAGGTCTGGATCGGCTCCTAAAAGTCTGCGAAGTTTATTCGCAGGAACATGATATTCTTTTTAATGTTACAAAAACTAAGGTTATGCAATTTTATCATAAAAGCTGTAATCAGCCAGCTGATATTAGGTTTAAAATGAGAGGTGAAGTAATTGAGGAAGTACAAGAGTTTAAGTATTTGGGTCAAACTATTACCAGCTCCTTGAGCGATAACTCGGATATAAGAAAACAATCTCGAAGCCTTTGTGCTAAAGCGAATATGACTATAAGGAACTTTCGGTTCTGTACAAGTGAAGCTAAAGACACTCTCTTTCGTACTTTCTGCAGTAATATATATGGAATTATAAAAAAGATTCTGGCAGAACCCTAAATTTACTGTACAACAGGTCTTTTAGACATTCGCAAATGTTTACCACCCGCAATGTCCCGAGCTTCCCGGGGGTAACAAGACGTGCTCAATACAGTCTAATGCAGAGAATTAAAAAATCAACCAACCCGATTATCCAAGCTATCCATGAGTCCTGCCGTTTATCCTCTGAGCTATGGAATTCTTGGTACGAAAACTTCTGTCTGTAGCTCCACTTAACTCCGACATTACTGTATTATTTCTAATCAACTGTATATATTTCTATCCTTAGTATGTGAACTGTCATTGTATTAATAATATTTGTCATATGGACTATAGTCTGCCAATAAACCTTTTCATTTTCATTTCATTTTCATTATATATATATATATATATATATATATATATATATGAATCAACAACGTGAGCAATCCACATTTGACAAGAGTTTCCTAACTTCAAGGAGAATGTTACTCTGCTACTATTTCCTAATCTAATTGAACTGAACCTAACCTAACCTAAATTACTATATATGTTGTTTTATATGTACTGTGGGCGTCCGGTAGATCAATGGTTATGATGGCGGACTCTGAACGGTAAGGCTCTGGTTCGCTCCCGCCTGCTGGTTCCTGGGTTAGGTTGAATTGGCCGCTTACCCTATCATTGCTCGGATTAAAGGTGACCCTTGGGGCACACTCACGTCCACATCGTAAGGAAATGAGCTTCCTGGCTGTTACCTTTCACCTCTATATATATATATATATATTATATATATATATATATATACCATATATATATATATGTGTGTGTGTGTGTGTGTGTGTGTGTGTGTGTATATGTATGTATGTATGTGTGTGTGTGTGTGTATATATATATATATATATATATATGATGCAAACCCACACGGAAAAAAAAAGAAAAAATGCATCATTCATTCATTTCATGTGTTTAATTGTGAAATTCATCCCATATACTGTATATACTGTACTTATATATAGGGTGTCCATAAATGATTACCCTGATTAAAGCATGCTATAACTTTTAAATAAACACTCGTATTCAAACACAGTTTTAATCATAAGTAGATAAACATACAAAGTTTTGATATATAGTAAATGAACTTAATAAGCTTCCACATGTGCACCCCTAGTGGCACGTAAAATGTCTAAACGGTATTCACACTCACGCCACACATTTTCCAACATTTACCTTGTAGGCGTGTAACTTCAAACGTTTGTGTAACACCTTGTGCACCGTAGACTTCGGTATCTTTAGTTGGCACGAAGCTTGTCTCACCGATTTCCTTGGTGACCGTGTGAAAGCAGTTTGAATGTTTTCCACCGTCCCATCGGAAACTGATGGTCTACCACTGCTCTTTCCCTTTTCCACGTTTCCAGTTTCCAAGAATTTTTTCATCCACGACTTAATTAACTTCACATCAGGTGGATTCTTTCCATACTTTGTTCTGAACTTTCGCTGAACACTGACAGGAGATTTTGTTTCTGCAAGCCACACAACACATTGTGCCTTCTCTGTCACAGACGCCATCTTAACTGAACAGCTACTACAGCGCTCCTAGCGGCGAATGCGGTAGACGAAACACACCAGCACAGAAACTCTATACGTGTACTAGATCACCTGTAAAAAGAAAACGGATGTAAGACTCGTCATTTAAACATGAGAGCATACTGTTTTCAGGGTAAACATTTATGGACACCCTGTAGTTCTGAGGTATAACTTATTCGAGTGAGGGTCATTGTATATACTGTACCACTTCTATACCTTTATACCCCTTCTATATAAGCTTCGTGTGTGGTTAACATACTAGGGTGTGTCAATTTTAGTAAAGTCAACAATTCAAAAACTACTAGTGACCAAATGATGCATTTTTATGCGCTAAATCGAAATATGGCTTTAAAATCCAGATTTGACCATTCCTAGCTACTTATATTTGAAGTTGAAGTTTACGAAAAATCAGCAATTTTTGCAAGTATTTTTTTATTGTATATAACTACATTTTACATACATTACATACAATTAAAGACATTTTGATTGCATTTCAATATTAAACCTTAGAAATATAGATAGGTTTCTTGAACTTTGCCAAGGATGTCATGTCTACCTTGCTCCTGTTCCTGGACATGAGCTCCCTACTGGCCACCTGGCCACTAATGTACGCCTCCCTCCTCTCTTGTGAGTAAACATGTTGTGCTGCTTCAGTTGTTATCCTTACACACCTCTCCACTGACTGTGTGTGTGATGGCCATGCAGGAACTTCCATTGGTCTATCCAGAAACTCCTTGATTGCAGCAGTGGTGAGGGAGCAGGTCAGAGGAGGGCAGTCACGCCAGAATTCCAGTCAATAAGCTCCGAGAGTTTGGTGGCATCTGGGTTGATGTCAGGAGTCTTCCTGCGTCTGACACTGCAGTCTCCTACCTGTGTGTCCTCATCTCCTTCACCTCTGATATATATATATATTTTTTATTATTTAAAAATGCGTCACCATACGCTCAAACATTTTAAGCCTTATCGTATAAAAATCAACGCGAAAAGGAAACAAACAACTCTCGAATCCCGACTCTAATTTTGACTCCACATTATTACGGCTTCGACAAGACGATCAGAGAAATTTTGAGTCAAAGCGGTTTGGAAATCTAGACTCCAATGAGAAGAGAAAAAATTTTGACCGCGAAAATTACGAAAATGCTCGCTATGAGAAGAAATTTTGAAAATGATGGGCGCCATCTTGAAAAACAGTTACAATGATTTGTTAAAGAATGAGAATCGAAATTTGCTTGCAAATGGGTTAACACAATGCATCTTCCTATTTAAATAATCGAACCAGAATATTTATTAATGCTATAATACGGGTAGCAGCAATTTTGACCGAAATATAAGGCGACGTGGGAAAGCCCTTATATTCATATAAAGGAACACCACGTAGCTACGAAAATGTTGTGTTTAATTTCTTTAAGTGCCCATTCCTTCATTATTATATTTCATTATTTACTCTACTTTCTATTCATTTTTCTCTTTATCTTTCATTTATCTTTCTCTTTACTCGTTTCGCTGTGCTTTATAAATACGAGTAGCACGTGACCGAGTTTGAGGGGCCATTATGATTCGAACAATGCAAAGGAGACCGGGGGATTGATTATACACTAATTACACATTAATAACTTTTATTTATGCCGATATGCTTTTAGATAAGCGGGGTAATGCGAGGGGATGGAGGGAGTAACGTTAACATTTTAAGTCAGAGAGAGACGTAACACTATTATAAATTTACAACTACATCGTAACACACAAAAACACCTTCTTAAGCCAAGGCCGACCGATGACTGAAGGGCCGTTCTGTCCAGACAATCGTTTTTCACGAGCTAAACACATTTTTATTTACACTCCGTCTAATTCTGCGTATTGTCAAAAACATTTAAAAACGTAGAAGATTGAGATCTATCCAACAATAAAGAATTATGAAATGCTTATATATAATATATATATATATATATATATATATATATATATAAGATCTACTAAGTCCTTCTTCATCCGGTAGTTAAAAGAATACATTCATTTTCACCTGTTCAGTATCATTTGTTTAAGGTTCAAAATTGAGTGTCAAACGCGTTGCAAGAGAGCATTTCTCTCCTCCACCAGGCGGCCATGTGTGGCGGAGAGCGCAAGAGAGCAACTCGTTCCTCCGCCAAGACAGGTCTAGAGGCGGGGCCACAAGCTTGACCTCTGTGTGAAGAGAGACCGAGCAGAGGGGGACACTAGCAAATGGTCAGAAGACAACAATAGGGCATTTATCACCGAGAAATTTCAACTCTTGAGATATGGTAGAAATGAAGAAATTGAACAGACCATATTAGGCCAGATGAGCTGGGTGTACATTGCCATGTGCTGTGGAGAGCGCAAGAGAGCGGCTCACTCCTTCACCAAGCCAATCCTAGAGGCAGGAACCACCAGCTCGACTTCATGTGAAGAGAGAACGACACGCGGAAACGCATCGTGGAACACACATTTTATTCATGCAGTTAACCGTGATTCACTGTCGTCAATTGAGTTATCATGACGTACTAATTGTTACCATCATGCACTTATCCGTGATCGTGGCATGAAGTTAACCGCGACTTGGAGGTGTTTACAATCGCGGGTCCCTCCCGCTAAACCGCCACAATGCGAGTCAGTCAGTGTCTCTCAGCGCGACCAAAGGCAATATTACGAACGAAATTATCAAAGACGCAAAGAGAAAAATCGGCGAGTGGTTCCAAACCTCAAACTAAACCCAATAACCATACACATTGACATCACCTAGTGACACGCGTTCATTAGTTGCCGGACAATTTGCCGAACTTTTAGATCACACATCGTATATATAAGATCTACCAAGTCCTTTTTCATCCGGTAGTTAAAAGAACACATTCATTTTCACCTGTTCAGTCTCAATTGTTTAAGGTTCAAAATTGAGTGTCAAACGCGGTGCAAGAGAGCAATTCCCTCCGACACCATTCCTTCATTATTATATTTCATTATTTACTCTACTTTCTATTCATTTTTCTCTTTATCTTTCATTTATCGTTCTCTTTACTCGTTTCGCTGTGCTTTATAAATACGAGTAGCACGTGACCGAGTTTGAGGGGCCATTATGATTCGAACAATGCAAAGGAGACCGGGGGATTGATTATACACTAATTACACATTAATAACTTTTATTTATGCCGATATGCTTTTAGATAAGCGGGGTAATGCGAGGGGATGGAGGGAGTAACGTTAACATTTTAAGTCAGAGAGAGACGTAACACTATTATAAATTTACAACTACATCGTAACACACAAAAACACCTTCTTAAGCCCAAGGCCGACCGATGACTGAAGGGCCGTTCTGTCCAGACAATCGTTTTCACGAGCTAAACACATTTTTATTTACACTCCGTCTAATTCTGCGTATTGTCAAAAACATTTAAAAACGTAGAAGATTGAGATCTATCCAACAATAAAGAATTATGAAATGCTTATATATATATATATATATATATATATATATATATATATATATATATAAGATCTACTAAGTCCTTCTTCATCCGGTAGTTAAAAGAATACATTCATTTTCACCTGTTCAGTATCATTTGTTTAAGGTTCAAAATTGAGTGTCAAACGCGTTGCAAGAGAGCATTTCTCTCCTCCACCAGGCGGCCATGTGTGGCGGAGAGCGCAAGAGAGCAACTCGTTCCTCCACCAAGACAGGTCTAGAGGCGGGGCCACAAGCTTGACCTCTGTGTGAAGAGAGACCGAGCAGAGGGGGACACTAGCAAATGGTCAGAAGACAACAATAGGGCATTTATCACCGAGAAATTTCAACTCTTGAGATATGGTAGAAATGAAGAAATTGAACAGACCATATTAGGCCAGATGAGCTGGGTGTACATTGCCATGTGCTGTGGAGAGCGCAAGAGAGCGGCTCACTCCTTCACCAAGCCAATCCTAGAGGCAGGAACCACCAGCTCGACTTCATGTGAAGAGAGAACGACACGCGGAAACGCATCGTGGAACACACATTTTATTCATGCAGTTAACCGTGATTCACTGTCGTCAATTGAGTTATCATGACGTACTAATTGTTACCATCATGCACTTATCCGTGATCGTGGCATGAAGTTAACCGCGACTTGGAGGTGTTTACAATCGCGGGTCCCTCCCGCTAAACCGCCACAATGCGAGTCAGTCAGTGTCTCTCAGCGCGACCAAAGGCAATATTACGAACGAAATTATCAAAGACGCAAAGAGAAAAATCGGCGAGTGGTTCCAAACCTCAAACTAAACCCAATAACCATACACATTGACATCACCTAGTGACACGCGTTCATTAGTTGCCGGACAATTTGCCGAACTTTTAGATCACACATCGTATATATAAGATCTACCAAGTCCTTTTTCATCCGGTAGTTAAAAGAACACATTCATTTTCACCTGTTCAGTCTCAATTGTTTAAGGTTCAAAATTGAGTGTCAAACGCGGTGCAAGAGAGCAATTCCCTCCGACACCATGTGGTCATGTGTGGCGGAGAGTGACTGTTAATTTTTATATAAAACAGAGTAAATACATTTTTACATTAAATTGTCTTCGCATCCACGTTATTTTACGTGAGACGAGGTACATGAAAGGGTACCATCGGAATGCGTCATTTGACCTATATAGCAGCGAGGGAATACCCATGATGTCTCGCTCTGCTTCTCCTTACATTCGTTCTTTGATTTAAAATCACAATAAACAATATAAATGTTCTGTGAGATTAATATTTATTTTTTTCACCCTATAAACATCATCATAAACGGTAGACATGATCTACCTTAAAGCTAAAACATAACTTCTTATCAATTCATGTTTTCAGCTTCAATAATCATCGATAAAATCGGGGATCTTTCTTGTCAATACTTTAAGACTTGCTGCATCAAGTTTTAAAGTATCGCTAATAAAGGTCCCTTTTGTGATTCTTAGAAGTTGTGAAGGGTGTGAAAGGCATGGATAACTCAGGTCGGCACTATGCGCTCGGGTTGGGGCGGAAAGTTGTAATACTACAGCAAAATAGTAACACTAACCGGGGCGTTATGATACATCCTGGGATATTGTCAGAGACTTAAATGAACGTATCTCAGGACCGCCACAACAGTCAAAGTTGAGGTCTTCCTGCTTGGTGGAGGAGCGAGTTGCTCTTGCGAGTTTTCTGATAATTATCATTTTTAACAGTAATTTCAAATCACTAATGTGTGTGTGTGTGTACCGTCTTCAGTTTTTGACTCTGTGTGTGTATATATATAATTATATATATATGATGAATAAAACCACGAAGGAAACGAAACACAGAATGGTGCTCAAGCGCTTTCGTCTAATGACATCCTCAGGAACACTCAGGAACATCCTGAGGATGTCATTAGACGAAAGCGCTTGAGCATCATTCTGTGTTTCCTTTCCGTCGTGGTTTTATTCATCATAAATATTTTTCACGTGTTACTTTCGTGAAATAATTTTCATATATATATATATATATATATATATACAGGGTGATCAAAAAGTAACGCAACCCATGGAGAAACGCACATAATTGATTTTTTCCTTCTGTTGCAGGTGGTGAATATATGAAAAAGATGAAATACACCTTGGAGCAGCGTATATTCATTGTCACGCAGTACATTCGCTCCAGAAGCTATGCCCAGACGCAGGAGGCCTTCACGGAAATGTATGGAAGAGGTGCTCCAAACAAATCCTCTATCAAGCGAGGATATGTCGCATATGTCACTCACCCGCACAGTATTCCAGAATTGCAGGCGATGATTCAGAAGTGTGTTGATGCAATTTCACAGAAAACGTTGTAAAGGGTCTTTAAGGACATGAATCGCCGTATCCACTTGTGTGAAGCACAGAACGGTGCCCACTTCCAGCACTTGCTCTGAAATAAATCGTTTTCCCATGGGCTGCGTTACTTTTTGATCACCCTGTATATATATATATATATATATATATATATATATATATATCATTCAATTTCAATTGTTGAGTAATCCCAATGTGTGTGCCATGGGGGTGGGGGTGGGGTTATCGATGATTAATGAAGCTGAAAACATGAATTGATAAGTTACGTTTTAGCTTTAAGGTAGATCATGTCTACCGTTTATGATGATGCTTATAGGGTGAAAAAATAAATATTAATCTCATAGAACATTTATATTGTTTATTGTGATTTTAAATCAAAGAACGAATGTAAGGAGAAGCAGAGCGAGACATTATGGGTATTCGATCGCTGCTATATAGGTCAAATGACGCATTCCGATGGTACCCTTTCATGTACCTCGTCTCACGTAAAATAACGTGGATGCGAAGACAATTTAATGTAAAAATGTATTTACTCTGTTTTATATCAAAATTAGCAGTCGCTCTCCGCCACACATGACCACATGGTGTCGGAGGGAATTGCTCTCTTTCACCGCGTTTGACACTCAATTTTGAACCTTAAACAATTGAGACTGAACAGGTGAAAATGAATGTGTTTTTTTAACTGCCGGATGAAAAAGGACTTGGTAGATCTTATATATACGAGGTGTGATCAAAAAGTTCGGGAAATAGTCCGGCAACTAATGAACGCGTGTCACTAGGTGATGTCAATGTGTATGGTTATTGGGTTTAGTTTGAGGTTTGGTACCACTCGCCGATTTTTCTCTTTGCGTCTTTGATAATTTCGTTCGCAATATTGCCTTTGGTCGCGCTGAGAGACACTGACTGACCGCATTGTGGCGGTTTGGCGGGAGGGACCCGCGAATGTAAACATCTCCAAGTCGCGGTTAACTCCATGCCATGATCACGGATAAGTGCATGATGGTAACAATTAGGTCATGTTAACTCAATTGACGACAGTGAATCACGGTTAACTGCATGAATAAAATGTGTGTGTGTGCCACGATGCGTTTCCGCGTGTCGTTCTCTCTTCACATGAAGGTCGAGCTGGTGGTCCCTGCCTCTAGGATTGGCTTTGGTGAAGGAGTAAACCGCTCTCTTGCGCTCTCCACAGCACATAGCCATGTACACCCAGCTCATCTGGCCTAATATGCAGTCTGTTTAATTTCTTAATTTCTACCATATCTCAAGAGTTGAAATTTCTTGGTGATAAATGCCCTATTGTTCTCTTCTGACCATTTTCTAGTGTCCCACTCTGCTCGGTCTCTCTTCACACAGAGGTCACACTGGTGGTCCCGCCTCAAGACCCGGTTTGGTGAAGGAACGAGTTGCTCTCTTGCGCTCTCCGCCACACATGACCGCTTGGTGGAGGAGCGAGTTGCTCTCTCACGCTCTCCACAGCACATAGTCATGTACACCCGGCTCATCTGGCCTAATATGCAGTCTAATTTCTTCATTTCTACCATATCTAAAGAGTTGAAATTTCTCGGTGTTAAATGCTCTATTGCTCTCTTCTGACTATTTGTTAGTGTCCCCCTCTGCTGTGCCTCTCTTCACACGGAGGTCAAGCTTGTGGCTCCGCCTCTAGATCTGTCTTGGTGGAGGAACGAGTTGCTCTCTTGCGCTCTCCGCCACACACGACCGCCTGGTGAAGGAGGGAAATGCTCTCTTGCAACGCGTTTGACACTCACTTTTGAACCTTAAACAAATGAGAATGAACAGGTGAAAATTAATGTATTCTTTTAACTACCGGATGGAAAAGGACTTAGTAGATCTTATATATATATTTTTTTTTTTAAACGTAGAAGATTGGGATCTATCTAACAATAAAGAATTATGAAATGCTTCGATATATATATATATATATATATATATATATATATATATATATATATATATATATCGAAGCATTTCATAATTCTTTATTGTTGGGCTTAAGAAGGTGTTTTTGTGTGTTACGATGTAGTTGTAAATTTAGAATAGTATTACGTCTCTCCGACTTAAAATGTTAACGTTACTCCCTCCATCCCCTCGCATTACCCGCTTATCTAAAAGCGTATCGGCATAAATAAAAGTTAGTAAGTGTAATTAGTGTATAATCAATCCCCCGGTCTCCTTAGTTAGTTAGTTATGTGGGTTTGCTCATTGTATCAGTTGCTCGGAGATACTAGCACCGGACCTCCTTTGCATTGTTCGAATCATAATGGCGCCTCAAACTCGGTCACGTGCTACCCGTATTTATAAAGCACAGCGAAACGAGAATAAAGAGAACAATAAACGAAAGATAGAAAGAAAATGAATAGAAACTAGAATAAATAATGAAATATAATAATGAAGGAATGGGCACTTAAAGAAATTAAACGCAACATTTTCGTGGCTACGCGGCGTTCCTTTATATAAATATAAGGGCTTTCCCACGTCGCCTTTTTTTCGGTCAAAATTGTTGCTACCCGTATTATAGCATTAATAAATATTCTGGTTCGATTATTTAACTAGCAAGATGCATTGTGTTAACCCATTTGCAAGCAAATTTCGATTCTCATTCCTTAACAAATCATTGTAACTGTTTTTCAAGATGGCACCCATCATTTTCAAAATTTCTTCTCATAGCGAGCATTTTCGTAATTTTCGCGGTCAAATTTTTTTTTTCTCTTCTCGTTGCAGTCTAGATTTCCAAACCGCTTTGACTCAAAATTTCTCTGATCGTCTTGTCGAAGCCGTAATAATGTGGAGTCAAAATTAGAGTCGGGATTCGAGAGTTGTTTGTTTCCTTTTCGGGATGATTTTTATACGATAAGGTTTAAAATGTTTGAGCGTATGGTGACGCATTTTTAGGTAATAAAAAAAAATATATATACCTTACCTTACCTTATGTTGTTTCGTGCGTTGGTCTCTCTTCACACGGAGGTCAAGCTGGTGGCCCCGCCTCTAGGTCTGGCTTGGTGGAGGAGCTAGTTGCTTTCTTGCGCTCTCCACCGTACATAGCCAGGCACGCTCGGCTCATCTGGTACCGTCCTGAGCCAGTCATCCAGTCTTCTCTTGAAGACTTCAACTTTCATCCCCGTTACGTTTCTGAGGTCCTTTGGAAGCTGGTTGAAAAGTCTTGGCCCCTGACAACCAAGCTATTTTCCTCCAGAGTTGAGGAGGTCCTTGTCGGGCCTTTAATTTGGGAACACTACACATTCTGCCTTTCCTATTTTCCAGTGTTGTTTGAATGGTAATTGGGTTTAATTTTAGGTTTGGTACCAGTTTTTCGATCATTTTCCATATGTAGATTATGGTGTACCTCTCTCTTCTTCTTTCCAGGGAGTACAGATTTAGTTTACGTAGTCTTTCCCAGTAGTTGAGTTCTTTGCAGCCATCAATCTTGGCTGTGAAATGCCTTTGCGTTCCTTCTAGTTTATTAATTTCTTCCTTTTTATATGGGGACGTCAAAACTGAGCAGTATTCAAGTTTTGGTATAATCAGTGTTTTTAGCAGGGGAGCACTGTTCCCTCTAAGGTGTGCGCGTGTGCGCGCGCACACGCGTTGTGAAACCCGCGCACACAGCAAAATAAAATGCGCACAGGCTCAAGCGTATCATGAGTCACGACAGTAAATGAAGTAATTTCAAAAATATACCGTCACACAAGGTCTGACCATTTGCATCAACACACTCTATAGTCGCTCTTTTAAGTATTAACCCCTTCCGCCCGACTTCGCCGACGTCCGCGCAATTACGCAATATGGATTTTTTTTACTCTATGCATTTGCATTTTTTCTTTTATACATTAACGCATTGAATATAAACCTTCTCTTTCTTATTTTTGCCTAAAAACGAATAGTAATTATCTCAATTCATAAAAAATATAATTATTTTTTATTTTATTCCTATTTTGTGAATGGATTAAATCATGTATTAATCTTGATAGTCTATTTCAAATTGCTAAATGCTAAAAATTGTGGACCTTTTCCAGTTTGTGTACCGTTTTTCATATAATTTATTTTTGCTTCTTTTCAGATAAAAAATGAGTGATAATATCAATCTCTTTAGTTAGGCTTATAAGGCTAACTAACGAAAATATCACGACCTAACCTAACCAATCGTTAGGTTAACTGTACGCCCTTGACGATTGGTTCGGTTAGGTCATGATATTTTCGTTAGTTAGTCTTATAAAGCAAAAATAAATTATATGAAAAACGGTACACAAACTGGAAAAGGTCCAAAATTGTTTGGAGAAATAATAACTAAAATAGTCATTTTTCAATTAATGTTATTTTTATTTTATTTCTTTATTTTGTTGAATTTTATTTTACTATTTTTTATTTTATTCATATTTTTAGAATGGATAAAATGTTTTCTTTTTTAAGAATATATAATATTGTAAACAGTTTTTTAATATCCATTTAATAGTACCGTAATGATCAAGCTATCACCTTATGGAAATAATATTTATTAAGTATTTAACATTTACATATATTTCATTTTGAAGATAATAGCGCTTAGAAAAGTTTGCACAGTTTTTCACCATGAATCTAAATGTATGCACAACGAAAATTTCTTGCACACACGGACTAAAAAAATTAGAGGGAACAATGCAGGGGAGTCATTACTGTCCTGTCCCTTCTCTTGAACATTCTTACTACCTGTCCGGCGACACTTTTTGCTTTATTTACCGCTATCTGATTTTGTGTTTCGAATTTCGCATCGTCTGTCATTATTATCCGAGATCGATCGCTTTCGTGCTTCTCTGAATTTCCTGTCTATCTGGAGCATAATATGCAGTCTGTTTAAGTTTTTCTTTTCTACCATATCTCAAGAGCTGAAATTTCTCGGTGTTAAATGACATGTTGTTGTCTTCTGATCATTTGTATATTTTGTTCGTGTCCCTCTGCAAGGGCTCCACGTCATGTAAAGAGCTTACAAGAAGTCTCACGTTTCTGTCTCGTCCCAAGCTAGTCTGTTAGGTATAAAATGGGCAGTCCTTATGGCAGCGGAGGTGTGTTCGGATTGGTGCACATAACTGCTCTAATACAATCAATGACGTCCATTATTACGTCACTTCTGCTACATTTTAGTGTTTAAAATACAAATGATTAAGAAGCAGAATGGAGCAAGTTTTGGGATGTTGGGATGGTTATGGAGCAATCCTTAGTCATCATAATATTAGCTGGGCATTACATTATACCGTTTCAATATATACTGTAGACTATAGAGAACGACTAATTCGGCAAATATCCCAAATCATGGCATGATACCTAAGTTATTTTGACGCAGGTCTAAATTATTTGCTCAAATGCAATTATTGATATTAAGTAATTGTTGGGAATTGTTGTCAATATTGTTGTTTGTGATATATATCCTACGTGAAGAATCTAATGACCAAATTCCTCAGTGAACCTCTCACGCGCTCGCATTTCGAGGAAGTCACGGTCGTCTCACTAATAGATAGTTTATCCATTGTTTTAAGTGGTAACCTATTAAACGAACTATGTTAAACCTATTCCATCTTATGAAAGTCATTAGTCTAAAGCAAGACTGGTGGGCCGTGAATCAGAGAAATTTGCATTTGATTTGTTCATCGTAATTATTACGTAATATAGTATACTGTATATAGTAGTATATAAGAGTTTATTGGTAGCATATCATGTGACAATTCCCATAAACATGTGATGACCTCGATGTTGCCAGTTTTTATTTTTTTCCTGAAACTATTACCTTCTCATAGTTTGTTCCAACAATGCATATATTATCATCTCCACAAGCGTAGACATTGCAAGAAAAGATTCTAACTAAGGATAAGTAAAGTTCTTTCATGGTCACAATATATATTTATAGATGTCAAACATAAAATATAAAAAATTCTATATTAACATAAATATATATTCGATACACATTTACGTCATGGCTTTAACATCAGTATTTCGTATAGCTTCCTCCAGCAAGGTCCATAATTTCTTGCAATCGTTGCGGCATAGAAGAGGCCAGATTGTAGGGAATGTTTGGTGTTCGGCGTAAGCTCTCCCAACTATTCCTCGTGTGAGCTAAAAGTGCTTCAAATGTTCTTTCATTGCGTTGCTCCCATTCGTTAATCATTATTGCCCAAAGGTTTTCAATCGGATTCAAATCAGGAGAACGTGGTGGCAGAATTAGATTAATAATCTCTGGGTGATCTTCGTACCACGCTCTCACAACGTTACCCCTATGAATGGGACTGTTATCTTCCATTAAGTAAAATGGTTTCGGTGCTGGAACCAGATACGCACGAACACTGGGTAGCAGCACCTCTTCCAGTATCTGGCAATATTGCTGTCCAGTAAAGCATCCATCTACTTGAGTCAATTCTCCGACACCATAGCCAGACATCCAGCCCCACACACCGAGATTGATGTGACCACTACGTTTGCTCGGGAAAACATTTCCTTCTTCATAGCGTTTTCCGCGCTGCCTCCAACAATGCAGGGAACCATGACTATCTGTTGAAATGTTTTTTCGTCACAGTACACAACTTTTCTCCAGAATTCTTCCTCCTGCGGCAAGTATTGCAAGGCAAATCCCATCCGCGCCTCTTTATGCTCATCGTCAGTGCAGGTTTTATAGCTGGACGGCGAGAAAAATACCCTGCCTCGTGAAGTCTGTTGTTCACTGTATTTGCGCTACAACGAAGGTTCAGGTGTCTGTAAATATGCGTCGCTGGAACAAACGGATGCTCTCTGGCATGATTAACAATCGCAGCATCTTCCTCTTGAGATCTTGAACGCGGAGGACCAGACCTCGGCAAAGTAGCGATTGAGTTTTCTGCTTCATACAGATGAATCCACCGTTCCACAGTGCTTCGATGAACGTCTAGTCATCTTGATATTTCTCTTATTGGCACACCATATTCATGCAATGTCACCATTGCTCCCCGCATTGCCTGGGTCGTCTCGTGGTGCACAGACGGCCTTTCCATCTTTGTGTAGATGGCTTATGTGAAGCGTGCTGGGACGATAAAGGAAATGAGGATCCCTTCTGAAATTAATTTCGGTTGTGAAGGGTACCAACCCTTCGAATGGTAAAAATAATCAGCCAATTTCCTATTTTGTTGAACATATGCATAAAAAATTCGTCTTAAAAGCCAAGGATCCAAAGATTGTCAGCAATAGTTTATATCCCAACTGAATATAGTCAGCCATCAACAGTATAATCATAGTTTATTTCCATAACTACTCATGACTACTCTGTCATAGTAAATAACCTTATTATGACTTAGGTAGTAGTGGTAATTCTGAGTGGCGGCCTCTAGCCACATACGTTAAACCTTTCAGTGCGTCTAAGACTAGACTCTTCTGTTTCTGTCAATTCATTGTTAGTTTAAGGTATTTTGCTCTTTGTCTTTCTACGTCTAGGGCATTAAAATAAATATTTGAGTTTGAGTTTAGCATTTCCTCCTCCCTTCGTAATTCCCCACCCATCCTCGTTTCCTTCGACATAGCAACGCTTACCTCCATCCTCATTCCACTTCCTTCATTAAACCTATTATCGCTTTTACTGTCCCTTCCTTCCATCCTTCAATCCCAGCGTTCTTAAACCTAGCACATAAATTATATAATATGGAATCTAACACCTTAGATCTCTACGCATTCATGTTACTTGAAGACGCCTGTGTCTTAGGGGAATCTAAGTGTTGAGAGTGGGCTTGAAGGGTAGTCTATAGATTATTACAGATGACCTTGAACGCTCCAACTATTTAAAAATGATTATTTATTACGCACATCATATGGCATAATACACACATGAATTTAAGTATTTCTTACACTATAGGAATGGAATTGAATGGGATGCGGTTTGATCAGAGAGAGAGTCAGAGAGAGAGAGAGAGAGAGAGAGAGAGAGAGAGAGAGAGAGAGCGCTTTTAAATCACACCTTTTAAATGGTTTGTGGGTAAGGGCTTCACGTATGTTATTTTAGTCCAGGGTAGTTTATGTGGAGGTGTTAACGTAACTTGCACTTGGCACTGTTAATTGTAAGACAACTACCACAGCTGGGACTGAGACACGTTATCCCCTGCATACTCTATATATATCTATATACAGTATGTCTCTATATATAAATAGATAGCAGTGGTGGGCACCGTTAACCAAAAAGTTAACTTCGTTAACCGCTAATCCGTTAACCAAAAAGTTAACTTCGTTAACCGTTAATCCGTTAATTCGTTAAACATGTAACGGAAGTTACCGATAAACCGTTAACGTTAACTTTTATTATAAAAAAAATGAAAAACACAATATATATATAATTTAATTTTCCCTCTTCTTCTCGTTCTCCATTTTGTCCATGAGATGCATGTTGCCCTTCATGAAAATTAGCATATCAAAGTTTTCATCAGACAGGGATGATCTCTTGGCCCTCAGGATGTCCTTGCCCATAGAGAACAAACGCTCCACTGCATCACTGGAGGGGATGGCTGTGTTGAACTTGATGAACAAGTCCACCAACACTTGCTCACCCAAGAAGGCAGCATCTGTCAGCAAGTCCTTGGAGTTGGTCTCCAGCCAGGTCTTGACCAAGTTCTGGGCCTTGCCCTTGAGTGACCTGTGGCTTCTGCTGCTCTCTTTTGTCTGGATGACAGCACTGAAGAAGTCATCCTCCTCCTCCTCCTCGTTGTTGCTGCCCACTTCGTTGGACTGCTGCTTCATGGCCTCCTCGACTGTACCCTCCATGCTTTTCCTCACCCTGGCGACCTTGGTGTTGTCATACTTGTCCAACCAGATGAGGCGAAACCTGGGATGGAAGGCAGCAGCCAGCTGGCATTCGTCATCCTCCAGGAGGGGCCCAAATGGCAAATCTTTCCGCCTGATTTTACAGTCGACCATGTTTTGCTCAAACCAATGCCATAAATAACTACCATATTTGGTAAGACACAAATTGTGGCGACGGAAACAAATATATCGCCTGATTTTGCACTGCGGAAATGGAAATTCGTTCATCATTATTAACAGTGGCGGATTAATTGCGCACCTGCTCAGCACTGAAAATAATAGAAACTTTTAAACGTTTATTTATGAATTTTTTGGGTTAACGGACTTGAGTTAACGGAAGTTAAATGTAACGGAAGTTAATTAGTCCGATAATGATTTTCAAAGTTAACTTAAAAGTTAAATCGTTAACGAAAAAGTTAACTTCGTTAATTAACGATTAACGGATTAACGGTTTGTGCCCAGCTTTGATAGATAGAGTGATCAACACAATGATAATGTGGACGTCATTGATGGGGTTAGAGCAATTATGTGCACCAATCCGAACACACCTCCGTTGCCATAAGGACCGCCCATTTTATACCTAACAGACTAGCTTGGGACGAGACAGAGGCGCGAGACTTCTTGTAAGCACTGTACATCGCTGATTTTTCTGCTAATCTTTGTATCGTCTGCAAAGGATGTTACTATACTGTTGCTGTTTACTCCGCTGTCTATGTTTGTTAGCATGATAATGAACAGGTGTGGGGCCAGTACTGTCCCTTGTGGTACTGAGCTGCGTACTTCCGATTCTGATGATGATATACCTTGAATTTTAATGACCTGCAGACGTTCTCTGAGGAAGTTGTAGATCCATTTTCCCTCTTTGCCTGTTATTCCCATATATTTCATTTTATGTTTATTATACCATAGTCACATTTGTCGAAAGCTTTAGCAAAATCTGTGTATATAACATCGTAGTTGTCATTGCCTTCCAATGCATCTAGGATATTGTTGTAGTGTTCTATTAGTTGTGATAGGCATGATTTTTGTTGAATCTTTCCCTTGTCTCCAGGAAATCATAAATTTTCTCTCTAACTATTCTTTCAAATACTTTGGTGAGGTGGGACGTCAATGACACTGGTCTATAGTTCTTTGCTTGAGATCTGTCCCCTCCTTTATATATAGGGACAATGTTTGCTCTTTTCAAGATGCTCGGTATTTCACCAGTGTCTAGGGATCTTCTCCATATCCAGTATAAAGGTGTAGCTATTTCATTTTTACAGTTTTTAATCAATAATGCATTCCAATTGTCCGGACCTGCAGCTGAATGTGGTTTCATTTGTCCTATAGCTCTCGCTACATCTGGGGTAAATTCAACGTCTGTTATATACTCTCCTTGCAATTCCTCTTCAAAGAATGCATTTATGTCAGGTATCGCTTTGTCACTTTTTGGGGTAGTGAAAACTGATTCATATTGAGCTCTCAATGTATCAGATATTTCTTTTGGATCGTCGGTTAGTTCATTATTTCTCGTCCTTAAGGGCCCAATAGCGGCACTCGTTTTTGTTTTCCTTTTTGCATAGCTATAGAAGTATTTTGGATTTTTCTTTATTGCTTCTACCACCTTTTCCTCTTCCCTCTCTGTATGGTCCTTAATCACGGCTTGTATTTCCATATCGATACCCTCCAGTTTTTCTTTTATTGCTTTCCTGTCATTATCTCCGCAGTTGCCTAACTTCGCCTCCACTCTCTTTCTTTTGCGGAATAATCTTCTCTTTTGCCTTTCTAGCCAGCTCCTCTTTCCTTTTGGCTGTGATTTCGGAGCATATTTTTCTAAAATTCTCAGCGTTTTTTCTTCCAAGGTTGTTCACATTTCTTCATTTGTTTTATTCTCGAAAATTGTTCTCCATTCTATTTGGGCCATGTGCGATCTGATTGCTTCCCAATTTATAGTCTTGGAGCTTAAGTTAAAGGCCCGGAATTTACTTCTTTCCTCAATATGTGTATTGTCTTTTAATGCTGTCGTCATATTTGTTGATATCTCGAATAAGTTGTGGTCTGAGATATTGGTTGGGGTTATTTTTATATCAGCAATCAAGTTCGTGTTATTCGTGAATACCAGATCCAGGCAGTTATTTTTTCTGGTATTTTCTGTTATCTCCTGTGTCAGCATAAACTCATTTGTTATAATGTTTCAGACCAACAAAGACCCTAGGATTCACTCGTGGCTGGTCTACCTAACTGTGTTCGTAATTGTGTATTGTGTATGTCCTCCGTGGTGGCGGAGGGGACCTACAATTTTACGTGGGTTCCGAACCACAAGAACATAAGAAATTTATGTAACAACTGCCTGTACATTCGCAACGACCAATTTTTGCAAAACTAAATAATTATCAATTAAAAACTAATTAATTATCGATTTAAAACTAAAGATAGAATCTCTGGATCCAGAGGATCAAGTCATAATAGACTACTATCCACAAATATGTTACACTCTACTATCTATTTATAACCGACATGCAAATATATCAGATCCAAAGAATCCAGTCAATTTCATTGCGGTGTCCATCAATACTAGTACCTTGCCCAACGAAAAATAAGTCACGGTCCATATCGATTGCAAACAAAGTCAAAATTTACAACCTATACATTACAATATACATACTTAGGAGGAAAAGTGTAGGTGTGGCTGTAAAGACTGTACAGTAATGTAGAAATGTGTGTGCATCCATTTTGGGTCTCCCATTTAAAGGTGTTTGTGGGGCAAGTGAAGATCATGAGTTTTTCAATACCTCACAGTACTATGGGGGCACCGCTCGGCAGAGGAATCTCTTTAAATGAGGTGTGTAAGGACAGAGAGTATCCCCTAACCCAAGATGCTGCCTCCCTATATCCCACAACACTTGTGTTGAGCTGTGGGATCTATCACCACAAAGCCTTAATTTTACTACCTTAAACTATACCCAATCTATCAACATATGCGTCTAATCGATTTTTAAACATGTTTATAGACGTGCTACTAATTACTTCTACCGGCAAACTATTCCACCTATTTACTATTCTATGCGTAAAAAAGTTTTTCGCAACTGCTATCTCGAACCTTCTACTCGTCAACTTACACCCGTTATTTCTAGTCCTATTATATTGAGATATTTCGAAAAAGCTATCTCTATCTACGTTATCGAACCCATTCATAATTTTGAAAACCTGGATTAGATCACCCCTTTGCCTCCTAGTCTCGAGTGTTGTTAATTTTAACTCCTTAAGCCTATCCTCGTACGACTTTGACCTAAGTGACGGAATCATCTTAGTTGCTCGTCTTTGAACTCTTTCGATTTTGTTTATATCTTTGCGCATATGCGGATTCCAAAATTGGATCGCGTACTCCAAATGGGGTCTAACTAATGATTTATAAAGAGGAACTATAATATCGCGCGATTTGTACTCAAAATTCCAAGCTATAAAACCTAACACTTTGTTCGCCTTATTGACCGCTGCTGTACTTTGTTTCGCTACTTTTAAATTACCAGTGACTATAACTCCTAAATCTTTTTCCTGCTCTACGCTTGTTAAATCTTTCCCTGACATACTATACGCAAAATTACCGCTACGCGAACCTATATGCAAAATTTTGCACTTATCAACGTTAAATCTCATTTGCCATGTGACTGACCAATCAACGATTTTATTCAGATTTTCCTGGATTTTACCTCTATCTTCGTCATTAATCGCCCTACCGCCCAGCTTCGTGTCATCCGCAAACTTTGAAACTGTACTGACTAGGTCGACATCTAAATCGTTGATATATATATAAGAAAAAGCAAGTGGCCCAATAGAGAACCCTGAGGAACGCCACTCGCTACATTAGCCCAACACGACTCCGTTCCATCAACGACCACCCTCTGTTTCCTACCTCGCAACCACTCTTCTAGCCAATTTATTACTACACCCCTGATTCCATGAGCCTTAGTTTTTTTCAATGAGTCTTTTGTGCGGCACGGTGTCAAACGCTTTTTGAAAATCTAAATACACTACATCAACCGCCCGATGACTATCGTAAACGTCAACCACGCTTTGGAAAAATTCTAAAAGATTAGTTAAGCAAGATTTGTTTCGCCTAAAACCGTGCTGCGTATTTCTAACTAGTTTATGCACTTCTAAGTGTTCGACTATACGATCCCTAATTATTGATTCCAGTAGCTTACCTACAACAGACGTTAAACTGATTGGCCTATAATTTCCCGCCGCACCTTTATCGCCTTTCTTAAAGATAGGTGTTACGTTTGCTAACTTGAAATTATCTGGTACGGACCCCTCAGAAATAGACGCATTAAAAATCTTTGTTAGCGGCACAACAATGCTATCTTTTAATTCTTTTAGTTGTATGGGATATATGGAATCCGGACCCGGTGATTTACGCGTTTTCATTTTATCAATATAGCGCATTACCTCTCCTTCACTAACCATTATATTATCCAAAATATTACCATTATCAAAAGGTATTATGTCTATGACCGTAGGGATATTCGTTACATCTTCTATAGTAAAAACTGACGTAAAAAATTCGTTTAGCAAGGTAGCCATTTCCTTGTTTTCAGAAACTAGATCTCCGTTTACATTTTTCAAAGGCCCCAAGACACTTTTTACTGGATTTCTATTATTTACGTCTTGAAAGAATCGCTTGGGGTTTTCTTTACCGTCACGAGCTATGGAGATTTCAAATTCGCGCTTGGACTTTTTTATTACACTTTTCGCTTCACGCCTTAGAGATATGTAGTTGTTTCGTAACAACAGATTATCTTTATCGCACTTATATAGCCTATAAGCCCTATCTCTACTCTTTATAATGTCTCTTACTCTAGAAGTAAACCACAAGGGCTTGTTGTTTACTTTCGCACGCTTAATTTTGTACGATACACATTCCTCATTTATAGTCCTAAATACCGTTTCGAACGATTCCCACATTAGTTTTGCGTTGGAGTTCCCCATTACGTTTTCCCAATTGACGTGTGAAAATTTATTTCGAAATTTACTAAAGTCTGCATGCTGGAAGTTAGGAATTTTAGTCGAGTTAGTTGGTATCGAGTGACTTACTGAGAGGACAAACTCTACCATATTGTGATCGCTATTGCTTAACGTTCTATTACTTGAAGATCAGTAATTAGCCTATCATCCGTAGTTATTACTAAATCTAAAATACTGTCCAACCTCGTAGGTTCCCCAACCTTTTGAATAAGAAAGCTATCCTCGAGAAAATTAACTAAACGATTACCTTCCGCGTCTCCCCGCACTGTATCGTAATTCACGTTGGCGCAATTAAAGTCACCCATAACTAAAGCCTGCTCACTACCGTGAGAGCCATCAACATTTTTGCTTGCTCCTGGTCTTCTCTTGTGCCCCCTTGTCCTGGTGAATATATATATTCCTATCCACCTTTTTGTATTTTATAAATGGGAAGTTAAAGTCTCCGCAGATCATTATATTGGGGGATGGGGGGGTTTATGGCCTTTATTAGCTTTCTGATGTCATCAATGGCCTCCGAGAATTTTTCGGTTGGGGTGCTTGGAGGTCTATAGATGACTATTACTATCACGTTTAGTTTTTCTTTTTTCACTGCTAGGAGTTCCACATACCTGTTTGATTTACTTATTATCGTCTCTGTCATATGGCCTTCCTGTACATATATAGCACAGCCACCTTTACGTCTCGTCGTTCTATCCGCTCCTAGTAAGTTGAAGCCCTCTATATTTATCTCTTTCTTATCAATACAATGTTCGCAGTTTTCTCAATTTCTTTGGCAATCCTTAAGATGAGTTTCTGTGAGGCATGCGATGTCCGCCCTTGTTTCGTTCACAAATCCTTTCAGGTACGAAACCTTATTGAATGATTGGTTTGGTCTTATTCCTTGAATATTAGCCAGGACAATTTTTATGTTCTCTGTTTTTCGTTGCCCCTTGTGCATTACAAGTTCGTTTTCCTTCGATATCTCTTGATTCGTTGCCCTATGATCCTCCGAGAGAGATCCGTTTCCGTCTACTTGTACTGGTAGCTTCTTGCCCTGTAGCGGTTTGGCTCGGGGGTTTCCAGCTGTGTCAACTGCATGTGGATGACATTTAGCATCCGTAATGTGTCCGCGATGTTGAAAAAATTTTCTTGTTCGCTTATTGTGTTCCTATTGTTATTGTTATTCCTACTGTCATTTAAACTTTTTCCTTTGTTCTTTGAGTCCGTCGGGAGATGTTGATAGTAGCTTTTTTCCCGAATTTGCAGGTTCCATATTTTGCGTAAGTCCTGCAAATGTCCTGGTGGTAGAATTTACATCTATCTCCAAATTTACAATAACCATTATTATAGAAGAAATTGCATATTGGGGGATGTTCATACATACAGTGTCCTCTTTTAAATCTGCAATTATCTTTTATATAATATCTGCATATAATTCCTTCCCTATATTCACTCGTGGCCTTTGTTTTTTCCTCCTTATTGGGGGACAGTTTCACTCCGTTTTCTTGACTGCCCTTTTGTCTTGTCCTATTTGTGCTATTTGTGCTAGTTGTGTTTGTGTCCTTCGTTGCCCTTATGCTGCGTGTTGTCTTTACACTCTTTGTCGTCTGTGTGTTTTCGGCCTCGTTTTGTGACGGTATTTGATTTTTTTCTATTTCGCATTTCTCCGTTTCTTCTGTTTTCCACTGTTCCTTGTTCCCACTTTCCTCTTTCATTCTCTTCTCGTAGTCTCTTTCTTGCTTTAAAAACTGTAAAAGAGTTTAATTCGGTGAAGTAGTTTTCGCAGAAAATTTTTATTCCATTAAACTGCTTTGCGTTCGTTGTAAGGGATATATATATATATATATATATATATATATATATATATATATTAGAGCATTCTAAGAGATTCAATAAAGTAGCAGCAAAATTTTCCAGAATCTAGTCGTTTTTAATTAAGATTATTTTTTGACTGGATGTAAATAATGGATTTACAGGCATCGCTTTGTAGTTTTAGTTCTCTTTATAAATTTAAGTTAATTTAAAGGTTTAAAGTCGAAAAATAATCGTTAAAGACACTAATTTATACTGGGTCAAATTCGGAGTTTACGTTTATTATGCTTGCCGTATATAAATTGTGTGAGACTTCAAAATAAGCAAAATTTGTTATAAAAAGATAAAAATTTGTTTAATTGAAATAGAAAAATTGTTTTGGTAAATTCTTTGGATAAATTAATTTGTTTTTTACTTATATATATATATATATATATATATATAACTGTAAAAATGAACAATGAATAATCCATATTCATTTTTTACATGAGAAACCAAAATCGCCTAAGCGAGTTTTGGATAGAATTTCGATTTGCACTTCTTTATTCATTACTGTATTTCTCTAATTCGTCTTTTCTAATAATGACTTATACACTATGACGTCATAAAATAACTTAATTCTCTTCACGTTTTCCATACCTTGAACAGTGAATCACGTGCTTAGTATTTGGACATCTTCCGTATTCAATGTATGGTAAATTCTTTAATAATAATGTTGTAGTGTTATGTAGTATAAATATTATTATTCAACCATATTCATCTATACGTCCATATCTTATCTTCACCATTATCCTATATAAATTTTATTAAATATTCATTTTTACTCGTGTCAGTCTATGAAACGCAAAACTTTATGCATTCGTTCGAAAACGCACAAATACGTTCTCGTATTATTTTTTATTTTTATTTTTAATTATATCACCTCCCGCAATGAACTCGAAAATGCTGAGGTAAGTGATCAAATTCCGCTAACTACGGCAGAAGCGAACGCTTCTAAGATAAAAATCTCCTTTCGCTCTGATTCGAATTTATAACATTATCATGCGTTATGTTATATCATGTGTGTCATGTCCCATGTACTTGTGTTGTGCTAATAACCATATATTATAACCATATATTATAACCATATATAATAACCATATATAAATATAAAAACACTGTAAGAATTGTAAACGACGTAATGTACTTTAATGAAACTACTTTAATTAAACGATCATAATTTAATATATAATTTAGTAATGTGCTTTAATGAAACTGTAATTAATGATAATAACTTGTAATGTACTTTAAATGGAAGTGTAATTAAACAATAATAAGTGAATATGAATTAATTGGTAATTGTAATCGTAATTGTAATGAACCAAAATTAATACGTACTCAGTCATGTACTCAAATTGTACTTATGTACTAATACGAAATTATATCGCCTTCAGAAATGTAGACGGCGAAAAATACAATTTTTTTTTTTTATTTTTTTTTATTTGGAATCTTTCATCTGATCATGTGTTTAAAAGGGGGGAAACTTAACCTTCAACTGCATTCCCCCAATATTTAGATAACATATAAATCAAATAATTGTAAAATAATGTCACTTCTTCTTAGACTTCACTTCGATTACTTCGATTAACACTCCCTTGTTAGCAGCCTCGCTGCGAGGAGGGGGCAGAGGGCCCTTGCCTCCTTAACTTTTTAGATTCCGGCCTGAGCTATGGTCGAAAGAGGTCGAACCTCTACCCCTGTAAATTCAGAGCACTACCTGTACATTTTTTAAAAGTAAATTACAGTAAGAGAAACTTTTTATTTTCCCCTTCGAGCCGTGCTCTCTTCAGAAAACTTAGTCATTAGAATCTCCCGATAAGTTACAAGAAGAATCGGGGAGAAACCTTAAAGAATTTAATAAGCCTCTCAGAATCCTCCGAGCCACTAAAGAAGAACTCGGAGAGTAGTATAGAAGAAACTACTGCAAGTAACAGGTCCGTTGCTGCCTCCTAACCAGAACCCCCGTCGACTTCGCACCAACCCAGGGCCATAGACGGAGGGGTTAACATATATATTCATCAATTTTTATATTTTTATAGGTGGGCTGATTGTTGTTGTTTATTTTTTTCTTTCATTTTCAGGACAATTCCGAGTGGTGTTTTGTGTGGTTAGGCTGTTTAAAATTTTTTATTCTGAAATTAGATTTTATTGTGTTAAGGAGTGTTTTAACATTATATTTTAGACGTGGTTCGGATTCAACGTTAAACTGTAGGTCTAAGGTGGAGTGACACGCTTGACTTTCGGCGGGATGAACAATCAGGGGGGATGCTAAACAAAGATTGCCGATAAAGTAGAACTTTTTTAATGCATCAAGGACGGGCTAGGGGTAATGATGTAGTAAGTTTTAGGAGATGTTGCATAGTTTTTATATGAAGTTTAACACTGATAAAACTCAACTGTTACGGTACGGAAAAGGGGAGGATCTAAAATTCCATGGAATAGAAAAGAAGATCCCCGATGATCCGGGTGTCAACTCGCTACTTCACCAGGCCAACTAGATCTATTGTAGTAGTGTTCCCCGTTAAACTGTAGGTCTAGGACGGGGTGAAAAGCTTGACCTTCGACGGAATGAGCATTTCTGTAGTAAATGATAAATATTATTTTCACACGGTGATTCTGTTATTCTCGGTAAACCGTCTTATTCCGCTTCCGAGTGATATTTTGTATGGTTAGGCTATTTAAATTTTTTTGTCCTGAAATTAGATTTTATTGTGTTAAGGAGTGTTTTAACATTTTATTTTAGACGTGGCGCTTGACCTTCGTTAGAATGAACAATTTGGATAGGTCCGGGTTTGTATATTATTATTTTTTTATTATATATACACTCCTCGTTCGTAGTTCTTATGCTATTATTATTTTTGATTGCATATATTCCTTCGCTTGTATATGAATGTATATTTATTTTCAATATATTTCGTGAAATTGGATCCAATAATTTGTCTAAATAAACAGAGTGATGTGATGGTGTTTTATTTAATTCTTTTGGATGTGTATATATAAACGTTATTATTATTATTATTATTTAATTACACCAAATGGCTGGTTAGGCCTTCTAAGTCAACTGGCGGGTTAAGCCAGCTGACGGATTATGCCAATCCAATAATTCGTCTAAATAAATTGAGTGATGTGGTGGTGCTTTATTTAATTCTTTTGGTTGTATATATAAACGGTGTTATTATTATTTAATTATACGAAATGGCTGGTTAGGCCTTCTAAGTTAACTGGCGGGCTAAGCCAGCTGACGGATTATGCCAACTGGCGGAGAGCCTGAATATATGCTTTAATTAAATAAATAGGGCAATCTGTCAACTCAGCCTTCTAAGCCAACTGGCGGATTAAGCCAGAATATATGTTTTAATTAAATAAATAGCGCAAGCTGGCAACTCAGTCTTCTAAGCCAACTGGCTGATTAAGCCAGAATATATGCTTTAATTAAATAAATAGCGCAATCTGGCAACTCAGCCAGATAAGCCAACTGGTTGATTACACTGGTATGCATAATTGCATATGAAATTTTTTTGTCTGCTGTGAGGGTTTTTTCAACTCATATTATATAATTCGACCATGCTGAATTCGAAAATGACATTGGTTTTCCTCAATCAGGTCAGGTTTTTTCTCTATTGGCCATTTATTATAAGTCCAATTTTATCCCCAAATTTATTGATTTTTTTAGCTTAAACACTGTAGATACGAGTAATATTATAAGAACACTCGTGAAAAATGAAAACATTGTGTGAATAAATACTTTTATTCATACAATGAATATGGAAAAAAGTTTATTGAGGAAGGAAGGAAGTTTTTTTGGCTTTCCGTCTGTGTTTTTCTTCGGGCACTCTCGCTTCAAACACCAGCAATAGTCCGCCAGCATATTGATATCCCAGTTTCCCTGGTACCTCTCTTCCATTATTTTGATATCTTGGTGAAATCGTTCACCCTGTTCCTTACTATAATCCCCGCAATTTTCAGGAAAATAGTCCAAGTGGGACCACAAAAAGTGCATTTTTATGGACATGCGCGACCCATGAGCTTTGAAAGCTTCCATCAAGTTTTCGACAACGGACTCGTATTCTGGACTTCTACGCTTGCCAAGAAAATCAGTGACAACTGATTTGAATGCCTGCCAGGCATTCTTCTCAGTTGGAGTCATTGCGTTTTCGAACTGAGTATCATTGATCAAAGTTCGAATTTGAGGACCATCAAAAACCCCAGCATTTAGTTTAGCATCAGATATATGAGGAAATTTACTCTCGAGATATCGGAATGCTGAACCCTCCTTAGTCATTGATTTGATGAAATTTTTCATCAAGCCCAGCTTAATATGAAGTGGTGGGAGCAAACTTTTTGTTGGTGGTACAAGGGGCACTGAAACGACATTATGCGACCCAGGTTCAAAATTCTCTCTGGATGCCCATTCACGCTGTGCATAGTGCTTCTCATCCGCTCGGCTATCCCATTTGCAGAGGAAACATGGGTATTTCGTGTATCCCCCTTGCATTCCCAATACAAATGCCACAATCTGAAAAAAAATGAAAATATTTAAAGAATTTAGAGAATTTGTTCTATCAGATAAAAAAATCTATGCATTGGACTGTATCACTTCTGTAGGGAAGTTAAGTGTTCTTATACGCTCTCAAATAACCTTTGGAAAAACAACATAGTCAATAGCAATAGTTTACTTATGATATTAGCATTACCTTCAAATCTCCACAGATCATCCAGTTATGTTGGTCGTATACGAGAGCATCCAGTAAAATTTTCATGTTATCGTAGCTCTCAGTAAGTTGTACGGAATGTGCTACAGGGACTGATGCAACCCTATTCCCATTGTTGAGAAGTACTGCTTTCAAACTTCGTTTAGACGAGTCTATAAATAGCCTCCACTCTGATGCGTTATATGGCAGGCCCAAGGATTCGATTAGCCCCTCAACATTGCAGCAGTACACTAAGGAAGAGGTATTTTCGTGCACTGCAAAAAACTTGCGGAATTCTTCCTCTCGTTTCCTATACCAGGAGAATGTTGTTCCCGGAGCCGGCAAGTTGTCCTCTCGAAGTCGTGAGCCCAAGATCTCGGCAGCTAATTTGGAAAGTCCTAAATCCCTGGTAAGATCATTAAGTTTGGCCTGGTTGAGAGGCCTCGGCTCATTTGAAGCGGTATTTTGAGGTGTATATACGACTGGGACTGGTCATTGGCATTGGTCATTGATTCATCATCAGAATCATCGAAGTCCAGGGTTTGAGGTGGGTCGGGTATTGGAATTCCAGGACCATGGGGTACAGGTCTCATAGCAGAAGGAATGTCAGGGTATACAACAATGTGTTTATTCTTCTTGTTAACTCCTGAAAATAGAAACACAGAAACATGGATATAAAACTTGCATATGAAATAGAAGAAGCATTCAGACAGTGGCGGCTCGTGAGGGAAGGCTGCGGTCTGTAAGATATGAAATAGGTCGATGGAGTCTGTATATTTTCTTTCTTTTTCATTCATAGTGTCCCTTCGGGGACAATATGAATGAAAAAGAAAGAAAATATACAATCATTGTATATGTAAATGTAACTTGTATAACAATATGTATGTGTAAATGTATTTTCTATAACAATATGTATATGTAAATGTATGATTACCATTATGGTGAATATTATGCTATATATGGTGAATATTACATTATGGTGAATATTATGTCAAGTTTCATACGAGGATTTCAAAATATTTAAGAAAAATAAATTTATAAGCCCACCTTGGAGGTTTGTCATGCAGAAATAGCAATCTGTCACGTGATCCTTTCCTTCTCTCCAAATCATGGGAATTCCAAAAGGCAAAGATTTCGCTCTGCCTTTGCTCCATCTTCTCAAATTTTCAATGCACGTCTTGCAGCACATATGAGGGGCGAAATTTTTGTCCTGATCCCCTAGCTTAATTCCAAAGTATGCTCTATACATTGTCTTCACAAATTTAGTGATTTGGGACTGGTTATTTGGCATGGTAACCGTCCCACATATGTAGCAGAATCTATTGGGATCATTTTTACACGCTCTATTCATTATGAAATATTTTATCTATATGCCTGAAAAGTAAAAAAAGATATTATACAAGTGAAACAAGTGATGATAGATGTTACTGTTCCAATTCCGCTTTGACAAAATCACGAAAAATTCTATTTTACTTATGAGGCCATAGCCGGATAACCTGAGCTGATGGAGAAAAACGGATTGCAGATTCGAAATCAGCAGGAAAAACTCTATAAGAATCACTTACAAAACCCTTGACAGCAAAATTGATGCATACCAGTGTTAGGAACATATTAAGGCAACGGCCGCTCGGCTGAAGTCCTAATATGCGCTTGGTTCCTGCCAGGCGAACACCTCTCCTCTCTCTCCTTCTCTTGGGGGATAACTCCGCCTCCAAGTTGCATAACCCCTTGTTGCTCTTGCAACATTTCCTCCTCCCCCTTTGTTGTATAACATCTTGCACAATTGCCCTTCTCCCTTGTTGCAATGCTGCATAACATCTTGCAATATTTCCCTTCTCCCTTGTTGCATAGCATCTTGCAACATTCCCCTCTCTCATTTGCTGCATAACATCTTGCAACATCCCCTCCATTTGTTGCATAACTTATGCAACATTTGCAATTGCATTGCACTCTCCCCTCTTGCGCCCATAGTACTGAGCACCATTCTTTACTTTTTCCCTTCGTGGTTATTTTCATTATATATATATATATATATATATATATATATATATATATATATATATACTGTATATATATTGTGTATATATATGCGCGCGTCGGTGGTGTAGTGGTTAGCGTTGTTGACTACGAATTCACCGGCTCCGGGTTCGAGACCCGGTGACGGTAGCCGGCGCGCAGCAAAATCGAGCTGTTCATCCTTCCACGCAATAAAGAAAGTGGTTGGTAGATAAATGGGTACCTTGAGTGGCTTATTGGTTAAGACGCTGGGCTGCTGGTGGGGCGTGGTTCGGATTCCACGTTAAACTGTAGGTCTAAGGTGGAGTGAAAAGCTTGACCTTCGTCAGAATGAACAATTCTGGCGGAAGCTAACCAAAGGTTACCAAAGGCATATGACTTGAGCGATGTGTCCCTAACCTTAGAAATTAAATAGAAACACCCTGGAATGAGAGAAGAGGCAGATTTTGTACTGTCCCACCTGCAGTGGGACAGGGGACCATGAAAACGAGGATGAAAATACTTTGAGAATACAAGGTCCGAAACTCTTAAATATTTTGCCAAAAGAAATGAGGAGCCTCCGGCACAACAATCTGGATAATTTCAAGAACTATCTGGACAGGTTTTCGTGCAAAGTCCCTGACTAGCCATAAGTAGTGCAGTAACAGAGCGGAAACCAATTTCCTCCTTCACCAAATCTCGCAAATGAAGCGGGATGCTGCAATGTGGTCGACCGCATGCGATCCTGAACTGTCGTTCGAAAAAACTTCTGAAGGTGTAAAGAACGACGCTTGTGTAGAAGAGCGTTCCGCACAAGATGAGGAGGGAGAACGAACAAATGAAAAATGAGGTACCATCGGGAATCGAACCCGGGTTCATCCGATTGCCGGTCAGATATGCTATCCACTACACCATAGACCTCGATCAATCAGAAGTCGTAATTCTCCTACATACGAGCAGAAACCAATGCCCTGAGGGGGCACCTTCGCATGCCGTACATATATACATTTTAACTGCAAACAACACAGTATAATTAATGTAAAGAACGACGCTTGTGTAGAAGAGTGTTCTGCTCAAGATGAGGAGGGCATGCGAAGGTGCCCTCTCAGGGCATTGGTTTCTGCTCGTATGTAGGAGAATTACGACTTCTGATTGATCGAGGTCCATGGTGTAGTGGATAGCATATCTGACCGGCAATCGGATGATCCCGGGTTCGATTCCCTGATGGTACCTCATTTTTCATTTGTTCGTTCTCCTTCCTCATCTTGTGCGGAAAGCTCTTCTACACAAGCGTCATTTACCCTTTTCAGGGTCACAGTCTAGAATAATGAGTCCAAATGTCCTAAAATTTGAAAAGGAAATCCCAAATAATCGCGAAGGAATAAATATAAATTGTCATAAACGCAACACGATTGCCAGTTTGATGAGTTTGCATTGAAGTTAAATCACACTGCGGCAAAAGATGGTTATTCGCGTCAATTTAAAAGAAGAGTTATTAATCACGGTTCTTTTGTTATTTTGCTAAAAAATTATTTTTTAAATTTGAGGCAATTTAAAATTATAAGAGACGATCCCAGGAAAGAAGAGTCATTTTTGGTCCAATTAATTTTATTAGAGAGCAGAATGGATATAGCCTTTCAAAACCCGAAGTTCGTCATCAGGAGGGTTAACGAGGCGAAGAGATCGTATACCTTACAATTTTTAGGCAATGATACTGTAAAAGAAAAAGTTACAGATATCTAAAAAGTAGATATACTATATAAATACATATTACAGTTTTAGTAATTTTTAATTTCTAGTTTAATTTTAATTTTTAATTTATTATTTTTTATCACTTTCCTACGTTGTTTGGTTATATCTTCTTCAGTGGCGTAAATCCATATGTCTTCTTTTTTTCCAGTCAAGCATGAATCTGCAGCTTTGAGTTTAAGAAAAATATTATCTTCCATATAAAATTATAAAAATTTTAAATTTGTAACCTCAGATTATGCACTACAGTAAAAGACATAGACTTTGAATTATACTATGAGAATTATTTTAATTACAGTATAGTAATTGTTACATAAGGAGCAATTTAGCAATATTGTTTATAAGTATATTCTCTATCGTTGTAGTATATTTAGCTTCAAATCATGCACTTCCTCTTCCTTCCTATATGAACAATTGGCATTTATCCCCCCTCCCCCCGGTCCCCCAACCATATCCTCCCAAAAAACAAAAATGTTGCGGGTGAGATGAAGGGGCACATATATAGTGATGTCGTACTTCGTAAACACTGCCTCCTCTCTTCCGTTATACAGCACACACATATACTGTGTGTGTATGTATATATATATATATATATATATATGTGTGTGTGTGTGTGTGTGTGTGTGTGTCTTTTAGTCAAAGAGCGCACTGTAAAAAAATTTGAAGTCTCTATAACAAGAAATGAAGTCACTCGAACGAAACTATGCAGATACTGTATTACTTTTTTGATTTTAAGGAAATACATCAGCCGTTATTTATTTATAAACGAAAATCCTCCCAAAATAATGAGATCTAGACAATTAAAAAAATCCTGTTGTGAAATGTTTCTTACAGAGAGAGAGAGAGAGAGAGAGAGAGAGAGGAACACTATAATGGAAAATGACAACAAAACAATGACAGTAATAACAACAAGAAAGACTAAAACTAAAAAACAAAATGAGACCCAAACATCCCCCTTGCCCAAATACAAAAAAAAAGAAGTAATTTCAAGCATTATATTACAAAGCTACAGCGTAATAGATCATCATTGTTGATACTTTTAGGAAAATTTCTTTGTCTGGAAGACATCGAACACTAGAGGAGAATCTAGGAATAAATCGTGACTTAGATGTAATGTTTCCAAACCGTGAAATTATACCTGTAGTTTGAAAAGAATTTTTACCCTATCCAAAATTCTTCAGTAAAATTTTTTACTCCTATTTCGGCAATGGCACTATAAATCAATATGAATATTAATATACAAATGTGCAGGGCCTATCAGAGGCGGGCCTAGGAGGGCCATTTGGCCAGGACCTCAAGCTTAAGGGGGCACTCAAATTTAGAAACTTTCAGGTTTGAATATAATGTTTTGCAGTGAAAGTAATAATTGGGTTTAGCTATGGGCCTCAAAAGCTGGAAGTGGCCCGGGCCTCTCTGGACCTCTGAGAGGGCCTGCAAATGTGTTACATTACAAATGGTATGTCGAGTACCAGTTCATGCGTGCACAATTTCGTTAAAAACAAAAATTACCAATTGGTACAATATTGTTTTTCTTTGAATTTTATTTTACTAAAAAAATTAAAAAACAAAACCTAATCATTAATGATTACTAAATTTTTCATACTTTCTCGAAATTTCATCTTTTTAGGCGAACTTTTTTCCGATTTTGTACTCTGTATACTTGTATAGAATTAAGAATGCAAGATTAGGATATACAGGGAAAAATAAATTTATGTATGGAGGTAATTATTTTTTTGACAGTAAACCCATCTTTGCGTAAAAATTAGTCATTTTTAAAGGCCGTTACAAGATACTATTTTTAAAATCACAGATAAGATAGTGGACAATGAATGCAGTGACGTTAGCTACTTGATTTAGAGACGAAGTTTTGTATACACTTTTAACTCAGTTACAGACATAACTTACGATGGTCATCATTTTTTAAAAAATTGTCACATAAAATTTGTTAAATTTGGTAAATAAAAATTGGATAATTTGTTACACTTGAATAAAAATATCAAAGTTCTTTGTTATTTTGGTAAGTTATTAGTGTTATTTTTGTAATTATTTTAATTAAAGGCATGCACAAAATACTTCAGAAAATATACACCCAAAAATATATTATGTAGGATTTCCTAAACACATTTATCAGTTTTAATGACGCCGCTGTGGCATTATATGATTCATTAATTTCAGTACGTGATGAAGAAGGAATTCCGTACGAATGATACCATTAATAATAGGCTATTTCCATTCATCGTTATTTTCATTCTCATTCACGGTCCACAAATGAGAATTCTCGAAGCGAGAATTGCAAATATGAGAACAAGCTTCTTGATTTGAGAAAGGGTATAAAAAAAGGACGTGATGCAACTGCGGGCCCACTAGGTATTTTGGGTATTTCGTGTATAAAATCTAACTTAAAAATGAGAAAGCCTACAGTGCAGATAGGAATAGCAATAGAGTGATTTGAGAATGACACTGAATGGGAAGAGACCCATTCAGTATGATTTCGTTATACAATGTAAACGAAACTTCTTCTCACACTCTCTTTATATAAAAACTGTGGGGGTTAGATCAATTCCAAACCTCAAGATGAAAAAAAAATGAAAAATGTCTACAAAGGCAGGTGCAAGATAAAAATAAATCCTACCTCATTCCTTCAGGAAGCTTTTAAAATCATCCCAAAATACATTAAAAATATCGTCGTGAAGCATGAAACCAACTCACTTTAAACAAAATCATTGTGAGAATCAACATTTAACATTCGGTTAAGGTTCGCTTAAGTTAAACAAACTTCGGAGATGACTTAGAGTAAACGGTTCAAGGTCAGGTAAATTAACTCTGTGTCTTGTTCCTGTCGACTTTTTGACGCCATATTTCGATCGTGTGTGTGTGTGTGTGTGTGTGTGTGTGGTGTGTGTGTGTGTGTGTGTGTGCGGCACAGACGACTTACCCAATCTGAGATGTACGTTCACAGAATAATTACATAGTAACACTAATCCTTCCCATATAAAGAAAACAAAGTATTGCTATTTTCAATAGGAATGAAGTACGTAGGGAAATCTCGCAAGTGCGTTAACTCTCTCTATATATATACTTGGCAATGATTCAGCGAGCTGCTCGCACCTTGAATGGATATATGGGCAAACAGTATCGTATGTACTTTGCAAACCAAAGAAATCTTTTATACACGTAAAACTTAATTTGGGAACGATCTGTATCCTGAACGCTTTTAAACTCTCTCTCTCTCTCTCTCTCTCTCTCTCTCTCTCTCTCTCTCTCTCTCTCTTTATATTCTATTAAAATTGAAAATAGCTCCCCAAACGTGCAATTGACACGAATTGCAGAGGTTGAGAAGGTTACATTTGATTTAATTTTAATTACGGGAAGATAAAAATGTAAAAAAAAAATAATAATTTGACTTCTTTTCAAAATGGATTTTGAATTCGAATTCAAAAAATGTTTCCCGTTCATTGATTCAAAAGGTTTTGGTTCACTGAATACGAAGAAAAAAGGGATTGTATATAATAAAATTAAAGGAATCTCCACCAATTAACTATAAACTTTATATACTTATTTATCTATCTGTCTATCTATTAGTCTATCTATCTATCTATCTTTGTAGCAACTAATTAGCAACTAACTATATATAAATAGATAAGCAGATAATGTTAATTTACTCACCTATTATTATTATTATTATTACTAGTAGTAGTAAAAATTACTATCGTTATTATCTTTTTCTAACAAGGCATAATCTGGTCTAATCTTCTCCAACGCGCCTAACGGAAGCATAAATATTTGTTATCAGACGTTTCGTAATGAAAGATCCGAAATATATACAGTATATAAAGTCATGTTGTAAACATCTTATAAGCATGTTATAAACATGTCTGGAACACTATTTATCCCGTATTTAATTCTTTAATTTTCATTTCATGCTGGAAGTAAATGGATGGTTTTTAGCCATTTCAGACATTAATCTTGGATTCGATTTATCTCCAGCGCTTGTTTTAGCTTTATTTGGGAATCTCAACTAAACTGGAGTGGATCTACTTCATTTTTAAATATGAAAGAAGAGAAAGAATTAGAGAAGAAAAAGTGGTATCGAAACGCCGAAACGTCATACCTAAATTATTTCACAGCGAATTCATATATATATATATATATATATATATATATATATATATATATATATATATATACATACAGGGTGAGTCAAAAGTCTGGAAACATAGGAACTATGCTTTTCAATGCATAATATATATATATATATATATATATATATATATATATATATATATATATATAATATATATATATATATATATATATATATATATATATATATATATATAATAATTACAGTGAAAACCATAGTTCCTATGTTTCCAGACTTTTGCCTCACCCTGCATATATAATTTTTTTTTTTTTTAGTGTTCCATTTGGCTTCAATAATCGTTCCCCGTTCAACATAAAGGAAGCATTAATAATTAATAATAATGATAAACCTTCATCTCCTTTTCAGAGAGAAGAGAATCAAACACCGGGTATGCAATTAATAATGCATCAACAGCAGCAATACCCACTAAGGAAGAATCATTCTTCAAGAACATTCTTCTCAATACCCAAACATGAAATTCCTACCCTTCCTATGATATCACACCGAAAAAATATAATTTGAAAACAGAAGAAAGAAATAACCTTGGCCTTGGAATGACTAACCTTTTCTGGTAGTAAATACAGGAGGGCATAATGCCATCCTTATACCCTTACTCCCATCTCAGGGTATATTCTATTCCCGCATTTTTCTATACCCTATCCAGGTTTTATATATAAGGGGATTAGAGAGAGAGAGAGAGAGAGAGAGAGAGAGAGAGAGAGAGAGCTTCTCGGAAGAGCTGGCTGCTATTGTGCGGAGAATATTCTTAAAATAAATAAGTATATATATATATATATATATATATATATATATAGTGAGTGTTGATCCGAAAATAGATTTAAATTGTTATATTTATTTGCATACCAACTTATTCACACTATACCGGGCTCCAATAAACCTTAGCCCCCCCGCCCATGGCCTAAACCATTAGAGGTACAGTAAAACTAAACATACCTTACAAAAGAGAATTTAATCCTGCATTTACTGAGAAACAATTAAAACTTGGTGTTCCCGCCATTGGCTTCCAAGACAGCCTGAATTCGCTTTGGGTAGCTTGCCAAAAGTGATGTGAATAGATCTTGATCGTTACGCAAATTTGCTAAAACAGTTTTAATGTGTTGTGTCATTGTATCCTTCGAAAATCGATTTGCTGCAGGTTCTTGAAACGAGAGACATTCAGCCTTGTCCTTTATAACTGATCCAATGTGTTCACAGACGTTCAGGTCAGGAGAATTTCCTGGCCATTCTTCATTTCCAAAGAAATCGATCTCATGGTTCCGCAACAACTGTTGAGTGGCTAATGCCTTAAAGCAGGGGGCCTTATCTTGCAGAAGTGTGACCTGATCGACATCCATAACATTGTTTGGGTTTCTTAGAAAAGGAATGACATGCTGGGATAGAATAATATCACGAAAATACTGTCCATCCCAACTCTGACCATTTGGCTTCAGCACCCACATGAGCTTCTTTGCAGTGAACAAAACAAACACACCAACACAGTCTGGACTTTTTAATAATTCGCGATAATGTTCATTGTCATCGATTTCATCTGGTGTTGTGGCCCACACTCGATCATTTTGGTAGTTAGGCCGACGTGTTACGTAAACAAAAAATTCATCGGAGACAGCTAAATGCATGAAATCATCCACATCCCAATCTTCAAGATAATGGGCAAACCACATTCTGTCATCGATGTTAAGTTGAGTTTTTCTTGGCTTTGTAAGTTCATGCCAAGGCTTTAAACCTTGCCTATGGCGGTACAGTCGAATGATCTCACCACTAACGATCTTTCCTCTCAACACTTCGATCTCTAGAAAGTTTAGCACAGCTGTTTTTCCGATTACGCGTACCGCTTTCAATGATGTCCTTTGTTTCCTGAGAGAGTGGCAAATTTGGGCGCCCAGATTTGGTTGTATCCATTTCACATTCATCCAAAGTTTTATTCCAATTTCTTTTGACGAAGTCCTCACTTCTTCGCAACTTTTTGGCAACCCATGAACGTGTTACAAAGGTGGCTCCAGCATCACGAGCTTCCCGAAATGCTATTGCTCGTATGCGATCTATCACACGTTGCCTCTCCGAATCACCAATTAATTGAGAAGCCATTATATTATCACTTTATCAGCTAGAGTAATTTTAATACCTGCAATAAATAAAGAATTTTATATATTTTTATAATCACTAAAACTATTTCGATATAAGTAAACATGTAAGCTGCAAATGGGGGGGGGGCTAAGGTTTTTGGAACCCCTTACATACGTTTACAAAGATTATATATAATATAAATGTTTACTTACACAGTTCAGTGTGAATAAATAAATGCACTCGTTTTTGAATAGAAAAGTCTTTTAAAAATTTATGAAGAAAAACCCTGTAAAGTTTATTTTTGGAACACGCCGTAAAGAATTCGCTTCATCTTTGCAGCTTTTTCTTTTTTTTAAACTTTTGAAAGAGTTTAAAATTTTTTTAATTCCATGGAAATTTTTAATATTGCTTATTTATACTTTATGTTACTTTATGTGAGTTTGAACGACGGTTCAGGATCGACCTGCTCTCATCCTCTCTGCAGCATCCCGCCTCAAGTTGCGGGATTATATATTTATATAGTTACCTTTAATTCAACTGAAAGCATATTGATAATATGTGGACACTCGCATGGTAATTAATTCAGTAAACTGTGTGTGTGTGTGTGTGTGTGTTTTCAGCCACCTTACGTCATCGCGACAATATTTAGGATACATATAATCATACATACATTGTGACACGAACGTGTGGGTAGCGACATAGCTAAGTTTGATTAGATTAGGTTAGGTTAGGTTTGGTTAGGTAAGGCTGATTTAATTAAATTATTTAGTTTAGGTTCAATTTCGCCATCCACAATTTAAAATATGAAACTATCGAACTTTGTGAGGTAGCCAAACAACATGTGTGTGTGTGTGTGTGTGTGTATCTATTCAGACTATAAGACCTCGTGTCTTGAGAGTGTCTTTCGATGAATTTGGCGCCTAATAATTATGATACGAAGAGATGAAGACGACGTCTTCTCAATAATGACTCCGTCCCGATTATTATTTCGGGACGTTGGTCTTGAAAACGTTTTCAAAAGACAAAAACGCGACCTTTCACCTTTCCGCGGATGAAATTCACTTCGGTCGGTTAATTGCCGAAGGTAAGAGCAATAGAAGAGAGAGAAAGAAAAATAGAAAAATAGAGAGAGAGAGAGAGAGAGAGAGAGAGAGAGAGAGAGATGCCATGGGTTTAATTCACGCAATACTGTATATAAAAATTCTGGCAGGCAACCACTGCGCCCTTGATTGAACGTGGGTAGAGTTCTTGTTTGGTATTTAAGCGTGGGCGTCAGGTTTAATGTCTCTCTCTCTCTCTCTCTCTCTCTCTCTCTCTCTCTCTCTATATATATATATATATACCCTTCTCTAAATGTTTGGGTCTTTGTCCTGTACCAAATAAGCTTTGCAAGCTCGCTGCTCTCGGAAAAATAAAGTAAGAAAGATCAAATTTAGGAAGTAAGAGTTTAATGCTTCGATCTTTTACGATCTTTTACTGTTAGAAATATGTGAGAGAGAGAGAGAGAGAGAGAGAGAGAGAGAGAGAGAGAGAGAGAGAGAAGGCGATACAAGAACAAGAGGAAGCTTCAAAGACCTTTCGGTCCATTCGGGGAGGTTCCTGTTATTAAACTAGTGCATTTTTTAATTATTCTAGCAGTAGTAGAAAACTGGACAGAAAAGCATAAGGCTCTCTCCCCACCCTCCGCTCTCTCCCTGCCAGAGACGGGTACGGAAAAAGGTTGAAAAAATACCTTGACCCTGGAAATGTAGCCAAGGAAATTTTACAGGAAAGACGAGAATATACGTATAAGCTAGCTATAAAATTCCGCTATGCACACAGAGATCGTACACTAGATGGCACCGCTGTATAAACTAACCAATAATGCGTCTCGGTGGTGTAATGGTTAGCGTCGGCGACTACGAATCCATCAACCCCGGGATCGAGACCCGGTGACGGCAGGCGGTGCGCAGCAAAACCCAGCTGTTCATCCTTCCACACACTAAAAAAATTGGTTGGTAGATAAATGGGTACCTTGGGTAGTCTAGTGGTTAAGACGCTGGGTTGCTGGTGGGGCGTGGTTCGGATTCCACGTTAAACTGTAGGTCTAAGGTGGAGTGACAAGCTTGCCCTCCGTCAGAATGAACAATTCGTGCGGAAGCAAAACCAAGGTAACCAAAGTAATATACTTGTGCCGATCGCACATCAACCACTTGGTATCTTCACAAAAATCTCGAACATGTGGAAACAAGAATTAAGAACAGAACTCAGACTTTCCACACCATGCCCTCACCCGTCACGTGCATCCAGCCAACCAAAAGAAAAAAAAATTGTGTCGGCAGAAATGCAACTCCACCTGCCAGAGAAAGAAAGAGAGAGAGAGAGAGAGAGAGAGAGAGAGAGAGAGGGAGGAAGATAATTAAAAGAAAATAATAATATGTGGTTATTATTGACGCAATATACATATATTTTTATGCAGGAAGGATGGGCCAAGGGTGAATGCCGGTCAAATCGCCCCCCCCTCTATAGAAGAAGAAGAAGAGAGCTAAAATCTAAAGTACAGGGTTTTCGAGATGCCTAGGCACTCTGCGTTTCAAAGATTGGAGGTCAAAGACAGGGGGAAAGGTGGACTGAGGAAGATTGTTCCAGAGTTGACCGGTTGAGTAGATGAAAGATTGAAAATACCGATTAACCCTCGCGTTAGACTTAGAGAGTTGGACAGAAAAGAATGAGAAAGTGTCGAAAGTCTGGTGCTGCGTGCTCTCTTCTTAAAGGAGGAGGCATGCAGTTAGAGAGTTCAGAAGGAAGAGCAGTGTCCGTTATAATAGCGATACCAAAGAGAGAGTAAGGCAACATTGCGGCGAAGAGAGAGGGATTGGAGACAGTCAGTAAGAGGCGGGGAATTGATGAGACGAAAAGCCTTTGATTCCACCCGGTCAAGTTCGGCTGTGTGGGTTGAGCCACCCCATACATGAGAAGCATACTCCATATGGGGCGGACAAGACACCTGTACAGAGAGTGCAACTGAGCGGGGGTGAAGAAACTACGGAGGCGGTACAACACACCTAACCTCTTAGCAGCTGTTTTGGAAAGAGAGTATATGAGTATATATATATATATATATATATATATATATATATATATATATAGTGACGCTCATAAGTATTCGTACAGAGAAATATTTCAGTTATATTCGTCCTTATCTTTTGTACCATGCTTAGGACAATTATGAAAAGTTTACCGTTCGTTTGAAGAAATTTAACAAATAAAAAAGTTAAGTTAACTCCAACATAAAATGTAAACCATAAAAAAATTTGAGAAAAATAAAAAAAAAGTTAAAATGCAAAAGTTTTCGTACATTTTTTACAAAATTATTTAATACGTCATGTGTCCACCTTAGGTTTGAAGAATTTAAAATTTTTAACAGTAGTTGGCTATTTATTGATTGGAGACTTGGCAATTCTAAAATTATCCCTGTGAATCTTCATGGAAGACGAATGACTTTACAAGTCATTAATAAACAATGATGGGTCGTCGTGGAAAAGAGATGGCTCTTTATCTTAAGAGATCTGTTATTGCTGCACACGAGTCGGGAAAGAGTTATAGGAAGATAGGAGAACTTCGAATTTCATTTACCACGGCTGCTGCAGTTATAAAGAAATGGAAACGCTTTGGAACAATCAAAACCGTACCAAGGTGTGGAAGAGCTTGTAAGATTTCAGAACGTACAGCTTGATGGATTGAAAGAATGGATGCTGTAAATGCACGAGTGACTGCGAGTGATATTTTCCAAACATTAAGACTGTCTAAGATCGATGTCCATCCCTCTACTGTACGTCGTACATTGAGAAAGAATGGTTTGTATGGAAGAGTTGAAGAAGAAAACCTCCGCTACGAAAAGCGCACAAAGAAGCTCGTTAAAGTACGCTAAGGATCATCAAAATGATGGATTTACATTCTGGGAGAAAGTTCTCTGGACAAACGAGACCAAAATTGAATTATTTGGGAACAATGATCAACGGTACGTTTGGCGAAAATCAAATACTGCATTCGAAGAAAGAAACATCCTTCCTACGATTGAACATAGTGGTAGTAGTTTACTCGTTTGGTGATGCTTTAGTGCTTCTGGTCGAGGAAAGCTTGTCATCAGTGGAATCTTGAATTCGAAGAAATATCAGGAAATTTTAGAAGAAAATGTATTGCCTTCAGTTCGGGAGTTGCGAGTGGTTCGCAAGTGGGTACTGCAACAAGATAATGATTCAAAACAAAAACATAAAAGTAAGAGCACCATGAAATGGCTTCAACAAAAGAATTTCAAACTTCTCGAGTGTCCCAGTCAAAGCCCCGCTCTCAATTTAATCGAGAATTTATGGTTTTCATTTGAAAAAAGTTGCCCGCGAGAGAAACCCTTCGAATCTGAATGAATTGCAACAATTTTCTTTAGAAGAATGGGCTAAAATTTCTACTGCGAGATATCGGAACCTTGTAGAAAAATACTCCCAAACTAATCAGTGAAGTCATTCAAGCAATAGGTGGACAAAGTATTAAATAATTTTGTAAATAAATATACGAAAATTTTTCAATTTTTAACTATTTTTTTATTTTCCCCAAATTCTTTGATGTTTTTACATTTTATGTTGGAGTTGACCTAACTTTTTTATTTGTTAAATTTCTTCTTCAAATGAACGGTAAACTTTTCATAACTATATTGTCTGCATGGTACAAAAGATGAGGACACATATACTAAAATATTTCTCTGTACGAATACTTATGACCGCCACTGCGTATATATATATATGTTATAATAATGTTATAATGTTTCAGACCAACAAAGACCCTAGGATCCACTCATGGCTGGTCTACCTAACTGTGTTCGTAATCGTGTATTGTGTATGTCCTCCGTGGTGGCGGAGGGGACCTACAATTTTACGTGGGTTCCGAACCACAAGAACGTAAGAAATTTATGTAAAAACCGCCGGTAAATTGGCAACGACCAATTTTTACGAAACTAAATAATTATCAATTTAAAACCAATTAATTATCGATTTAAAACTAAAGATAGAATCTCTGGATCCAGAGGATCTAGTCATAATAGACTACTATCCACAAATATGTTACACTCTATATCTATTTATAACGGACATGCAAATATATCAGATCCAAAGAATCCAGTCAATTTCATTACGGTATCCATCAAGTCACGGTCCATATCGATTGCGGACCAAGTCAAAATTTACAATCATATACATTAGAATATATACACTTACGAGAAAAAGTGTAGGTGTGGCTGTAAAGACTGTACAGTAATGTAGAAATGTGTGTGCAACCATTTTGGGTCTCCCATTTAAAGGTGTTTGTGAGGCAAGTGAAGATCATGAGTTTTTCAATACCTCACAATACTATGGGGGGCACCGCTCGGCAGAGGAATCTCTTTAAATGGGGTGTGTAAGGACAGAGAGTATCCCCTAACCCAAGACGCTGCCTCCCTATATCCCACAACACTTGTGTTGAGCTGTGGGATCTATCCCCAGAAAGCCTTAATTTTACTACCTTAAACTATACCCTTTCTATCAACATATGCGTCTAATCGATTTTTAAACATGTTTATAGACGTGCTACTAATTACTTCTACCGGCAAACTATTCCAGCTATTTACTATTCTATGCGTAAAAAAGTTTTTCGCAACTGCTGTCTCGAACCTTCTACTTGTCAACTTACACCCGTTATTTCTAGTCCTATTATATTGAGATATTTCGAAAAAGCTATCTCTATCTACGTTATCGAACCCATTCATAATTTTGAAAACCTGGATTAGATCACCCCTTAACCTCCTAGTCTCGAGTGTTGTCAATTTTAACTCCTTAAGCCTATCCTCGTACGACTTTGACCTAAGCGACGGAATCATCTTAGTTGCTCGTCTTTGAACTCTCGATTTTGTCTATATCTTTGCGCATATGCGGATTCCAAAATTGGACCGCGTACTCCAAATGGGGTCTAACTAATGATTTATAAAGTGGAACTATAATATCGCGCGATTTGTACTCAAAATTTCGAGCTATAAAACCTAACACTTTGTTCGCCTTACTGACCGCTGCTGTACTTTGTTTCGCTACTTTTAAATCACCCGTGACTATAACTCCTAAATCTTTTCCTGCTCTACGCTTGTTAAATCTTTCCCTGACATACTATACGCAAAATTACCGTTACGTGAACCTATATGTAAAATTTTGCACTTATCAACGTTAAATCTCATTTGCCATGTGACTGACCAATCAACGATTTTATTCAGATCTTCCTGAATTTCACCTCTATCTTCGTCATTAATCGCCCTACCACCCAGCTTCGTGTCATCCGGAAACTTTGAAACTGTACTGACTAGGCCGACATCTAAATCGTTAATATATATAAGAAAAAGCAAGGGGCCCAATACAGAACCCTAAGGAACGCCACTCGCTACATTAGCCCAACACGACTCCGCTCCATCAACGACCACCCTCTGTTTCCTGCCTCGCAACCACTCTTCTAGCCAATTTATTACTACACCCCTGATTCCATGAGC
>JAJOZX010001646.1:562500-582500 GCA_023014485.1 Bathynomus jamesi | reverse complement strand
AGGAATCGAACCCGGGCTGGTGGATTCGTAGTCAGCGATGCTGACCGCTACACCACCGAGGCGCATATATACTGGGTGATCCAGATAAATGGGACACATAAAAAAAAGCCAAATATTCTTAATATTTAATTCCTTTCATAAAAACTATATATCATTCGAAAGAGTAGAGTTACAAGTTTATTATGAAATATTTATTTTTTTAAAATGACTCCTTTCAAATGTGCTCCATTAGTTGCCAAGCATTCCAGTGTTCTCGCTTGTAAGTTCTGCATCACTTTTGCAAGAGTGTGCGGTGGTATGGCCTGTATCTCATTTGTGATGGCGGCCTTCAATTCTTGCAAGGTCGTTGGGTTATTTCTGTAGACACTACTCTTTAAATATCCCCAGAGATAATAATCTAAGGGAGAAAAATCCGGAGACCTTGCGGGCCATTCAACGTCTCCAAATCTTGAGATTAACTCGCCTGGAAACGTTTGACGCAAAACTGCCATGCAGTTCCTCGTGGTATGGCAGGTAGCTCCGTCTTGTTGGAACCAGTGGTTTTCTAGACAAAGCTCTCTTAATTTAGGAATAAGGAAATCGGTCAACATTTTTCCGTAGCGATCACCATTTACAGTGACCGTGTTTCCGGTGGAATCCTCGAAAAAGTACGGCCCTATGATCTGAGATGCAGTAAGACCACACCAAACAGTTACACGCTGACTATGCAACAGGACTTCGGTAATATTCAATGGATTTTCTGTTGCCCAGAAACGACAATTTTGTTTGTTTACAGTTCCATTCAAGTGAAAATGGGCTTCGTCTGACATAATCAAAGTTGCTAGAAAATTGGTGGTGTCATTTACCTTCTGTTGGATCCATTGACAGAATTGTCGTCTTCGTGCGAAATCTCCATCGTTTAGTTGTTGCACTGTTTGAATTTTCTATGGAAAGAGCATTAAATTTTGCTTGAATATACGGTGTGTTGTTGTTCCATATCCAACTCCTAACAGCTGAGAAGCACGTCTGATGCTTATGTTAGGATTGGTTCTAGGAAATTTCGCCGCAAACATTTTCGCCGTAGGAAAATTCGCCGTAAACATTTTCGCCGTAAACATTTTCGCCGTAAGACAAATTCGCCGTAAGGACATTTCGCCGTAAAATTTTTTAAAAATAATCAATGGATGATAAAGGGTATTATATAAGCATTAAAAAGGCAAGTCTTTATTCAATGGTAAAAGTCAGTAATAAAACTTCTTAAAAATAAACTCTCTTCCTTCATCAAATTGGTTATGAGTTTCTAGATACTTGGATGCATGTTAGTAATAGAGCTTTGTATTGCATTGTGGAAGCCTTCTATACTGTTGTTCGTTCTCGGCATATTATTATGAGTTCTTTCGACAACATTCCACAATTCTATAGGAAATGTTGGCTCCATTCTTCGCCTTCGCGCGCCTCGGCCTCGTTCTCCTCCTATATAGTGAGTTTCAAAGCAAGATAAGGAATTTATTTAAGAAATTTATTTAACCAAACTATCACGACTTAACCTAACCAATCGTCAATGCCGTACAGTATAAAGAATCTTAATTGTGGTAGACTGCTCGAAGCTAGGTAGACCGCACACTTAACCAGCACCGGCTATTATAAGGGTTCAGTTAAACTTTTTTTTTAATTTTAATTTTATTTTATTTACGGCGAAATATCCTTACGGCGAATTTGTCTTACGGCGAAAATGTTTACGGCGAAAATGTTTACGGCGAATTTTCCTACGGCGAAAATGTTTACGGCGAATTTTCCGGTCACGGTTAGGATTATCCTGTACAATTTCATGAGTTCTGTTAATGATCTCGTCTATCCTTGCTGTGCGCACTCTTCCAGTTGGTTTTCTTTTTCCAATGCTGCCAGTTAGGGAAAAATTTCTGACACACCGACGGATTACTTTCTTAGAAGGTGATTTTGACATCTGAAAATTTGTCTTGAAAGATCTTTGAGCTGAAACTACACTTCTTCCATGCTCATAATATTGCTCAGTTATGAAACGCAGCTGTTCCACAGTCCATGCAGTCATCTTGAAGGGTTAGTTTTAACTAACACTTTTATTTTGTTTTGTATCTTATCTTGTCTTGTATTGTCAAAACCTATACAATCCTGTACAAACTTGTAACTATCCTCTTTCGAATGATGCGTATGATTTTATAAAAGGACTTATACTTTAAGAGTTACAGGGGTTTCTTTTGGGTCCCATTTCTCTGGATCACCCTATATATATGTAGGAAAGAGGGGGCAAGGGCAAGCGCCCGCAAAAAGTACCTCCCCCCCTATTTAAGAAGGCAAGAACAAAAATCAAGGTCTGTGAGGCTCATTTTATTATTTTATTCACGACGACATTTTATTTATTTATTTTTTTTATAAATTTTGAAAAGATTGTATAGTGCGTAAAATGTATGCATGTGTAGTGAAGTGAAGAACAGAGGGAGAAATGTGTGTGTGTGTTTGAGAGTATGCTGGACTGCTCACGTGGTAGGTGAGGCAGAAAAAGATCAGCAAAAGAGGACTATGACAGAAGAAACGCGAGTTCCAGCACTCCCTGTCTTCGGCCTAATGCATATAGGATGAGAGCGCTAGCCAATAGAGTACAACGCGATAAAAAGTAACACAACCTGACATACAACCTGGTGGGGCAATTTTTACATTATGCAAATTTGTGCGGGTTCGTGGAGGATTCTCTCTCTCTCTCTCTCTCTGTATATATATATATATATATATATATATATATATATTAGAGAAAATCGCAATAAACGAGGTGTTTTACATAGTGCTTTGAAACAGTCGACAACCAAAGACTAAGAATGTTCTCGCCTAGCACACGAACATCAATTGAGCTATCAGCTGTTAAAGTGTGTATACATTTTTTTGGGACGCCCTGTATATATATATTATATATATATATATCGTAAAGACGACGCTTGTATAGGAGATATTCCGCGCAAGACGAGAGAGAGAGAACGAAACAAATGAAAAAATGAGGTAACCACCCCTGGGAATCGAACCCGGGATCTTCCGATTGCCGGTCAGACGCGATACCATTACACCATGGGCCTCACTCTTCCAAATGCCGTAATTCTTCTACATACTCGCAGAAACCAATGCCCAAGGGGGCACCTCCCGCATGCCGTAACATTATATACATTCAACTGCAAAGAACACGCAGTATAAATAACGTAAAGAACGACGCTTGTATAGGAGATATTCCGCGCAAAGCGTCGTTCTTTACGTTATTTATACTGCGTGTTCTTTGTAGTTGAATGTGTATATATATATATATATATATATATATATATATATATATATATATATTATATATATATACAGGGCGTCCCAAAAAAATGTATACACACTTTAACAGCTGATAGCTCAATTGATGTTTCTTTCTTTCCAAGTTAAACCCATTAGAATTAATAATGGCAGTCAGACTAAGCTTTGAACAAAGGAAATTCATTCTAAAATGCTACTGGAAGTGTGAAAACGCAGTTGAAGTGCAAAGACAGTTTAGGAGGGAGTTTCAAACAGATCCACCAACGCGACTTACCATCACTCGAATTAGAGATAAGTTTGAAGCCGATGGAACTGTTCAGAATGTCCACAAGAAGCGTTCCGGAAGACCACGAACATCGACAAGCCCCAAAGCAAGAAAGAGTACTGGAAACGTATCACCAAAGTCCAAGAAAATCTGTGCGGCAAGCGAGTCGTGAGGTAGGAATTTCAGAATCGTCTGTCCAACGCATTTTGAAGCGCTGTCAATGGAAAAGTTACATTCCAAGATTAGTCCATGCTATTAATGAAGATGATGATCCGGACCGAAGAGTGGAGTATTGCGAGTGGTACTTGGCACGATGTGGATGTGGATTGGACGAAGGGGTTTCGTAGAATACCCTCCGCGTTCACCAGACCTCACACCACTAGACTTTTTTTTATGGGGATACTTAAAAGACAAAGTCTACGCTATAAAACCTGCAACAGTCGCTGAATTGAGAGCAGCCATTGAACGAGAATGCACACAAATACCAAACGAAATGTTTCGTGATGTTTGCGATTCCATTGCTTCGCGTTATCAGCAGTGCCTGGACCAGAACGGACGTCAGTTTGAAAACAGGCGTTGACAAAACAATTAAATAATGTCTGTAGATTCTATTACATTTTGAAAATGAAATGTATTTTAATAAACACTGCCTTTATAAGTATTTAAAGTGTGTATACATTTTTTGGGACGCCCTGTATATATATATATAATATATATATGATACACACAGACAGTGCATGGAACATGTGTGTATCATAAAAAACTCAGGGGACCATTCTGAGTTCATTCCATATATATATATATATAAAATGCAAACCCACAAGGAAAAAAAATTAGTCCAAGGTCTTTCGTGTATTCAGCAATACGCCTCACGAGGTGTACTGCTGAATACACAAAGACCTTGGAATATTTTTTTTTCTTTTTCCTAGTGGATTTACATCATTTATTCATTTCACGTGTTTACTGTAAGTGTGAAATTCATCACATATATATATATATATATATATATATATATATATATATATATATATATAATATATAAAATGAATAAAACCACGAAGGAAAGGAAACACAAAATGGTGCTCAAGCGCTTTCGCCTAATGACATCCTCAGGAACACTGAAGTACATAAAGAGTTACAGCCTATATATAGGTTACAAAAAAAAAAAAAAATATATATATATATATATATATTGAATAAAACCACGAAGGAAAGGAAACACAAAATGGTGCTCAAGCGCTTTCGTCTAATGACATCCTCAGGAACACTGAAGTACATAAAAGGGTAACAGCCTATATATAGGTTACAGAAAGAAAAAAAAGAAAAAAGAAATAACATACATACATACATACACACACACATATATACATATCTATATATACATATACATACATACATACATATATACATATATATATGCAATAAACAGAGAAGTAAAAATAAAAATTAAAATTAAAAATTAAAGGATTATCAGTGAGGCGTACAGATTTGTAAGGAATAATATCGATTTTTAGCACAAGATCAAATGGATTATAAAAATACAAATTTATATTGGAAAACTGTCCGGGTATTAACACTCTGCCTATGGTCAGGTTTCGATATATATAAAAATAAAATGCAAATTAAAAGTTAATAAAGTAGCAGACAAGTTTACCAAAGATTTAGTGTTCTACCCTTCTTATCTAAATCTGTTTGGAAGGAATTCAAAATAACAGGATCGAGTTGAAAAAGACCTTTGCTTATGTTGAAGTTATTTGAAAGTTGGATAATGGCAGACTCAAGAATATTTCTATTAACAATGTTGCTAGAATGGAATAAAACTGAAGCATTATTCCAATCAATACAGTGGGCTAACTCTGACAAATGGACAAAAAGGGCACTGGACAACTGTCCTGTTCTAACGGAATATTGATGCTGTTTTATACGTGTGTGCAAATCCTTTCCCGTCTGACCTATGTAAAAGGAATCACATTGTTTACAACCAATTTTATAGATAATGCCTGAATTATAATCCATTTGATCTTGTGCTAAAAATCGATATTATTCCTTACAAATCTGTACGCCTCACTGATAATCCTTTAATTTTTAATTTTAATTTTTATTTTTACTTCTCTGTTTATTGCATATATATATGTATATTATGTATGTATGTATATGTATATAGATATGTATATATGTGTGTGTGTGTATGTATGTATGTATGTTATTTCTTTTTTCTTTTTTTTCTTTCTGTAACCTATATATAGGCTGTTACCCTTTTATGTACTTCAGTGTTCCTGAGGATGTCATTAGACGAAAGCGCTTGAGCACCATTTTGTGTTTCCTTTCCTTCGTGGTTTTATTCATCATAAATATTTTTCACGTGTTACTTTCGTGAAATAATTTTCATATATATATATATTATATATATATAATAAACGGAGAAGTGGGAGGAGCATACAAATTTAAGGAAAAACTACCGATTTTAGCACTTTCCCCGAATCCAACACAAGATCAAATGAATTGTTTCCAACCAATGTTATAGTTAATTAAAAAAAGAATAAATTGAAAAATAAAAATAAAACTTGTAAGAGGAGCATACAAATTTATACTGGAAATCTGCCCAGGTTTTAGCACTCTGCCTTACTTGTCTAAGTCCGATATATATAAAAATAAATGGAAAAATAAAAGTTATTAGAGAAGTATACAAGTTTACCAAAGGTTTAGCACTCTACCCTTCTTGTCTAAATCCGTTCTGAACGAATTCAAAACAACGGGATCGAGTTGAGAAAGACCTTTGCTTATGTTGAAGTTATTTGTAAGTTGGATAATGGCAGATTCAAGAATATTTCTATAAACAATGTTGCTAGAGTGAAACAAAACTGAAGCATTATTCCAATCAATACAGTGAGATAACTCTGACAAATGGACAAAAAGGGCACTGGAAGACTGTCCCGTTCTAATGGAATACTGATACTGTTTAACACTTGTGTGAAAATCCTTTCCCGTCTGACCTATGTAAAAGGAATCACATTGTTTACAACCAATTTTATAGATAATGCCTGAATTATTGGTAGGGCTATTTTTTACTATGATATTCTTCACAATATTGTTATATGAAAATACTACATTAATATCCAAAAGCTTAAGTACACTCGCAATGCCTAAAAAGCCCGGGAAAAATGGAAGTACTAAAATATTCTTCGACAAAGTACGAGTGTTATTATTCAAACGATAGAAGGTTCGTTTTGCCTTGTTGAGGCAAGATTCCATAAACGCAGGTGGATAACATAGATCACTTCCAATACCGTTGATTTTTTCCAATTCGGCATCGATGTATTCCGGACTGGCAATCCTAAGGGCGCGGAGAAACATTGAAGAAAAAATGGCCTTCTTAGTGGGGGTGTCATGTCCCGAGTAAAAGTGTACGTAGGACAAATTGTTTGTTTTTTCCGATAGATACTAAACTTAAAACCTGGGCTTTCCCTATGTACACGCACATCCAAAAACGGGATTGAATTTTCTTGTTCCACTTCTAAAGTAAACTTAGTGGAGGGGACTTGATCATTTAACTGAAGGAGGAAGTCATCCAGGTCACGATTCATGGGCCAGATACAAAATATCGTCGACGTACCGCAACCATGGGATGCCAATCCCCAGGATTCTCGGAATGTAAGTAATTTCGAAAAATTCCATATAAATATTGGAGAGGAGGGGCGACAAGGGGTTCCCCATGGCCATCCCAAAAACTTGTTGATAATACTCGTTATTGTAAGTGAATTTACAGTCTTTGATGCAAACCTTAATAAGTTCCAAAACAATGTGTGCAGGTAGTGGCAGGTCATACTTATGAATTCTCGGGAGAGAAAGTCAAGTATATCGTCAATCGGCACCTTTGTAAACAATAAACAAACGTCAAAACTGATCAATCTATCGTTGGTTTCAGTACGTGCATTATTCAATTTTTCAGTAAGATCCATGGAATTTTTTACATGTGAATCAAAGATAGTTCAGAGAATGGGGGGACAAGACTTTGACAAGCCATTTGGAAAGTTTATAAGTAATAGAGCCCACCGAGCTAATAATAGGGCGCATAGGGTTGCCAGGTTTGTGGGTTTTAATAAGACCGTAAAGGTAGGGAAGAGAAGGTGAAGTGGACATGAAAAGCGGAATTAAGTCCTTATGATCTTTGAGAATGCGTTTCAAGCCACTATTGAATGATTTGATGACGTCATCCTGCGGGTTCTTCCTAAGTTTGCTGTATGTGGCGGGGTCCTGGAGAAGCTCATTCATCTTTCTGATGTAGTCCACTTTGTCCATAATAACTATGGTGTTAGCCTTGTCTGCTTTAGTAATATGGAACTCACCATCTTTTTTTTAATTGTGAGAGGCTATTGCGAAAACGTTTAGGAAAGTTATCTTCGTAAGTACTATTCGCCGCACTATAAACAAAGCCTTTAACTATGTTAAACAAAGACTGAGGAAGATTACACTGTTTTTCAAAACAAGCGAGACTGTAACAAATTTGTAAAGCAGAAGGTTTTTTTTTAAATAAAAAAGGACATACCATATCCAAGGGCACTTTTTGTATCGTCACTAATGTTTTTCGAAGAAAGGTTCAAAACACTTTGAACTTGCTTTTTTACTCCACTGACTATTTCGAATGAGACTTTTAATTATGCGATCCAAAATGTTACGAAGTGAAGAAGTTCTCCGACGCAACTCGTTGTAAATTTCATCAAACAAAGGTTGGATCCACGGTTGGGGAATAACGGTCACAAAATTACGTTTGGCAATGCTTAAATTTTTGAAGGCGGACCACTCATTTTGTCTGGTGACTTCACTATGTTTCTTTAAAATTAATCTGCTGAAGTTGTTGAACGGATGGTCGTCAATTTGTCTGAGGCGAATCGGAAGGAGGGATTTGGGAAGAACTTGCTCCTTTAGACAATTAGTAAGAAACTTTCGTCGGATACGAAGATGGTGAGCTCCATATTACTAAAGCAGACAAGGCTAGCACCATAGTTATTATGGACAAAGTGGACTACATCAGAAAGATGAATGAGCTTCTCCAGGACCCCGCCACATACAGCAAACTTAGGAAGAACCCGCAGGATGACGTCATCAAAATATTCAATCGTGGCTTGAAACGCATTCTCAAAGATCATAGGACTTAATTTCGCTTTTCATGTCCACTTCACCTTCTCTTCCCTACCTTTACGGTCTTATTAAAACCCACAAACATGGCAACCCTATGCGCCCTATTATTAGCTCGGTGGGCTCTATTACTTATAAACTTTCCAAATGGCTTGTCAAAGTCTTGTCCCCCATTCTCGGAACTATCTCTGATGCACATGTAAAAAATTCCATGGATCTTACTGAAAAATTGAATAATGCACGTACTGAAACCAACGATAGATTGATCAGTTTTGACGTTTGTTCATTGTTTACAAAAGTGCCGATTGACTATATGCTTGACTTTCTCTCCCGAGAATTACATAAGTACGACCTGCCACTACCTGCACACATTGTTTTGGAACTTATTAAGGTTTGCATCAAAGACTGTAAATTCACTTTCAATAACGAGTATTATCAACAAGTTTTTGGGATGGCCATGGGCAACCCCTTGTCGCCCCTCCTCTTCAATATTTATATGGAGTTTTTCGAAATTACTTACATTCCGAGAATCCTGGGGATTGGCATCCCATGGTTGCGGTACGTCGACGATATTTTGTGTATCTGGCCCATGAATCGTGACCTGGATGACTTCCTCCTTCAGTTAAATGATCAAGTCCCCTCCATTAAGTTTACTTTAGAAGTGGAGCAAGACAATTCAATCCCGTTTTTGGATGTGCGTGTACATAGGGAAAGCCCAGGTTTTAAGTTTAATATCTATCGGAAAAAAACAAACAATTTGTCCTACGTACACTTTTACTCGGGACATGACACCCCCACTAAGAAGGCCATTTTTTTTTCAATGTTTCTCCGCGCCCTTAGGATCGCCAGTCCGGAATACATCGATGCCGAATTGGAAAAAATCAACGGTATTGGAAGTGATCTATGTTACCCACCTGCGTTTGTGGAATCTTGTCTCAACAAGGCAAAACGAACCTTCTATCGTGTGAATAATAACACTCGTACTTTGTCAAAGAATATTTTAGTACTTCCATTTTTCCCGGGCTTTTTAGGCATTGCTAATGTACTTAAGCTTTTGGATATTAATGTAGTATTTTCATATAACAATATTGTGAAAAATATCATAGTAAAAAATAGCCCTACCAATAATTCAGGCATTATCTATAAAATTGGTTGTAAACAATGTGATTCCTTTTACATAGGTCAGACGGGAAAGGATTTTCACACACGTGTTAAAGAGCATCAATATTCCGTTAGAACGGGACAGTCGTCCAGTGCCCTTTCTGTCCATTTGTCAGAGTTATCCCACTGTATTGATTGGAATAATGCTTCAGTTTTGTTTCACTCTAGCAACATTGTTAATGGAAATATTCTTGAGTCTGCCATTATCCAACTTACAAATAACTTCAACATAAGCAAAGGTCTTTTTCAACTCGATCCCGTTGTTTTGAATTTGTTCAGAACGGATTTAGACAAGAAGGGTAGAGTGCTAAACCTTTGGTAAACTTGTATACTTCTCTAATAACTTTTATTTTTCAATTTATTTTTATATATATATATATATATTTTTTTTTTTTTAAGTTCGGGAAGAACCGATTCGCCTCTATTTAAAAGGGCATATCTCTGCGGAAAAACAAAAAAAAAGTGAGAGGAAAGACAGAGGAAAAAGAAAGGGTGGAGGGGACAGTCGAAGTGGAAAAAGACCAAGGATGAACAGGACTGCAGGGTCGAGCCCCATCATCCTTGGGTGCTAGGGCCTGGAGGGGGCACGTGAAACCTCCAGGAACAAGCACGTACAAACAAGCACAAATAGCACTCAAGAGCACGAGCTTAGAACCCCCTTGCGGGGTTATTTTTATACATGTCGAACTTAGACAAGAAAGGCAGAGTGCTAAAACCTGGGCAGATTTCCAGCATAAATTTGTATGCTCCTCTTACATATTTTATTTTTATTTTTAAATTTATTATTTTTTTAATTAACTATAACATTGGTTAGAAATAATTCATTTGTGTTGGGTTCGGGCAAAGTGCTAAAATCGGTAGTTTTTCCTTAAATTTGTATGCTCCTCCCACTTTTCCGTTTATTGTAATATATATATATATATATATATATATATATATATATATGTGTAAAAATGAACAATGAATAATCCATATTCATTTTTACATAAGAAACCAAAATTGCCTAAGCGAGTTTTGGATAAAAATTTTATTTGTAGCTTCCTATTTTTGTTTGTGTCACAACCCTATGATCTACCATTTCTGTGGTTTAGTCGTATCTATTTTCCATTTTTCATTGTTATAGAATTTATTATAATTAATTATGATTGTCTTCCATCTCACCCTCGACCCTAGATTATGCATACACATTGCATGTAACAGGATTGGAACCCGAAGTTGTACTTCTTAGTCATTGATACCCACTCTTTGTCTCTAATTCGTTCATGTAAATCTTCCTAATAATGATTTGTACTATACGTACAAATTCAATAACTATGACGTCACATTTTCCCGTCATTAATTTCCCTTCATTATATCTCTAGTATGCAATGTATGAAAATTCTTTATCATCATAATAAAAACTGTACACTCTATAGAAGTCATTATTTATATGTTATGTAGTATAAATATAACTATTATTCGACCATATCCCCGCCCCCATACGTCCATATTTTATCTTGATCATTATCCATATAAATTTTATTAAATATTCATTTTTACTCGTGTCAATCTATGAAATGCAAAACTTCATGCCTTCGTTCGAAAACGCAAAAATACGTTCTCGTATTATTTTTTCATATATTACTTTTTATTATATCACCTCCCGCATTGAACTCGAAAATGCTTAGTAAGTTATCAAATTCCGCTAACTGGCAGAATCGAACGCTTCAAAGATAAAAAAAGTCTCCTTTCGCTCGATTCGAATTTATAACTTTATCATGCGTTATGTTATATCATGTGTGTCATGTCTCATGTACTTGTGTTGTACTAATAACCAAATATAATAACCATATAGTATAACCATATAGTATAACCATATAGTATAACCATATATAAATATATAAAAACACTAAGAATGGTAAACGACGTAATGTACTTTAATGAAACTGTAATTAATAATAACTTGTAATGTACTTCAATGAAACTGTAATTGAATGTAATGAATTAATATATAATGTAAGAATGTACTTTAATAGCAGTGTAATTAAACAATAATAAGTGAATATGAATTAATTGGTAATTGTAATCGTAATTGTAATGAACCAAAATTAATACGTACTCAATCATGTACTCAATTTGTACTTATGTACTACTATGAAATTATATCGCCTTCATAAATGTAGACTCGGCGAAAAATACAAATTAGTTTTTGTTATTTTTATTTTTTTATTATTTTTATTTGGAATTTTTCAAACATCTGATCATGTGTTTAAAAGGGGGGAACTTAACCTTCAACTGTCTTCCCCCAACATTTAGGTTTATATTATACATGTATTTGTAAAATGAACGTCACTTCATTAAGTCACTTCATTGCGGTACTTCATTACGGCACTTCATTACGAGCCTCCCTTGTTAGCAGCCTCGCTGCGAGGAGGGGGCAGAGGCCCCTTGCCTCCTTAACTTTTTAGATTCCGGCCTGAGCCATAGTCGAAAGAGGTCGAACCTCTACCCCTGTAAATTCAGAGCACTAACTGTAAATTTTTAAGAAGTAAATTAGAGTAAGAGAAACTTTTTATTTTTCCCCTCGAGTTGGGCTATCTTCAGAAGAACTTAGTCAGTTAAGTCGATAAGTTATAAAAGAAAAGTCGATAATTTTAGTACCAAGAGAAAGTATCAGAGTATTATAGAAAGAGAAGAATTAAAAATTGGCGACCCTTTGCCCAAATTAAGAGACAACCCAAGCACCATAGAAGATATTGGCATAACAGTCTGGCGAGTCTGTAGCCAAGAGTTTAACAAGTGGCGACCCACCATTTGACCGGCGGAAAAGAATTAGAATGTGATAGAAGAAATATCCGTTGCTGCCTCCTAACTAGAACCCCCGTCAACTCGAACCACCCAGGGCCATAGACGGAGGGGTTAACATATATATATATATATATATATATATATATAATTTTTTTTTTGTAACCTATATATAGGCTGTAACTCTTTATGTACTTCAGTGTTCCTGAGGATGTCATTAGACGAAAGCGCTTGAGCACCATTCTGTGTTTCCTTTCCTTCGTGGTTTTATTCATCATAAATTTTTTCACGTGTTACTTTCGTGAAATAATTTTCATATATATATATATATATATAATTATATATGCGGGATGAATTTCACAATTAAACACGTGAAATGAATGAATGCTGCAAATCCACAAGGAAAAAGAAAACGATTCCAAGGCCTTTCGTGTATTCAGATTCCCTGACGAGGTGTAGCTCTGAATACACGAAGGGCCTTGGAATCGTTTTTCTTTTTCCTTGTGGATTTGCAGCATATATATATATATATATATATATATATATATATATATATATATATATATATATACTGTGTAACAGCTTGTATAATTAAAATTTTGCATTTAATAATTTTTATCTTAATTTTTAATATAAACTGACACAAGCGAAGCAATTAAATAATTAAGAGAAACTAAAAAAATTTGATATCAGATAAGGGATTGATAAGAGATCTCCCATAACACGTTGTCATCTTTAGCAAATTTAAATAATAATAATGTCTCAAGGGGGTAAGCAGTTCTTTGGTAATAATACTCCCTTTCTCCTAATTTGGTTGGCACAACTTTTAAATTTGGTTGGCACAACTTTTAATTGAAACTTTGAAACAGCAACATTTTTTTTTTTAAGAGCGGAACATTAGAAATTTCTTCATTATATTTTTAAGCTCTGATTAGCTCTTTTTTTTAATGTATGGATTTCATCATCTGTTCGTGTATGTGTGTGTGTGTGTGTGTGTGTATACACATCCAGTTCTCTCTCTCTCTCTCTCTCTCTCTCTCTCTCTCTCTCTCAATGTCAAAACCATGTCTAATTAAGAACTCAGTCATTTAAGTGTTCGTTTCTAATCTGTGACTGGCGTGTTTGTGAATCGTGAATTCTTTCTAATGGAATTACAGACTTGTTCTTCTGGCATTGCAAAATTATAATGTTTTACTGAATCAAAATTTCTTTAAAAGTTTTAATTTTAGAAAAGAATATATATATATATATATATATATATATATATATATATACACACACAGACAGACAGAGGGTTAACAAAAGAAAATAGACAATACGAGATTGTCCTCAAGAACAAATGGCAAAGCTCATCAATGATGCTAGAACGTGTGTCACTTTTATGATTTTCAAGCAACACGATTCTCTTATTATTTATCACTTTTATTTCAAATAAAAAACTGGAAAACCGAAGTTTCTATTTAGTTTTGTTAACTCTCTCTCTCTCTCTCTCTCTCTCTCTCTCTCTCTCTCTCTCTCTCTCTCTCTATATATATATATATATATATATATATATAGATATATAATATATCGATGTATTCATAGTTTCATAGTTTAAGTGAAAGTATGAAGAGTAAAACATCTTTTTATACAGGGTGTCCCAGAATTAACTATCTATTTCAATGAAATCGGAAAAAAAATTTAAAAACACACTTTTATTTATGTTTATCATGTTTAATATGTGTTAAAAATGTATAAATTTCTAAATTTTTTTCCTAATTTTATTTTCATAATTTTTTCATTATCTGGTCCAATGAAAGACCGTCTGAAGTCATAGAATGGCAAAGAGACTCTCCAAAAGTTAACGTGTGGCTTGGAATGACCAAATCCAAAATTTAGGGCCCATTCTTCTTTGCGAGAGCAACTGTAACAGGTACCGTCTACCTTGATATGCTTCAGCAGTTTCTCGAACCACAGCTTCTTGATGATTGCATTCTTGATAATGTTGTGTTTCAACAAGAAGCATTGATCTTTTGGCGATAAACCTTTGTTTTTATGAAACCCCATGCAAAGAAATCCAGGGGTGTCAAATCCGGAGAACGCGGAGGCCAAGGTCGAGGTCCTCCACGTCCAATCCACCGATTCGGAAGGCGTCTGTTGAGGTATTCTCGAACAATTAGAGCATAATGACATGGTGCTCCATCTTGTTGAAACACAACATTATCAAGAATGCCATCATCAAGAAGCTGTGGTTCGAGAAACTGCTGAAGCATATCAAGGTAGACGGTACCTGTTACAGTTGCTTCCGCAAAGAATGGGCCTAAATTTTGGATTTGGTCATTCCAAGCCACACGTTAACTTTTGGAGAGTCTCTTTGCCATTCTATGACTTCAGACGGTCTTTCATTGGACCAGATAATGAAAAAATTATGAAAATAAAATTATGAAATTTTTTTTAGAAATTTATACATTTTTAACACACATTAAACATGATAAACATAAATAAAAGTGTGTTTTTAAAAAATTTGTCCGATTTCATTGAAATAGATAGTTAATTCTGGGACACCCTGTATAGAGCACCATTTCGCCCATACGCCCATTTCATGCTACGAGCAACTCGCAGCAGCATTACCAAGCAATTAGGGGGTCAGAGTACTAACGAGGTTTTCGTACGTGGTTTATCACCAATGAAAGCAAAATGCTCTGTATTAGTCGTCCTAAGAACATCTACAGTATATCCATATTGAATATCCGAATTCAGTATATACTGTATTTTTTTTATCTAGGAAGGAGGGGTCAAGAGCTAATGCCCCCCCAAAATGCCCCCTCCATAGAAGAAGGAGAAAGACGAACTCAAGGTCTCCAAGGCTCAACGATGCCAATTTTTTTTTTAGAAATTTAGAAAAGTTTGTGTAATGCGTAAGATGCATGTATATGTAATGAGGTATAGAGGGAGAAGCGTGTGTTTAAGAGCATGCTGGACTGCTCACATGGTAGATGAGACATGGAAAAAAGGTCAGCTAAGCTATTAAAAACTATTATGGTTAAAATTACAAAACCAAAAGTGATGAGGAGTGCAAAGAGTCAAATATATAAAGTATGCTTTAATTGTTGATCAGTAGAGAATTCATCAAAATTCAGATTCCGTCTAAATTTGTAAATAAAGTTTCCATAATTTTAAGATTAAGGTCGGATTTGGTACTGCAAGAACACTGTAATTAGACTGTGAAAATGGATGATCGTTATCAAGCGTATGATGAGGTATGTATGTAAGAGTTGGGTGGTTTCCTGAATGGTAAATTTGTCCGGATCGATCCACCGAGATGTTCGAAAATGCAAGATTTTTAAATGTGTTTTGGTCTTTCATATATATATATATATATATATATATATAGAAACGACGTAAGTATAGAGGAGCGTTCTGCACACGAGGAAGAGAAATAACGAACAAATGAAAAATGAGGTGAACCGCCCGGGAAACGAACCCAGGATCTTCCGATTGCCGGTCAGATGCGCTATCCATTACACCACGGGCCTCGATCAGTCATAAGTCGAAATTCTCCTACATAGGGCAGAAACCAATGCCCTGAGAGGGCACCCTCGCAAATCGTGAATATGTACATTTAACTGCAATGACCACGCAGTATATTAATATACTGCGTGGTCATTGCAGTTAAATGTGTGTGTATATATATATATATATATATATGTATATATATATAGTATATATATATATATATAATGTAAAGAACGACGCTTGTGTAGAAGAGCGTTCCGCACAAGATGAGGAGGGAGAACGAGCAAATGAAAAATGAGGTACCTCCCAGGAATCGAACCTGGGATCATCCAATTGCCGGTCGGATATGTTAACCACTACACCAAGGACCCCGATTAGTTAACACTCGTAATTCTTCTACAAACGAGCGGAATCAAATGCCCTGAGGGGGACCTTCGCATGCCGTACATACTGTATATACATTTTAAATGCAAACAACACACAGTATAATTAATGTAAAGAACGACGTTTGTGTAGAAGAGCATTCCGTACAAGATGAGGAGGGAGAACGAGCAAATGAAAAATGAGGTACCTCCCAGGAATCGAACCCGGGATCATCCAATTGCTGGTCGGATATGTTAACTACTACACCAAGGACCCCGATTAGTCAACACTCGTAATTCTCATACATTTTTCATTTGCTCGTTCTCCCTCATCTTGTGCGGAACGCTCTTCTACACAAGCGTCGTTCTTTACATTAATTATACTGTGTGTTGTTTGCAGTTAAAAAAAAAAATATATATATATATATATATATATATGGCTTGGGACAGTCGAAAAAGGTTGGAACGTATAATCAGAAACGTAAATATTGAATTTGCAGTGCCTAAAAAAGTTCTCTGAATAAGTCACTCTTATTGCCATAAAAATACTGAACTTTGGTGCAAAATTTAATTAAAATTTGTTACATTTTCACGGTCAATTGAATTAGGTTATACAGCAGAATTTTATGAGTATGTACTGTGTAATATATATATATATATATATATATATATATATATATATATATATATATATATATATATATATATATATATATATATATCGGGTAATTTTTTAAACATCTGACACTTTGAAAGGTTTGTATTTTTTGTATTTTTTTATTAAATGAAATAAAAACATGAAATTTTTACTGTACTACGAGTATCTCTACAGGGAAGGAATTAGTCCCCTAGTTTGCTTTGCAACAAACACAATTGAAGGAATATATTGTGGAGGAGACAAAGGCTTGATAAAGGGGGGGGGGGCTCTTTATGATTAAAATGTGATTTAATACTGTTATTTATAAATTAAAAGTTAATTTGGCGAAAGAGAGAGTTGAATAGGTGACGGAGTTCGGTGTTCATTTTGTAACTTATATAGCCATAGAAGGGAACGAGAAGTATTGTGCATCCTTTTTGACAATAGGATCTTTAAGGGGAGGTTCATAAATGATATTAAGGAAGTTTCTGAGTAGGGGTTGAAGTAAATGTTTCGTAAAAGAATTATCAGTGCTGAAATTTTGAATGAATTCTACTTTTTTTTCATGGAAGGATAAGTAATAGGAACAAATGTGTTCGGCGCGGTGGATAAGAATTGTAATACTATTAATTTTATATAATGAAGGGATGTGGCCTAGATAATTTGTGCCTAAGTTTGTGTATGTTTGTGTATCTCTTTTCCGATAGAAAGATACGCTGAATTTACTGTTTTCTTTGTTATTTTAATGTCCAATAAAGGAAGGGTATTATTGTTGGTTTCCTCATCTTTAGTAAATCTAATGTTTTGGTGTTGGAAGTCAAGGTAGTTAAGGAATGTAGGTGAGGGGGGGACATGAGTAGTATTGTGGAAGAGAAGGAAGGTGTCGTGAACGTACCTTTTATATAAATATGGTTTGTAATTAGCGGGTCAATGTTGCAACCAGTTTTTCCTGTGACGACAAAGGGAAACAATTGCGAGTGTGGCATTTAAGAGGGATTCCATTGCTAGTGAGTCTGTCTGTTGACAGAGTTGTTTACTGAAGAAAAAGTATGTCTGAAAGAAAACGAGAAGAGGAAAGCAAGTTGTTACAAACTTACTAATTAGGTAAATGTATTGTATTGAAAGCCACTTTTGCATGCCACGATGGTCACAATTTCGTTGTCATAATGATAGGGTTGATCTATAACTTGAAAAAATGGGTCATCCAAGTTTTGGAATCTTTTTCGTAAACTTTACTCGTCCTATCTTTTTACTTTATAAAGAAATAATGTAATGATGGGGGTTGTTTAACCTCCTTCGTAACATCTAAGGTCATGTGACGGAGGGAACTTACAGCTTTACGTGGAATCCGAATCACGGGTCGCTAAATAATCCGGACGCGGAGGACAGTCCCCTATCCAACTACTCTCCAAACTCAATGTCGCTTAACTGCGCTGATCAACTGGAAGCGGTGTTACAGCACTGACCACGACGTAGCCCGCTCTTTATAGAGAAGCTCAGAACATCGTGACTGACAAGTATTTATGATGTTGAACATCTAAGGAACAACTTGCATGTAACACTCAGGAGTATCTGTTATAAAGCAAATTTTAAGGTTCCACCCTGCCATTTTTTTATTATAATTAATCGATCCTTAAATATTGTCCACAAATGTTGATGCAAAATGTCTTAAACGTCATATTGTTAGAACCTGATATGCCTCAACGCCTCATTTGTTTTAAAAGATAATATTTTGATATTGCTTCTTTATGTCCGCCTGGTTACGCAAACAATTTAGTGATCTTGCGATAATAATTAGCGATAATTTTTACCTTGGAAAATTTTCAACTTTCTTTCTACTCGCATTGTGTTGCCGGTGGAACCTAACTTAACCTAATCTAACCAAACCTGGACTAACTCAATCTAACCGATTAAAATAGATTTTGATAAGTTAATGTTTCGACTACTTTTTATTGCAAGGAAATGATATTTGTTAAGTTTGGCGAACCATTCGTAACATGAGCTTCGCAGTGTCTGTGACCTCAACATTCACACAAAGTCTCGTAGGAGTTGATGAATTGCCCGAATGAGACGCACGCATGACCGATCATCTGTCGTTTGTCATGGGCATCACAGTAGATTCCGCTGTTTGACTCTCGAATTGCACCCAACCTCAGAACCAACCAATTTCATGAGGAGGGAGAATTAAGACGCAGTGTTGGCGCATGTACACAAACGGGGAGGGTGGAAACCCCTCCCACCCCGTCTGCAGTTGCTCCTGAGGCAATATCTTCACTAAGAAGGGGTGACTTTAAGATGGGTGTAACCCGTCCCAGTGCTTGATGGTGAAGGCTCTAGTGATAAGTTTTTTTTTAGTGTTTCTTGGTACTTCATTTTAATAATCGATGGTGGAATCTCGTTTGAGTGTCAAAGGACTATCGAGAGATGAACAAGGTTCAGTATGAATTACAGGTCTTTACAAAAAGTATGCAGTGTCGTCATGCCCATTTGGAAATCGAACGACTTTATTAATAATATCTCTGAAGACACATTCTCGTTTTAATTTCCACTTCTGCCGGATCGAACCCGGTGTTCAACCGGTTATTCATTACCGCATGAAGTAAGTCATATTTAAAGTAATGTAAACGCTTTTTAGACGAGTCTGGGAACTTCATGATTTCTTGCATACTCCTTCATTGTGGTTAAGAGATGGTTCATGAACCATGAACAGAACCAACAAGTTTTCAAGGTCGTGTTTGGGTGGGGATGAGGAGGGGGGAGAGTAGAAAGAGATGCCGAATCAAGGTCGTGTTGTTTTTTTCCTGCAACTTCTATAAGCACTACCTTCCTCGCTGTGCCTATTATTATTATTATTATTATTATTATT
>JAJOZX010001646.1:495000-557500 GCA_023014485.1 Bathynomus jamesi | reverse complement strand
GATAGAATCTCTGGATCCAGAGGATCAAGTCATAATAGACTACTATCCACAAATATGTTACACTCTATATCTATTTATAACCGACATGCAAATATATCAGATCCAAAGAATCCAGTCAATTTCATTTCGGTATCCATCAATACCAGTACCTTGCCAACCAAAAATAAGTCACGGTCCATATCAATTGCGGACCAAGTCACAATTTACAACCATATACATTACAATATATATACTTAGGAGGAAAAGTGTAGGTGTGGCTGTAAAGACTGTACAGTAATGTAGAAATGTGTGTGCACCCATTTTGGGTCTCCCATTTAAAGGTGTTTGTGGGGCAAGTGAAGATCATGAGTTTTTCAATACCTCACAGTACTATGGGGGCACCGCTCGGCAGAGGAATCTCTTTAAATGGGGTGTGTAAGGACAGAGAGTATCCCCTAACCCAAGATGCTGCCTCCCTATATCCCACAACACTTGTGTTGAGCTGTGGGATCTATCACCTAAATGTACATAATATATATGAAATAAACTAGTACCATTCATGCAATAAAAATGGGCTTAAACACTATCACCAGATGTCCCTTGCAGACATCAAACTACCCAACCTTCTTTTGAAAGAATCAATTGTATCTGAAGTCACCACTTCTTCTGTCAGACTGTTCCAAAACTTAATTACTCTGTTTGTAAAACTATGTTTTCTTAAATTTGTTCTACATCTTGGCTTAAATAATTTCATACTATGACCTCTAGTCTGGTTATTGTGATCTTTAATGAAAAGAGAATCAAAATCTATCTTATCCAACCCTTAATTTTACTACCTTAAACTATACCCAATCTATCAACATATGCGTCTAATCGATTTTTAAACATGTTTATAGACGTGCTACTAATTACTTCTACCGGCAAACTATTCCAGCTATTTACTATTCTATGCGTAAAAAAGTTTTTGGCAACTGCTGTCTCGAACCTTCTACTTGTCAACTTACACCCGTTATTTCTAGTCCTATTATATTGAGATATTTCGAAAAAGCTATCTCTATCTACGTTATCGAACCCATTCATAATTTTGAAAACCTGGATTAGATCACCCCTTAGCCTCCTAGTCTCGAGTGTAGTCAATTTTAACTTTTTAAGCCTATCCTCGTACAACTTTGACCTAAGCGACGGAATCATCTTAGTTGCTCGTCTTTGAACTTTTTCGATTTTGTCTATATCTTTGCTATCTTTGCGCATATGCGGATTCCAAAATTGGATCGCGTACTCCAAATGGGGTCTAACTAATGATTTATAAAGAGGAACTATAATATCGCGCGATTTGTACTCAAAATTCCGAGCTATAAAACCTAACACTTTGTTCTCTTTATTGACCGCTGCTGTACTTTGTTTCGCTACTTTTAAATCACCAGTGACTATAATTCCTAAATCTTTTTCCTACTCTACGCTTATCAACTCTTTCCCTGACATACTATACGCAAAATTATCGTTACGCGAACCTATATGTAAAATTTTGCACTTATCGACGTTAAATCTCATTTGCCATGTGACTGACCAATCAACGATTTTATTCAGATCATTCTGGATTTTACCTCTATCTTCGTCATTAATCGCCCTACCACCCAGCTTCGTGTCATCCGCAAACTTTGAAACTGTACTGACTAGGCCGACATCTAAATCGTTAATATATATAAGAAAAAGCAAGGGGCCCAATACAGAACCCTGAGGAACGCCACTCGCTACATTAGCCCAACACGACTCCGCTCCATCAACGACCACCCTCTGTTTCCTACCTCGCAACCACTCTTCTATCCAATTTATTACTACACCCCTGATTCCATGAGCCTTAGTTTTCTCAATGAGTTTTTGTGCGGTACGGTGTCAAACGCTTTTTGAAAATCTAAATACACTACATCAACCGCCCGATGACTATCGTAAACGTCAACCACGCTTTGAAAAAATTCTAAAAGATTAGTTAAGCAAGATTTGTTTCGCCTAAAACCGTGCTGCGTATTTCTAACTAAGTTATGCAATTCTAAGTGTTCGACTATACGATCCCTAATTATTGATTCCAGTAGCTTACCTACAACAGACGTTAAACTGATTGGCCTATAATTTCCCGCCGCACCTTTATCGCCTTTCTTAAAGATAGGTGTTACGTTTGCTAACTTGAAATTATCTGGTACGCACCCCTCAGAAATAGACGCATTAAAAATCTTTGTTAGCGGCAAAACAATGCTATCTTTTAATTCTTTTAGTTGTATGGGATATATGGAATCCGGCCCCGGTGATTTACGCGTTTTCATTTTATCAATACAGCGCATTACCACCCCTTCACTAACCACAATATTATCCAAAATGTTACCATTATCAAAAGGTATTATGTCTATGGCCGTAGGGATATTCGTTACATCTTCTACAGTAAAAACTGACGTAAAGAATTCATTTAGCAAGGTAGCTATTTCCTTGTTTTCAGAAACTAGATTTCCGTTAACATTTTTCAACGGCCCCAAGACACTTTTTACTGGATTTCTATTGTTGAGGTATTGAAAGAATAGCTTGGGGTTTTCTTTACCGTCACGAGCTATGGAGATTTCAAATTCGCGCTTGGACTTTTTTATTACACTTTTCGCTTCACGCCTTAGAGATATGTAGTTGTTTCGTAACCGCAAATTGTCTTTATCGCACTTATGTAGCCTATAAGCCCTATCTCTACTCTTTAAAATGTCTCCTACTCAAGAAGTAAACCACAAGGGCTCGTTATTTACTTTCGCACGCTTAATTTTGTACGGTACACATTCCTCATTTATAGTCCTAAATACTGTTTCAAACGATTCCCACATTAGTTTTGCGTTGGAGTTCCCCATTACGTTTTTCCAATTGACGTGTGACAATTTATTTCGAAATTTACAAAAGTCTGCGTGCTGGAAGTTAGGAATTTTAGTCGAGTTAGCTGGTTTCGAGTGACTTACTGAGAGGACAAACTCTACCATATTGTGATCGCTATTGCTTAACGGTTCTATTACTTGAAGATCAGTAATTAGCCTATCATCCGTAGTTATTACTAAATCTAAAATACCTTCCAACCTCGTAGGTTCCCCGACCGTTTGAATAAGAAAGCTATCCTCGAGAAAATTAACTAAACGATTACCTTCCGCGTCTCCCTGCATTGTATCGTAATTCACGTTGGCGCAATTAAAGTCACCCATAACTAAAGCCTGCTCACTATCTATTATTCTCTTTAGTTCACGATATAACGCTTCGTCCGTATCAGCTGTTTGATTAGGGGGCCTATATATAACCGCAACAAGAAGTTTGAAATCGTTCAATTTAAGTTCTGCTATAGTCGAATCTATTGGTTCTGGAATTGTGTGCTTTACTTCTATAACGTTCGCAATATTATCTTTGATATACAACATAACACCGCCTCCTCGCCTACTATTCTGTTTTTAACAAAAAGTCTATAACCTCTAATTTGATACTCCCCTACAAAGTCACGTGTTTCAATGCTAAGCCGATTCATTTATCGCAATTAAATCATAGTCTTTACAAGCAATTAAAGAAAAAAAAATCGTTTATTTTATTTCGTAAGCTACGAGCATTTAAGGATAGAACCTTCAAATTGTTTGTAATTGCGACACCTTCGCGAGCGCAGGGGAAATTTGTGGAATTTACGCTGGGACCATTCGAGTTACGGCAGCCTGAAAAGAAGAGACAGTATTATGAAATAGTCTTCCTAAACGCGCAGCTCCAACGTCATTAAGATGAAGTCCATCTCCGAGGAACAAGTCCCTCCTGCCGTAGAAACTGTTCCAAAAATTCGCTAAATGCACTCCTTCCTGTTGGCAAAGAGACTTTAGGTTATTGTTAATATAGGTCGCCTTGCTGTAGAAATCGTTACGTTGGATAATTCGAGGAAGTATACCTGTTAAAACAATCTTATTAGTTTTTTCCTTTAATCGCTCTAGTAAGTCCCTGTACCTAGCCAGCAGTTCTTCCGATCTAGAATTTAAAACGTTATTAGTACCGACATGAATAACATACGCTGTGTCCTCGGCGGTACCGTCTGTAAAATGGTCAACAATATTAGTTATATCCTCCACCCTTGCACCAGGGTAGCAGTAACGGCGCCTACGACGAGGGTTTCTCCCACAGAATTCCTCGAGCTGTCCTCGAACAATGGAATCGCCAACGAGTCGTATTTCCGGTTCATCAGCATCTTCGAAACCTAAAACAGAAAACTTATTGTTTGTTATTACTGGTAGACAAGTCTTAGGTTTTCTCAATGGGGCTCCATTACGCACTCGAACGAAGGGTTTGGAACTAGGGGAAGAGAGAGGGCTATTAGTACTGATTTTGCCGTCAGGAGCATCACGCTTTCTTCAAGCCTCACTCTGGCCTCCCTCTCACGTTCTAACTCGTTCCTCAGGACTTCCATGCTTGAGCACCACCTGCAAACTAACTGTTCATTATTATTAGCCATTGTAAACGCGTAATCGGCAAATTTCCCTTCACAGCGACTGCAAGTACTTGACGGGGGTGCTATGCTTTTAATTAGTTAAAAAACAAAAAAAACAAAAATGATATCCATTCCCGTAGTATGAGCTATTGAGCCCCAGGAGGGAACTAGAGTTTAACGTGCAATTCCAACTACGCTCCCATGACCGCAAACCCGGAGGGAAACCCTTTAATAATTATTCGGATCTAAAGTCAGAACACCCGAACCCGAGATTCGAACTTGGAACCCTCAGTATTATAGTTAGCTGGTTAGCTGATTTTGCGTTTCATATTTATAAGATTTCTTAAATCATTTTAGGATATGTACAAATAATAAGATTTTTATATTTATTAAACATTTCTTTTAAACAGGGTGATCAGAAAAAGATACAACGCTATGAATTTTGTTTTAAATTCATATTTAAGTCTACCTCTAAGTTTTCAACTTCAGGTTGAGACAATGGCAGATAAGGTTGGCAGCACCGTTCACACTGACTAAAGTTGGCAGAGCCGTTCTCAGCAGTTTTTGTTGGTAACTGATATGACTATTATATTGAAATACGCGTGTGTATTGTAAAATGAAACCTAAAATAATTCATAAAGTTCCGTATTGTTTAGTCACCCCGTAGATTGTTTCATAAAAATATAAATAATAATAATTAGTAAAAATGATATAAAACCCGTTATAATTATTTATAAAATAAACAATAAATGGTGTATTTTATTACATTAATTAAAGAGGTTGTATCAAAAAAATACGATACATAAGTGTAATACACTATAATACATGAAATACAAAAATACTCGAATATATATATATATACTATTGCAGCTAGGGACTTAAAAAAACAACCAAATGAAAGATAATTCGTTTCTCTTTAAATACTTATTCTATGGCTTGATGGTTATAAGCCCATATAATGCCCAAAATTGGCTTCCAAAAAAAAATATACAAAAAAAGTTGCGCATTTATATTTATTCCTTGATCCTAATTTTAAATGAAATTTTTCTATTCCAGACCCCTCAAGATGGGATTGAGAGAATCTGATAAGAACATTATACAAGCACTACGTGAAGAAAAAGGATATTCATTAAACATAATCCTTTACGAATTTCCAAATAGAAATTGGAAAAAAAGAACTGTGGCACATTTTTTACAAAAACTTAAAGAAACCGGCAGCAGTCAACGGCGTCCGGGAAGTGGTCGACCAGAAACTATTAGAACGCCAGAAAACATTGAAAAAGTAAATGAAATGGTTTTAAGTCAAGAGGAACAACCGGGAACAAGTAAAAGTGAACGTGAAGTTGCGAATTATTCGCTGTACTGATGAACGTGAAATCCCGGTTTCTTTCGCAACTTCACGTTCACTTTTACTTGTTCCCGGTTGTTCCTCTTGACTTAAAACCATTTCATTTACTTTTTCAATGTTTTCTGGCGTTCTAATAGTTTCTGGTCGACCACTTCCCAGACGCCGTTGACTGCTGCCGGTTTCTTTAAGTTTTTGTAAAAAATGTGCCACAGTTCTTTTTTTCCAATTTCTATTTGGAAATTCGTAAAGGATTATGTTTAATGAATATCCTTTTTCTTCACGTAGTGCTTGTATAATGTTCTTATCAGATTCTCTCAATCCCATCTTGAGGGGTCTGGAATAGAAAAATTTCATTTAAAATTAGGATCAAGGAATAAATATAAATGCGCAACTTTTTTTTAAATATTTTGTTTGGAAGCCAATTTCGGGCATTATATGGGCTTATAACCATCAAGCCATAGAATAAGTATTTAAAGAGAAAAGAATTATCTTTCATTTGGTTGTTTTTTTAAGTCCCTAGCTGCAATGGTTATTGAGATATCACTTCTCAAATTTGGTGCCATTTTTTTTGGGCCACCCGATATATGAAGAATATTTATATAAAAATATAAAATCATTACTATTAATTCGAACTTTATTTTAACTTAAAAAAATTTGGGGGGGAATTTTTATTTTCAATTTTTCTTTATTTCCCTATTTACTGTTCATAAATGCACACACACACACAGATATATATATATATATATATATATATATATATATATATATATATATATATATATATATATATATATTTATATATATATATTCACACTCCCCTGAAACTAGGATTTAATTTGAAAAGAATTTCCTTTATAAATATGACACTTTTTTTTTTTTTTTAAATTTATGACATTTCCTTTTTTGTTTATTATTCTTTTCTTTCTCTTGTTTTTACATTTTGGGGAAGTGGGGAGTCAGGGTGAGTGTGTGGGAGGGGTAGAAGAATTTATATCCCCCATTGTTTGACTGAGGTGGGGGTGAAAGAGTAGAGGAATGTCTACTGCAAATTTTGTATGAGAAGAGAAATGAGTAGACGCATATATATATATATAGACAGGGGTTGGAGGGAGGTAAACAGTTTTGAAATTAAGGGGAAATTCATTAATGGGGGAGAGGGAGAAGGGAAGGGAGTAGTTGTTAGTGTTGAGGGAAGGCTTTTAAGTGAGAATAACGACGAAACCTTAAAATTTAAATGCGACCTTGAAGGAATGCTTAAAATTGATTCACGAACACATCCTCTTCTTGAACTTGAAAATAATTAGAGAGAGAGAGAGAGAGAGAGAGAGAGAGAGAGAGAGAGAGAGAGAGCATGTCTAGTTAAAAAATCTATGGGATGATACAGAGTGATTCTAAATTAATTTCATACCTAATTTGTTTATCGTGTTTTGCAGGAAGCGGAAAGTGGATAAGAAGGATTAGTTTTTTGGAAGCGCAGCAGTTTGGATTTGTTTTCTGAATGTTTTGCTTAAGATGGTAGCAGAATATTCAATTTTGTAGCAGTGCAACGCGGCCATATGGATGGATACTATAGGCTCAGCGAAAACTCGTGCAACGCGCATTCCAAAGTTATTTCAATGTCCGTCATGCCCTTGGCGCCAGAATCATACGTAACGCGCATCAAAGGTTTCTAAAAACCGGTTCTGCCATGGACAAACATCGCAGTAGAGGGTCGAGGTCAGCTCGAACAAAAGAGAATCAGCGAGTTGTCGAGGAAGCGTTTTCCGCTAGTTAGACGAAACCCATCACAAATGCAGTTTTGGAATCGAACGCGTGTTACGATATGATTCGCCGAATGCTCAAGAACGACATTAAAATGAAACCATAAAAAACCCAAATCACGCACGAATTCGGTGATTTGGATCAAGACCAAAGAGAGGAAATGTAGATGAGACCTTGCTTTTGTCAATTTAAGCGGATCCATCTATTTTGGATACCATCTGGTTTAGCGATGAAGCGGCATTTTATGTGTCTGGGAAAGTTAAGAGGCATAATCGTCGCATCTGGAGATTTGAAAACCCAAGAACATATCGTGGCCGTGAGTGATATACAGGGTGTTCCATAAGTCCGTTCTCATAGAAAAATTTATTTGAAATTAAATTTACAAAAGTAATACATTAGAACTAAAACAAATGTTCAAATTGATGTCTTGTTTTGGGACCTTTTTTTTTGGTTGCGAATAGAATAACACGTAATGGCTAATATGGAAGTGAGTTACACTCGTGAGGAAAAGGCCTCCGCCTTTAAGTTTAAGTTATGAATGCGTGTATTTGATTTTAAAACGTTACTACCAATTTGTACCAGTCGTCCTGAAAGGATTAATATTTGGTGTGTTCTGTCGGTCAGCGGAATAATTAGTGAGACTTTCTTTTTCCGAGATGTTGACGAACAAACAAAAAAGTGATTGGGGAAAATTATCATAGAGTATTTCAGTAGTTTGCCTTGCCTTAGTTAGGATCTTTTTGACCTCGCTCAAATTAAATTATCTTTCAATAGGACGAATGTTGCGCCTCATTCTGTACTTGAGTTACGCACTCTCCTGGTTGGTGGATTGAGAAAAGAGGCCCATCTCCTTGGGTTCCACAATCACCTGACCTCACTCCAATGGATTTCTCCCTGTGGCACTATGTGAAATCCGACGTTTATGCAAAAAAGCCCCAAAATTTAGCATATTTAGAAGAACGCGTAACAACTGTTAATGAGGAAATTTTTACTGAAACATCGTCAAGTGTTGTTAATGAAGTGCTGAGGTGGCTCATGTGCATTGAAATTGGTAGTGCACACGTGGAAGTGACCTCGAGGTTAGAAAGGAGTTGAATACCTCTTAATTTGAACCAATGTTCTAAATGATCACACTGTATTTATGTAAAAAAAAAAAAAAAAAGTGAGGGTTTAAACATCGTATAACATTAATGAAACTAGGTAAAAAAAAAGTTGACATTATTTTCCCTATTATTATTATTAATCTGAAATTGTCATTATATTTGGATTCAGAAAACGCCCACCGACGACACTTGAGTATTCGTTTTTCTTTATTTTTTATGGAAAACTCTTTCTTTTATGTAATGTAAATAATAATAATAAAATAATTAATTTATCAATATATTTTAGTTTCCGTTTAAAAATAACGAAAACGATAATTAGTGTGTGTGTATATATATATATATATATATATATATAACTTTAAAAGTACAGCTAAAACTTTTAAAAACTAAAAAACTAAAAAAAAAAAAACTTTTATTCTAAGAAAGGTTAAATTTTTACCCCAAACTATATTATTCTTAATAAGTATTTAAGATTATGTATAAAAACTCTGGAATAAAAACCGCAATATATTTTTATGTAAAGTTAGAAATACATCATATTTATTTTTTCAAAGCGAAGCACAAAAAATATAAGTGAGACAATTTATCCTTTGAAGGAATTATCAAAGTGATAAAATACGTCATTACGTTTTCTGTTTTAATGGATGTGAGAATGTGAAAATTGTGATGAATGGGTATTGTTAGTAAGAATGATGAAAGGGTACATTGCCCATATTTATTTAAGTGATAAGTCGTACACAAAGTAATCATAATACACACACACACACACACACACACACACACACATACATATATATATATATATATATGATGAATAAAACCACGAAGGAAAGGAAACACAAAATGGTGCTCAAGCGCTTGAGCACCATTTTGTGTTTCCTTTCCTTCGTGGTTTTATTCATCATAAATATTTTTCACGTGTTACTTTCGTGAAATAATTTTCATATATTCATTCAAGGGGACTATAACATTAAAATCGCAACAACTATAAAATTTATGGGAATTATCTGGAAGAGCCTCCCTCCACAGCAGAAAAGCAAATATCATGCCCATATTATAGAAGAGTCTCGTTCTACCAATAATTGAGTATTGCTCAGTATTCACAAGCTTATACAGAAAATCGAGACATTGCAAACATAGAAGCCATACAAAGGACTCTTATGTCTACGATAAGAGAAATGAGAGATGAAGATTAATGGTCTCGACTAAAATCCCTGAAACTCTGTTCTCTGGAAGACGCGAGTTGTACAATAATATATGTATGGAAAATACACGAGGGTTGTGTCTATAACCTTAGAAATAAAACAGAAACACACTAGAATGAGGGAAGAGGTAGATTCCACACTGTCCCAGCTGCGGTGAGAAAAGGGCTATGAAAACGAGGATAGAAAATACTATTAGAATACGAGGCCCGAAACTTTTTAATGACCTTCCAAAAGAACTGAGAAACCTCCAGCACACCAGCCTGAATAATTTCAAGAACCAGCTGGACGGATTATTGTGCAAAGTCCCTGACCATCCATGCGTGGTTGACTACGATGGCAGGAGAAGAGCGGAAACCAATTTCCTCTCCCACCAAATTCTGCAAATGAAGTGGGATGCTGCAGAGGGGTTGATTGCAGGTCGAGCCTGAATCATCTTTCAGAACCATCTACAGGTAAGGTATATATATATATACAGAGAGAGAGAGACAGAGAGAGAGACAGAGAGAGAGAGAGAGAGAGAGAGAGAGAGAGAGAGATAAATGACGATGTCAGTACACATTGAAAATTTAAAATTTAGCCATTATATTTAGCTAGGCACAAAAGTTCTCTTTTATTTTCGACAATGCTTTCTCACAGATACATTCTTGGAGAACACGTAAGTAGGTATTTATGTTATCAGTCAAATAAGGTAAGATATTATCCATGAACAACCGCATACAAATTGTTGGAACCCTTTGTATTTTGTGAATGATTTGGAAAACCTTTATTATTATCTGGTATGCCACTCTGTCCATGGTCTGCTCATAATAGTTATGGTCTCATGAAGAGAATGATGTAGGAGTGTAACTCATAGCTTTACTGCTGTTTTCCTTTGATTTGTAAAGTTATGAGAGAAGGATGTACCATTAATGTAATTATTATATGTTTTCACCGGTATTTTTACCAAACATTTACAATAAAAAAGGTAAATATACCGTACTTCAATGTATTTCTCAGTGGTTTGCGACTTTTTGGACACTCATGTCTGTCTTCCGACATTCTGAGTCCCTCTTGTGGAGTACGACAAGGGTTCCTTCTATAGCCCTTACTCTTACAATAATTCACTGGGCGTTGTCAAAGTAAAATGTTGCAGATATAGCGGAACTATGATCAGGGCCGGCGAGAGATGCCACGGGCCCCGGGGAAGGATTGGTGTATGGGCCCCCTTGTTTACTCAGTATTTTATTATGAATGTTTTTTGTGTACATAACAAGCAAAATGATTATATGTCCATTGTTCAAGTCACTATTCAAAACATACACTATGAATAAACAACTCAGAAGAAAATGACCATTTTATTTTCGAATCAATTATATTAATTCTATCATCATACAATTTACAAATGCAGTACCAGTCCATGCAGGCAAGATAATTATTTACCGCAAGATTTTCATAATTAGAAGTGTACTTTGCCTTCTCTCTAGCAAAGTGGTAAATGATTCTGATGAAATTTAAAGTACGGGCTAACTGGTTTTCAATTACAATGGTTCCCAAATCTGTCAGTCGGTCTTGGGCATTGGTGGACCGCGGATAATATTTTATCCGTTTAAGTTTAATTATGATAATCTCTATAAAATATATGTTCATTAATTATATTTCTTCTCTGTTATTTAATCAATTGCTTTATTAATATTTTCAGATTTTATCCCCCCTCTTTCCGGGCCCCCTAGAGGTCCGGGCCCCAAGGATTTAACCCGGCTTCCCCACCCTCTCGGCGGCCCTGACAATGATGAATGCTTTAGCTTTAACTGATGACATGCTGATCTTGCTATGAAATAGACACAGGAAATACTTTAAGCTTCACTGTTTATGTAACATTGTTTAAACTGAAAAGTAAAGTAGCAAAAATTGTGATGAATGGGTATTGTTAGTAAGAATGATAAAAGGGTGCATTGCCCATATTTATTTACGTACTAAGTCTACACAAAGTAATCATAATACACACACACACACGGATAGGAGTTAGAAAACTAGGGTCACTTTCAGTGATCATATGAATGCATACATAATAATGAGAACTAACAGATCTTTGTTGAAAAGCTATAAATGTACAGTAGTAAACAGAACATTTTAATATTGTACAATCAGTATTAAAGATGAAATTTATACATTGTTATATGAATATTTTCAATTACGAGAAATTTAATTGGGGGAATAAAGCGACATTAAGTGATGAATTTATTAAAATCACGAGTTTTCGTCCGATTCTAAGGTCTTCATCACTCGCACGTGATGAAGTCTTTAAAATAGGTCGAAAGCTTGCGTGTTTCTAATAAATTCATTTCCTATTGTGGTTTCCTTCCACGAACTTTATATGCATACTATCAAAAGCAGTGAGTAAACTATAAGAAGGGTTCAGAAAAGACACTTTATACAGTAGATCAATGAGGATGCCACTTGCACAATTTGCCAATGAGATGTCCGGCATCACAAATGATTACCAGCAACAATATTGGTAGTTTTATTAAGCTAATCACGAGGTAAAAAGATAAACCAAACCTAATCTAATCGATCGGTGAAGTTAAGCGACATTGGGCCTGATAGTAGTTGAATAGAGGACTGTCCGCTGTGTCAGGATGGTGCAGCGACCCCTGGTTCAGATCCCCCATAAAGCTGTAGGTTCCCCTCGTAACATGACCTTAGATATTGCGAAGGGAGCTAAACAATTCCATCATACCGTTTATATTATTTATTCTATGATTTATAAAAGGTCTGAGAATATTTACAAACTTCGAGAATATTTGGAGGGTTCAGAATTTTAATTAGTTTCATTTCTATTTTGTAATTATATTTTTATAATTTTTTATAATTTTTTAACAAGTTTTTAAAATTTTCCTTATCGAAAACAATCTGAGTACCTTATCTTAACCAGTTTGGATAATCACTACGAATGCTTATACTGAACCTCCTAAACTTAACCACCTTAATTTTATAAAATCAACAGATCGCAACAACTTTACACTCTGGGATTACGAATAGAATTAATTCGCTTCATTCCACGAGAAGGAAGGTAAAAAACCCGCCAAAATTTGATGATACATTCGTTATTCTTTGTAATTCATACAAAAGGTTCGGCACAAAAACTGGTGGTTATCTGTCATCTCACCGACCACCCTCGGTGTCTTCGCGGACCCATTCACTGGTGGTCGGTTGACTTCAGACTGAAAACCGTTACTTCACTGATTTTTATTCTGTAATTGATTTTCGTGGGATGAATTAACGGTTTTATTATTATTATTATTATTATTATTTTTATTATTATTATTATTATTATTACAGAATTTTTCATAATTTTTCATATAGTGTACATATATAGTATACACGAGGTCTGTTCAAAAAGTATCCGGACAGGGTGTTCATTTTTAGAACAAGGTCACGCTTCGAGTTGTGACTGTGCTAAACGTGTCTCTGCATGTCGAGACAAGTTGAATGATAGGGTTGCACTTCATTGTGTAGCGTCAGTCCACTGTGGTGAGCCGATGAAGTTAAACATGTTTTGTTTCGCAGCGATTTCTTCGTTACTTGTTTTTTTTTACTGTGAAGGTGTTGTGCACCATGAATATGCTCCACAGGGACAAACAATCAACAAGGAACTAAAGTTTTGAGACGTCTACGTGAAGCAGTTCGGAGGAAACAGCCTCAGAAACTAGAGTCGGGAGACTGAATGTTTCATCACGATAACGCGCCATCTCACTCGTCGTAACTTGTTCAGCAATTTTTGGCCAAACACGCTACCCTACGCTACCCCTCAAGTACAGCAATCTCCATATTCGCCGGATTTGGCTCAATGCGACTTTTTTTGGTTTGCAAAGCTCAAACAAACCCTGACAGGACACCAACTCGATGATATTGAGACTATTAAAAGAAATTCGAGGAGCAGCTTTTGGTCATTCCGAAAAGTGCTTTCGAAAAATGTTTTCAACAGTGGCAGGATCGCTGGGCAAAGTGTGTGGCTTGAGAAGGAGCGTACTTTGAGGGAGATTAAGCCCCCAAATCTGTAAGTACCATATTCTGTCTATAATCGCATCAGTCCGGATACTTTTTTAACTAACGTCGTATATATATATATATATATATATATATATATATATATATATATATATATATATATGGTGTCCCAGGAGGAAATGTCAAGAATGCACCATTTCACTCTTTGGGTATTTCTAAGTAGAAAGTATTATATCGATATGGGTCTGATTCCCAACCGTTACCGAGATACAGGCCTCTTCATTTGGGTAATTAAAACATAATAAAAAGGCGATCTTAGATACTATTTAATGACACTTGTGGTTTACAAAAAGTACAAACATACAATACACTATTGCACTTATTGCAGAATGGTTTCAAAGTGACCCCCTCCTTCTTCAATGCACGCGGCGAGCTTCCGATCCATCGAGTCTTGCCAAGGAAAACGCGGAAGTTCATTTCTGAGGTTTATGAGCAGGTGTTAAGACGTACCTAAATAAATAATGTAAATAAATAATGTGAGGATCTGCACAGTTGCCAATGTATCATTAAATGTCATTCAATATTATCTAAGATCGGCTTTTTATTATGTTTTAGTTACCCAAATGTAGAGGCCTGTATCTCGGTAACGGTTGGGAATCAGGCACATGTCGATATAATACTTTCTACTTAGAAATACCCAAAGAGTCAAATGGTGCATTCTTGACATTTCCTCCTGGGACACCCTGTATATACACATGTGTGTGTGTATATATATAAGTAAAAGAATGAATGAATGGAAGCTGTATTTATTTATTTATTTATTTGTTTATTTATTTACTCTTTACCAAGACGATTCAGAAATATTCAAGCTCCATCCTCAATGTGAGTTTGATCCGGATTTCGTACATACTGTACAGCGCATTTGTTTCAGCAACAAACTCACCACTATACTGATACCTTTACTGATAAAATATACATATATGTTAAAGTGGTTTTACTTATAAATGCAGTCAATTCGAACAGTCCTGTTTTGAAACTTTGAACATCGTGGAAGACCATTTATGTATAACAAAAATAACAAAGGACCCAAAACACCACCCTGAGGAACACTTCGTTTAGTAGTTAATTTTAAAGAACAGACCCCATTTATTTAAACAAAGTGATATCTGTAAACCAACTTCTACACCAGTCATTAATAGTACCTCCAAAACTATATGGCGATGTAGTTTGTCGAGACGAATACTATACAATCTGTCATAAACACAAAGGCCTTGCTGAAATCCATAAAAACTTATATTAATATTTCTTGGCTTACCTTAACAGTAAAAGTATCATCAGTAAAATTTAAGATTGGCACCGCAGGACTTATTCTTATAAATTCTATGCTTACTTAGAGAAAATAAATTGCATATTGTTAAGAATAATGACGAACATTATTTATGACAACTTTTAAAAAAAATATGTATATTTTGATAAACAGATAATGAGCAAATTGATCTATAATAATTAGTTGGAAATGAAGGTTCTCCCCTTAAGGAGAAGTGTCACTTATTCCTATATTTTAACAATGATGGAAAAAATAATATTATGAATATTCTTTCCTTTACCAAAGTTTGATTTTGGTAAGGGAATTATTGTCAGTATTTTGTTAGATTGACAGTAGTACATTTTACTTTCTCCGGAGCGGTAGGAACAAAAGAAATAATAATAATTATTGGTTTTGTTTAGCCTCCTTCTCAACATCTAAGGTCATATGACGGAGGAAACCTACAGCTTTACGTGGGATCCGAACCACGGGTCGCTACATAGTCTGGACGCAGCAGACGGTCTCCCATCCAACTACTATCCGACCCAATGTCGCTTAACTTCGCTGAGGAACAAAAGAAAAGGAATTTCTTGAGCTGTTGTGGGGCATAAAATTTAATTGTAATGATGGGGTTGTTTAATCTCCTTTACAACAGCTAAGTTCATATGATGGAGGGGACCTACAGCATTACATGGAAACCACGGGTCGCTACATAATCTGGACGCAGAGGACGGTCCCCATCCAAATACTATCTAGACCCACTGTCACTTTGCGGACCGATGGGAAGCGGTGTTACGACACTGGCTACGACGTAGCCCGCATAAACTTGAAGAGCAAAAGTTTCGAGTGTTTTGCGAGTTTTACGAAGATTGTTTGTTATAAAAATGAAGTTATTCTTAACGCCGACCAAAAAATGGGGAAGAGTGTGTGTGTTGTGTGTGTGTGTGTGTGTGTGTGGTGAACACATACCCATCCATACCTGCGTGTGGCCTTAGTGGTTGCAGGACCACTAAGGCCTAGTTGTTTATAGCGTTTGCAATACAAATGTCTTCAGTGAATGTATTACTATTAAATGTTATGTTCTCAAAAGAATTTTCTTATGTTTATTACAAATAAAGCTATTTATGGTTTTCCAAATGCTTTGATTTAGTTAATTTATTCCTGTACCGCTTTTTAGGAGTACTACTTCCTAATTGTAATTCGAATAGTTTTTCTTTTTATGGCTAAGATAATTTCTGGTGTGATTCATGACTTTGCATTGTGTTTAGACAAGTTCGTTTTTATATTTAGTGGAAAGCAGTCATTTAAGACATCACAAATGGACTCGTAAAAGAATATGAGTAAATAACCTGAATTGCCTTAACGGTATCATCCCACTCATTGTCATTCCCATATCATTCCGCGCCCAAGTAGAGAAATCCGCGAATGAGAATCTTAAAATGAGGCAATTCTTAAATCAGTCTATTCTCATTTCATGCCATTCTCATTTTCATCCACGACCTTCCCACTTTGGTCCAGGTTAGGTTAGGTAAGATTAGGTAAGGTTGAGGTCAGTTAAGTTAAAAAAATTTAGTCAACCTCTTTTGGTCCCTTTACTGCGAATGCGAATTTGGATTTCTCATTTTGTACATTCTCACTTGCGAATCACAAATGAGAATGGAAATAACAGTAAGTTGGAAGTAATCGCCTGGAGACCCTGAACTGTCAAAATTTAAATTATTAATAGCACGAATAAATTTCCTTTTGTGAAACTCGGACAGTAATTTTATATTCAACATTTTTGAGCAAATAAAACTGCATGTAATGACACAGATAATAACTTAAGAGTGCAGATCTCTTATTTGCGAGTGTATACTTTCAATATATTTTGTTTCTCTGCCAGAAGGCTGCGTTATGCTATTGTATAAAATAAGTAAGGAAATAATCGCTTATATAACTGTGGTTACCAGCCGTGAATTTATGAAAGCATATTATTTTAAAATGTATTGTCTACCGTAGATTCTACTCTTTGATTACATAATTATACAAGAGTAGATTCCGAGATAAAATAAGTGAATTCATTAAGTTTAAAAACTGATAAATAGCTAAAACTGGTCAATTTCATTTAACACGTTGTGTTAATATCACTTATGAGTATAATAGTTTTAGAGTTATTGAAATTAGGATTCATTAAGTTATTTGTAAATACCAAGAAGCTATTTACATTCAAATTTGGTGGTCTATAAATTGCACAAGTAGAAAATAGGCTTAATGATTACATCATTATTTTTATCTCTAACGGCAGCAAGAAATAAAATGTTTCGTAAATGTCATAAACTTTTGTGAAACGTCAATAAAATGTTTCCAATGACGTTTCCAATAGAATGACCTTCCCAAAACGTTTTATTTCTTATATATATATATATATATATATATATGCACGCACACACACACATACATATATATATATATATATATAATATATATATATATATATATATATACATAACGTTTTAACTTCGCAGTGACGCGCATAAAAAAATGTTCCTTTAGAATTCTATGTTTTGTCCCAGTCATTGGAATGTCCCAGCAAAACTGGGAAATGGGGAAGGGGTGCAGTGACGAGCCCGCTGTATGTAATGTATTTGGCTAGACCCAATTTTCCTTTTTAAAGAGGGCTTATTTTTGTTGATTGGTGGCGTTACCGGCCGTCTTAGTGTCCTCAGTTGGGCGAAGGACGTAAAAGTGAACAACCACCCAACCAAAAATACTTTCTCCAATTTGGAACCCGCTTACAGAATGAGGAGGGTTACGTTGTGGCACTTCGCAACACTGCTTCCCGTTAGATCAGTGAGGTAAAGCGATGTTGGGTCTGCTCAGTCCGCGTCCAGATGATGTAGGGACCCTCAGAGAGTTTGGATCCCAGGTAAAGCTGTAGTTCCTATCTGTCCTATGACCTTTGCCGTTACGAAAAGCAACCCGATATTATTACAGAATTATATACATATTGCACACATTTTTAATACCCCTGTTTACCCACTTTTTGGGTACGATCAATAAAACTAAAATCAATCTTGGAAATTTTCCAAAACAATTAAATTATCGCAACTCGTATTTTTAGTAACTGCGAAAATATTCAGCTTTAAAGCTGAAAAGTAAATATTGTACAAATTATTTTGCAAGATTGAATCATTGAATTTATCAATAGGTCACTCAGACAGTTAGTTTTAAAAGGTTCTAGTGGCTGTTATGTCGATACGCTTCTTGGAAGTCATTAAACAGAGTCATATTGGTAACATTAATTACGAGGACATACCGTATAAGAGGCGAAAGGTATGAACTACCGTTTTAAACTGGCAGAGAACGTCATTCAGATTCCGTTGTCGTATTATTGCTCATTCTAGTCGACTGAGTATCTCGGGGAGATAGTATGATTTTTCGAAATATAGTACAATTGTATTCTATTGTTCAGTCGGACTGGTGCTCTTGTTGCATCATGACAACTCCTCTGATAGATGTTGATTTCTTTTTTGACCCGGGTTTTAATGATCAAGTTTGGGCCACTCAAGAAATATCTATATTTCTACTTCTCTTTACTCTCTTGAGTTCATTCATTTTGGGTTTTCTTATCTTTATTACTTGTAGAGAGAACGCTTCACCTATACAGACACCGGATCATTTTAATTTCTTATTTCTAAGAACAGGTTTTGTCATCTTCGCTCTCCAGTTTCAACTTAATGATTTTGAGCAGCTCTTCTATGCCAATTTAAGATTTTATCTGGCATTTCTTGGTTTGGTATTCCTTTCATGAGTGAGTTAAATACCATGTAACCCTTGACAATAAAAATGCGTTTCTGGAGAGAGAGAGAGAAAACAACTTTTGGCTGTAGCTTATGAAAGGAATCCAGCCTACTTTGCAATATGATTTTGCATAAAACTAAAAATCATATAAATTGCTCTGAGGTTCCAACGTTATGTCAGGCATGGTTAGAACTCAGTACATGGAAAAATTCACCATGGTAACTTCACAGCATTTGTTCTATTCTTAATGCGCACATTCAACCAGACTAAAAAAATTAATTGTTTACAGTTACAAGATATGAAATTAAACAGTAAATAACAAAAGACTGATGTATGAACCAAAAAATAATTTTAGACAAATGCATAATTTTTCACATTTCATTTTGAAATCTTAAAAAGTCAAAATGAGATCTCGGTTCAAAATGATTTTACTCTTACGAAAGTTTTGCAGATTTGAAGATATCCATAAAAAGATCCCCTACACTCATATTATTTTATAACATTGAGAAACCAAATTATCTCTCTCTCTCTCTCTCTCTCTCTCTCTCTCTCTCTCGAGGAACTGCGTGCGGACCTAGGTAGGATAGGAGAGTGGTCCGAAAAATGGCAAATGCCGTTTAACTTGGGTAAATGCAAGGTGATGCACATTGGCTACGCCAATCCCAAGTCGGACTACTCGATGTTGGGTAGTAATATCGAGGTGACTGATTTAGAAAAGGACTTGGGTGTGCTAATTAGCAGCGACCTTAAGTTTACGAAACAGTGTGTAGAGGTGGAAAAGAAAGCCCAGAAACTATTGGGTTATATCAGGAGGCAATTTCAGTTTCGGAACAAGGAGATTGTGCTCTCAGTGTACAATTCCCTTGTTCGGCCGCACCTGGAGTATGCTGTGCAGTTCTGGTCGCCCGCCCTCAGGAAAGATATTGAGAGGCTGGAGCGAGTGCAGGCGAGGGCCACAAAGTTAATCCCTTCCGTTAGGCATATGGGCTACAATCGACGGTTACGCGCCCTGAACTTGTTTTCGCTTGAAACTCGGAGGCTGCGCGGTCAACTGATCGAGGTTTTCAAGCTCTTACGCGGGTTGAACGATGTCGATTTTAGAAGTATGTTTAGTTTAAATGATAACCCAACTCGCAACAATGGTTGGAAGTTGGATTTGAAACGGTTTAGGACTAGTGTGTGTGAAAATTACTTTACGTATAAGATCTGTGACACATGGAACAGGTTACCTTCGGAAGTTGTGAACAGTTCCTCTGTGGATCAGTTCAAGAAAAGGTTAGACCAAATCTTGCACACTATTTGAGTGTGTACAAAATTTTTCCTGGCACCCGTTGCCATTGGTACCTCCTCGGTATGGGCCGCAAGGCCTTTTGAGGTACTTCTTTTCCTTGTAACTCTCTCTCTCTCTCTCTCTCTCTCCGACGCGGACATCGCCAATGTGCTTAATGAGTACTTTGCGGGAGTGTTCAGTGTTCACCAGGGAGGACACCCGCATCATCCCCGAGCCAGGCGTCAAGCACGAAGGTGCTGGCCTTGATAGTGTTCGATGTACCGCGACAGTCGTTGCCGATAGAATAGACAAACTGAGCGCGTTTAAGACTCCTGGGCCAGACCAGTTTCTCTCCAGAGTGTTACGGGAGGTGCGCGACCAGGTAGCTCCCCACCTGGCTACAGTCTTCAACAAATCGTTGGAGACGGGCCAGGTGCCTGGTGACTGGAGGGAAGCCAACGTGACCCCTATCTTTAAGAAAGGGGATCACGAAAGTCCAGGGAACTATCGTCCCATTAGTCTCACTTCGGTTGTAGGTAAATTATTAGAGGGGATAATAGCGGATAGGATCGTTGACCATTTGGATTCCTACAAGCTGCTTGGGGACTCCCAACATGGGTTTAGACGGCATAGGTCGTGTCTCACCAACTTGCTCGAGTTTTTCCACGTCATGTTGAGTGAGTATGATAAGAGTAGGGCGATTGATATACTTTATCTCGACTTTCAGAAAGCCTTTGATAAGGTACCTCACCGCCGGCTAATGGCGAAAGTGCGCGCGCTGGGTATCGGTGGGGAAGTAGGTAGGTGGATTGAAAACTGGCTGAAGAATAGGCGGCAGAGGGTTATAATTAAAGGGGCTAGTTCGGGTTGGGCCTCGGTCACTAGTGGGGTTCCTCAGGGTTCCGTTTTGGGGGCCACTGTTGTTTATCATTTACATAAATGATATAGACGGTGGCATCGTCAGTCGGATCGCCAAATTCGCTGATGACACCAAGCTTGGGGCCAATGTTGGGACGCCGGCGATCGAGCAACTGCGTGCGGACCTAGGTAGGATAGGAGAGTGGTCCGAAAAATGGCAAATGCCGTTTAACTTGGGTAAATGCAAGTGATGCACATTGGCTACGCCAATCCCAAGTCGGACTACTCGATGTTGGGGAGTAATATCGAGTGACTGATTTGGAAAAGGACTTGGGTGTGCTAATTAGCAGCGACCTTAAGTTTACGAAACAGTGCGTAGAGGTGGAAAAGAAAGCCCAGAAGCTGTTGGGTTATATCAGGAGGCAATTTCAGTTTCGGAACAAGGAGATTGTGCTCTCACTGTACAATTCCCTGGTTCGGCCGCACCTGGAGTATGCTGTGCAGTTCTGGTCGCCCACCCTCAGGAAAGATATTGAGAGGCTGGAGCGAGTGCAGGCGAGGGCCACAAAGTTAATCCCTTCCGTTAGGCATATGGGCTACAATCGACGGTTACGCGCCCTGAACTTGTTTTCGCTGGAAACTCGGAGGCTGCGCGGTCAACTGATCGAGGTTTTCAAGCTCTTACGCGGGTTCAACGATGTCGATTTTAGAAGCATGTTTAGTTTGATAACCCAACTCGCAACAATGGTTGGAAGTTGGATTTGAAACGGTTTAGGACTATGTGTGTGGGAATTACTTTACGTATAAGATCTGTGACACGTGGAACAGGTTACCTTCAGAAGTTGTGAACAGTTCCTCTGTGGATCAGTTCAAGAAAAGGTTAGACCAAATCTTGCACACTATTTGAGTGTAGAAAATTTTCCGTGGCACCCGTTGCCATTGGTACCTCCTCGGTATGGGCCGCAAGGCCTTTTGAGGTACTTCTTTTCCTTGTAACTCCTTGTAACTCTCTCTCTCTCTCTCTCTCTCTCTCTCTCTCTCTCTCTCTCTCTCGCAGGGGTATAAAGGTTATGCACATTCCTGGATGTTGTAAACTTTATACTTGGGTGTGACAGCCCTCCGGTCCCGAGTCGTGGGATTCTAGAGAAATTGGCTGCCAGTTCCTTTAGGTTCTCTCTCTCTTTCGGGAGGGCGGGTGAAGTATGTTGTACAATCCTGTCCCGTGGGTTACTAGGACCCCATCCCATCCCTACTCTGTCCTTTTAGCTTACGTTAAGGATGTTCTCCTCTGACTGCAAAAAAAAAAAAATTTTCTTTAGTATTAAGTCTTTTTCTCTTCTTTTACTATTAGGACCCTACTGCTACCTCATGCGTGGGAAGAGAGGCTTTGGAACTTCTATAAATAACACCATTTAACGCTCGTAATTTAATCCCAGACTGGGATGGAGGGGTCCCAGGCGTAGGGGCGCGATGAATGGAGTGTGGCTAGTGCCCCGTTAAGCCCATTCCTAACGCGTAATGGCCTGACCAGCCCCCTGCGACCGTTCTTTGGTGACCAATTGATGGTGTTTGGCTGTACTGCTCTTAGGTGAGAGAGCGTTACTGCCCAGCTGGCTGCTAGGCCAGCGTAAACTCTCGGGCGTAGCCTCTGGGTCTGGTGGGGTATCCCTTGAACACTGGATTCTAAGAGTCTGGCCGCTTGTGAGTGACTAGTAAGACTTAGTAAGGGGCTGCATCTTGCTGTCGCTCCTGGCGGGAAATCCGTGACGCCTGCGTCGCGAGTGTTTGTCAGTTGGTAGCTGCGACACATTTGGGACTGTCCGGCCCTGGGGAGACTCTTGGTCGGTGCAGCAGCAGCGAGAGGTGTAGTCTTCTGGATGGGATGAACGTCACTTACAAATAGGCGGATGCGTCTACGCGTGGGAAGAATTCACCCCCCCTCCTTTTTTATATACTGGTCAGAACATTTTTGATAGTTTTCATTGCTAGAACGCTTTATCTAATTCAGTGTATTCAGAGTTAGGGGAAAAAAAAAGTTACAATGACTGTACCGCAGAAACTGAAGGCTGAACGTGCGAAGTGTGGAGTAAACCAGTGGATGACGAACTTCAAAGAAGCCTGCTTCGAGAAGATCAACCACACCAGCATGTGCCGCTTTTGCGAACTCATGCAGTTTTACGAGAAGCTAGAGGAGAGGGTCCGGCGGCTCGAGTCGTCCAGATCGGCTGTTGGAGGTGCGGTGGTCACTGACACGGCTGCGCCCTCCACCCCGGAGCTCATTGATAGGGTAGCTGCCATGGAAAGGCGGCCCAGCGATGGACTGGACAGAGGTCGGGACCGCGGAGAAAGGGTAGAGGTGCAACCGGGGCCCAGGGTACAAAATCAGTGTGAGGAATCGCCAGAGACCCACGTGGAATGCACGGAACCGCGGCGCAAGGTGGAGGGCAGGGAGGGCACAAAGAAGGGGCCGATAGAGAAGGGTGGGAAGAGGCCGATAAAGAAAAAGGGTGGGAAGGTGCCTACTGATGGCCCAAAGAAACCGAAGGATGTAGCTGCCGGTCGGGATGGGTCGGGTGGTGTAAGTGCGTCTATGGGTGGCGACGAGTATCGAAAGGTCTCGGGGAAGAAGGCTGCGAAGCCGAAGCCTGAGACCCCGGTTGCCCCTGTCAGGACCTCCAACCGCTTTAGTCTCCTGTGCTCGAAGGAGGAAGACACCGTTTTGATTGGGGACTCGCAGATCAGGAGCCAGGAGAAGTACTTTGCTTCTGCAAACCGGGACAGTCGGAAGGTAAGGTGCTTACCTGGGCGGGGAACGGCGCACTTAAGGAAGAAGCTAGAGAAGCTGCGGGTGGCTAGTCGGAGGACTGCGATCGTTGTCCACGCTGGTGGCAACGACCTGTTCCTCAAGGGCGGTAGGGTAGGTTTTACAGAAGAGATCATCATCGAGATCATGTCTCTTGCGGATGATCTAAAACTGAAGACAGACAGGGGAATGTTGATGCGTATTTTACCGCGGATGAATGCCAGTGACCACGCGCTCAGTAAGGTCATTGGCATCAACGAGAGGGTGCAAGACTTGTGCGTCCCGCTGGGCGTGAGGTTTATTGACCCCTTCGACGCATTTTCGGGTAGGTGGGACCTTTACCAGAGGGATGGTGTCCACCTCAATGACAAGGGTAAAGGTGTGCTAGGCGCGCTGCTCGACCGGCACCTATACAGAATGGTGAGGTCGAGCCCGGGGAGAGATGACGGCCCCCACGGGGAGAGATGATGTTGAGCCGGTGGCGGACGTACCTTCAACTGAAGGGTGCGTCCAGGTACAGGTGGGTGACCCTCCTTCCCGTTGGAGGGGGCTCAGGCTCCTGCGGAAGTTGCCCCTCGTTGGTGAGGGGCTCTTCAACTCCCGACAGCCCTGGCTGTTCGGGAAACGGGTCGTGCTAGGGGGCGGTCAGAATAGGGAAGGCTCCCTCCGTGCAATGCTTTTTAATGCTAGGTCGATTAGGAATAAGTTTTGCGAGCTACGAGCGCTCTTAGCATCAGAATACCAGGATATCGTTGCTATCACCGAGTCCTGGATTCATACTGATCGTAGGGACTACGTTGGGGAGTTCGAAATTCCGGGTATAGAATGTTTCGCAAAGACCGCACCCGTGGGGAGGGGGAGGGGTACTAATATACGTGAGGGACACGTTGAGTCCGGTTGACTGCCAGTTCCGATCGGAACGGGAGCTGCTTGGCGTCGATCAACATGGGAGGGACGAACTATAGGTTAAACTTGGTGTACAGACCTCCGCATCTCCTCCTCGAGGAGGATACAGCCCTGTACACCGAATTCCGTAGCCTGTTAGGGGATAGGGTGTGTGTAATTTTAGGAGACTTCAACTGTCGCGGCATAAAGTGGGAAGACAGGACTGCTGATGCTGAAGGGAGGAGGCTAGTTGACTTTGCTGATGAGAACTTCCTCACTCAGTGGGTCAATGAGCCTACACGAGGCGAAAGCGTTCTAGACTTAGTATTCACGACCGAAGACAACCTTGTCACTGGCCTCACCGTAGACGAATCGTTGGGTGGGAGTGATCACGGTCTGATTAGGTTCCATGTCTGCGTCCCTCGGGTGAAGCGTAGTAACTCGAGAGGCAGTAAGCTCGATCTACGGCGGGCGGACTTTGTTAGCCTCAGGGATAGCGTAGGTGAGATGGGGTTAGAGGTCGGCGGCGATATTGAAGGAGTGTGGAGTGCATTCCGGGACCAGTTTATGGTGTTGCAGTCTGCTGCCATACCCTCAAAACCGGTCACCCATGCTTTAACGCAGCCTAAGTGGTTCAGTCGTGACATCGCTTCGGCTATCCGAAATAGGAAAGTAGCGTATAGGAGGGCGAAGGCCAATCGTTCCCATGAGAACACTGAGGCGTATGTCCGCCTGTGTAGGGAAGTGAAGGTGAAAGTTAGGCTAGCGAAACGTAACGAAGAACTACGGGTGGCAAGCCTCTGCAAGGGGAACCTAAGGAGTTCTTCAGTTATGTTAATAGTAGAAAGCCCATTAGAAGCATGATAAGTCCGTTAAAGGACCGAAGCGGCGTTCTGCGGACCTCCGACGCGGACATCGCTAATTTGCTTAATGAGTACTTTGCGGGAGTGTTCACCAGGGAGGACACCCGCGTCATCCCCGAGCCAGGCGTCAGGCACGAAGGTGCTGGCCTGGATAGTGTTCGGTGTACCGCGACAGTCGTTGCCGATAGAATAGACAAACTGAGCGCGTTTAAGGCTCCTGGGCCAGACCAGTTCCTCCCCAGAGTGTTGCGGGAGGTGCGCGATCAGGTGGCTCCCCACCTGGCTAAAGTCTTCAACAAATTGTTGGAGACGGGCCAGGTGCCTGGTGACTGGAGGGAAGCCAATGTGACCCCTATCTTTAAAAAAGGGGATCACGAAAGTCCAGGGAACTATCGTCCCATTAGTCTCACTTCAGTTGTAGGTAAATTATTAGAGGGGATAATAGCGGATAGGATCGTTGACCATTTGGATTCCTACAAGCTGCTTGGGGACCCCCAACATGGGTTTAGACGGCATAGGTCGTTCGCCCCCAACTTGCTCGAGTTTTTGCACGTCATGTTGAGTGAGTATGATAAGAGTAGGGCGATTGATATACTTTATCTCGACTTTGAGAAAGCCTTTGATAAGGTACGTCACCGCCGGCTAATGGCGAAAGTGCGCGCGCTGGGTATCGGTGGGGAAGTAAGTAGGTGGATTGAAAACTGGCTGAAGAATAGGCGACAGAGGGTTGTAATTAAAGGGGCTAATTTGGGTTGGGCCTGGGTCACTAGCGGGGTTCCTCAGGGTTCCGTTTTGGGGCCACTGTTGTTTATCATTTACATAAATGATATCGACGGTGGCATCGTCAGTAGGATCGCCAAATTCGCTGATGACACCAAGCTTTGGGCCAATGTTGGGACGCCGGAGGCGATCGAGCAACTGCGTGCGGACCTAGGTAGGATAGGAGAGTGGTCCGAAAAATGACAAATACCGTGTAACTTGGGTAAATGCAAGGTGATGCACATTGGCTACGCCAATCCCAAGTCGGACTACTCGATGTTGGGGAGTAATATCGAGGCGACTGATTTGGAAAAGGACTTGGGTGTGCTAATTAGCAGCGACCTTAAGTTTGCCAAATAGTGCGTAGAGATGGAAAAGAAAGCCCAGAAGTTGTTGGGTTATATCAGGAGGCAATTTCGATTTCGGAACAAGAAGATTGTGCTCTCGTTGTACAATTCTCTGGTTCGACCACACCTGGAGTGTGGTTTGCAGTTCTGGTCGCCCACCCTCAGGAAAGATATTGAGAGGCTGGAGCGAGTGCAGGCGAGGGCCACAAAGTTAATCCCTTCCGTTAGGCATATGGGCTACAATCGACGGTTACGGGCCCTGAATTTGTTTTCGCTGGAAACTCGGAGGCTGCGCGGTCAACTGATCGAGGTTTTCAAGTTCTTACGCGGATTCAACTTTGTCGATTTTAGAAGCATGTTTAGTTTAAAAGATAACCCAACTCGCAACAATGATTGGAAGTTGGATTTGAAACGGTTTAGGACTAGTGTGTGTGGGAATTACCTTACGTATAAGATCTGTGACACGTGGAACAGGCTACTTTCAGAAGTTGTGAACAGTTCTGTGGATCTGTTCAAGAAAAGGTTAGACCGAATCTTGCACACTATTTGAGGGTGTATGAATTTTTCCCTGGCACCCGTTGCCATTGGTACTTCCTCGGTATGGGCCGCAAGGCCTTTTGAGGTATTACTTTTCCTGGTAACTCCTTGTATCTCTCTCTCTTGAAGTTTGTTTATTTGTTGCAGTTTCTTAAATTACTAAGCCCTTCCGATATATATATATATATATATATATATTATGTGTGTGTGTGATAAGCGCAATGAACTTAGAAATTCTTTAAAAAGTGAAGTCAATAAAAACGAGTTTAAGCACGTGGGTGGAGAACTTTTAAAAAATTAAAATTTAAAACTTCCCATAAGTTAAAAATGTTTTTTAAATTTTTAAAAAATAATTCCAATACAATGAATACAAATGAAAGACTAAATTAAAAAAAATATTTTAATAAAAATATAGCTCATATTTACAATATTACGTAAACATTATTATTATTAATATTAAAACTGTCGCACGGTAAATATTAAATTTTATCTCTCATTAAAAAAATAATGTTACCATTATCACAGTCTTGTTTTGAAAGTAAATGCAGTTGATACGTTCTGAATTAGCTGAGGATATTTTTATATATATATATAATTAATATTTATACTTAAGACAAGGAATCGCGAGTGTCATGACCTCATGCAACGTACCAGTATATCATACGAGTGGGAGAATGGCTTGTTGGCGCTTTACTCGCTGACCGTTTGAATCAAAGGGCTTTTAAGGTTGCTCCAAAAATACGCATTTCACCCAAATCCAAATCGCCTTTTGTATATTCATACTTTCGTAACAAAGAAAGATCACTCTTATTAGACTTTTTTTCGGGGTATTCTGCGTACTTACTCCTCCCTTCTTCCATAAAGAAAAACTCTTTCTTTCGTTCTTCACCGCTATATATAGGCGAGTATTTTGACCCAAACCTTTGCTTGCGGTGTCATCCGCTCTTCCAAGAATGGAAAATCGCCAGGGCAGATTCTCAACATGACGATAGGAGTGCGCCACGGAAGGCCTGAAGGTACGTTTGTAGTCTTGTGTGGAAATACTTGATTACCTCTCTGCGCCCACATGCGACTCAAAGGGGTTTCGCCCCCTCTCCATTCAAAAAGAATTAGAAATTGAAATAGACAGGGTTATTTGCTCAGTAAGAGAGAGAGAGTGTGTGTGTGTGTGTGTGTGTGTGTGTGTATTTTGCCCTGTGTCATCACTACAGTGCCGAATTCAAAAGTTACTGGATTTAAAGAAGTGAGATGGGAGATATATACAAAAATCCTATTACCCATAGTTTAAATTCTAAATCATTTTAAGAGAAGAAAAATGTGTGTGTGTGTATATATATATATGTGTGTGTGTGTGTGTGTGTATATAACCTTCACCAGGATTCAAGCTCGGGACTCTACATGAGTAGGACTCGTGGGCAGTGTCACTGAGCTACGAGAGTGAAAAGTTAGCACAACCTGGCGCTAATTTAAGCACCCAAGGAAACATATATAACGCTTTCACATCCAGAGGTGTTTTGAATTTTAATCCCCCCCCCTTTGCACTCTAGCCAATGGTAGAATTTTATGCAAATATCTCCGTATGATGAAATTCACGACTCCTATTCAGAGGTGCCGGGTTCGAATTCTGGTAGAGGTTAATTTTATATTATACAAAATCACGCTTGCTCATGCGTAGTATATATATATATATATATATATTTTTTTTTAATTCGGGTTCTTTAACCTCCTTCGCAACATCTTAGGTCATATGACGGATGGAACCTACAGCTTTACGTGGGATCCGAACCACGGGTCGCTACATAATCTGGGCGCAGAGTACGGTCTCCCATCCAACTACTATCCAGACCCAATGTCGCTTAACTTCGCTGATCTCTGGGAAACGGTATGACGACATTGGCCACGACGTAGCCCATATGGGCGCAAAATTATGCCACGTTGATTTTTTGTACAAAATGACGTCACGATAAACAACTGAACTATGAACGTGTGTTCACTTTGATTTATTGAATCACGTTCCATTTTCCAACAACATTTATAGTATAAATTCATAAATATTGACGTTCTACAGTATTTATATAGGCATTATAACGGTATTTATTCACTTATTTTGTACGAAGCTTTTTATAATAATGGCAACATTATTTTAACTTAACATTAAAACTTCAGATTAACGCCTCCAAGGAGTCGTCTATCACCATTTTGAATAAGGAAATTACAATCATGCAAAAGATCACGTATATAAAAACTATCATTTTACGTTTGCGCGAAAGTAAATGAATTAGTTCGATTATATTTAAATTATTTAATACAGGGTGTCCATAAATTATTTTTACAAATTCAAATTTAATTCAGATTCAGTTTGTAAATATAATTTATGGACACACTCCGCTTTAGTAACCTTTAAGGCAAGTTAAAATATGAGGTGTACTTCTACAGTAGGTTATCCGTCAAGACTATGAAGAGCCAGTGTCCTTAGCTCAGTGGGCAACACCGTTTCTTTATAAGCGGAGTGGACACACTGAGGGCGAGGGTTCGACTCACGATGGTATTGGTAATAATAATCGAAGGCCACTTTAGTTAGCCTGAACACTGTACCAGATTCTGGCCCTCCTCTCTGATTATTATTATTATTATTATTATTATTACTGTGAGCGCGATGGACAGCGTTCGTCTGATCTGAACACTATGCCAGCGTTTGGTATACCTATCCAAATTTCTTTCTGCATTAACTTCGTATTCTCTCGTCTTCGAAAAGGTTTATTTAAGACGTGTTATATCCTTCACGAAGTGTATCTGATTCCATTTTGATACTTGATGTATCGCCATTATTGTATCTCATGAAATGTATGATAGGAACCAGTTTTAAAATGACGACACTTCAGTTTCAATACTTTCAAAAGATAAATACCCTAAAATATGTTTGTTCCGAAGAAGGCCTCAAAAGAAATCGAAAATTTAATAAGTTAACATAAATTTAATATATATATATATACAGGGCGTCCCAAAAAAATGTATACACACTTTAAATAATTATAAAGGCAGTGTTTATTAAAATACATTTCATTTTCAAAATGTAATAGAATCTACAGACATTATTTAATTGTTTTGTCAACGCCTGTTTTCAAACTGACGTCCGTTCTGGTCCAGGCACTGCTGATAACGCGAAGCAATGGAATCGCAAACATCACGAAACATTTCGTTTGGTATTTGTGTGCATTCTCGTTCAATGGCTGCTCTCAATTCAGCGACTGTTGCAGGTTTTATAGCGTAGACTTTGTCTTTTAAGTATCCCCATAAAAAAGTCTAGTGGTGTGAGGTCTGGTGAACGCGGAGGGTATTCTATGAAACCCCTTCGTCCAATCCACATCCACATCGTGCCAAGTACCACTCGCAATACTCCACTCTTCGGTCCGGATCATCATCATCTTCATTAATAGCATGGACTAATCTTGGAATGTAACTTTTCCATTGACAGCGCTTCAAAATGCGTTGGACAGACGATTCTGAAATTCCTACCTCACGACTCGCTTGCCGCACAGATTTTCTTGGACTTTGGTGATACGTTTCCAGTACTCTTTCTTGCTTTGTGGGGCTTGTCGATGTCCGTGGTCTTCCGGAACGCTTCTTGTGGACATTCTGAACAGTTCCATCGGCTTCAAACTTATCTCTAATTCGAGTGATGGTAAGTCGCGTTGGTGGATCTGTTTGAAACTCCCTCCTAAACTGTCTTTGCACTTCAACTGCGTTTTCACACTTCCAGTAGCATTTCAGAATGAATTTCCTTTGTTCAAAGCTTAGTCTGACTGCCTTTATTAATTCTAATGGGTTTAACTTGGAAAGAAAGAAACATCAATTGAGCTATCAGCTGTTAAAGTGTGTATACATTTGTTTGGGACGCCCTGTATATATATTAGGGTGGTCCACAAAATGGAAGTATTTTAAATTCTTCTTCCCAGGGTTTCATTAGGTTCCTTTTCCCAAAAAACTTCTCTGAGCAAAATATGGATTCAATCGGTTAATATGTAGAGGTGGCTCAACTACCCCCAGAAGTCCACATTCATGGCTTCTGGGTCCCCCCCATATATATGGTTATTATCCACTTGTTGGTGGGGGTATCATGGTTGACCAGGCCACTCATTGTTGCCCAGCTAAGATTGTGGACTTGTTAGTAGTGATGGGACGATACCAAAATTTTTAACGATTCCGATTCTGATTCCGTACCACTAAAAAGTCTCGATTCCGATACGATTCTCGATTCCGATTCTCAATATTTTTAAATATAATTCTAAACTTGTTTTTCTGGAAATTGTCATATTTTACTCTGGTAAGATTAACTATTTACATTATGAGTATGGTAATATAAATTATAAATTATAATAGATTGGTTTAAAAATAAAAATCAACTGTAAGTTGTAACAATTCATTTTAATCTTCTTGATTACACATCATGGATATACATGTTTTAATGTATAGCTACAATAAAATAAAAATAAAATTTGTTATCCGCTTTCATTTAAATTTTAAAGTTTACATTGCAAAACTGGTTCAATTAAAAGTTTAAAAAAATCCTTTTACTCAAAACGGTTCCGGCGCGAAGAAATTGACGGCATTTAAATTTGAATTTTAAACATTTATATTTTATAAAGAGGTTTTGGGCTATTTATCCACTATATATATATATTAGTTCACTATGCGTGTGGCGACTTGTCAGTTCTGATACTCTGTGTTCAGTGTTACTTAAGTTGTCATCTTTCGCTCGTAATCGTAATCACTTATTAGTTATTACCTAAAAAGATATTTTTTTTTCATCCAACGGCCCTTTCCCAGTTTAGCACCAGGGGTGGCTTCAAGAGAACCGTTAAACGAAAACCCCCACACACCTTCCGCTTTCCTTTCGTATCACTTTCGCTACCGCCACCTCTCTTTTGAAAAGATAATAAATTAATTAATTTTGTTATTAAAAGCTAAAGAATCGTTTTAAGAATCGGAAATCATGGTACAATTCTCTCGATTCCGATTCCGATTCCGATTCCGATTCCTGAAAAATGCTCGATTCTTCCGATTCCGATTCCGATTAATCGTCCCATCACTACTTGTTAGAATCAGGAAACCTCTTTCGGTGCTCATCCACCACACTTAAGAGAAACTGGAGTTGATCTTCTCTTTTCGTCAGAGTTCCGCTGAAGGTCTGAATGAGAGCTACTGCCCTTTCAGCATGATCATTAACTACTTTGATGTTTCCTATGATTCTTTTAGCTTCTTGGAAGTTTTCATTCTCCTCCCAGGTGCTGGGGTCATCATCAAGAAAACTAATATTGATCAGTAGGGCCTTAAGAAGCTTAATGAGTTCTTTGTGGCAAGAGTTTGTAATTTCAGTGTTGCTTTGCATTCCTTGAGTCTTCTTCTCTTTGAGAAGTCTAATGACCCCTCCTTTTCCCTCATACACTGGACCATGATTCCCTTGGTGTCTGGTGCAACAGTTTGATCGAAGAGAGCAAGGGCCACCAGCTCTTCTGATAAGTACCATAGGTGGTTTTCAAATTTCTTGAGAGCTGCTTTGGCCACTTTCTGGTCATGATAGTCCTTTAACTTTTGGATAAGATCCAGATCATTCTTCGGAGCTTGTGATGGAATAGGAGCAGTGATCCAGCTTTTTAAGTAGATTAGGACTCCAAAAAGGGTAAGGGTTTTCAGGTCCTTCTTCTCTCGAGGAGTCAGGGTGATTTGATTTCGAAAAAGCCACATTTTGATGGCATAGATAACTTTAGCCATCCACCTTGCATAGTGCGTGCCAGCAGGATGTTTGAATGTGTAACTTTCAATTTTTTCACCAAGAAAGATCAAAGAAAGTTCCAAAAACTCTCTATAGTCATCTCGAAAATTTCCAGTGGCCAGATGTTCTTTGGCAAAGGCAATTATTTAATTTCTGAAAGGATCAACTTGCTCCTTTATATCATCCTGTGATGTAGAGAACGTTTTTAAATCAATGTAGTCCCACATAGATTGGAACCTTTTGAACAAAAGTGGCTCAGGGGCAGAAGATGAACCATGGACTGCTTCAAACACTCCTCCATACATGACTTCCATGCAATGATGCCTACAGGCAAAATAGAAGAGTGGTCGACCAAGTTCCTGTTCCAGAAGAACGCATGCTCCCCTGTTTGTTCCTGTATTTGATGCTGTAGTATCTGATAACATTCCAATTATTGACATATCTATGTTCCATTCGGAAAGAAGATTATACACTGCAGCTGATTGAGCTTCCCCTGTTCCACTTGGTAGTTTGGGAACACCAAGCAGTTTTGAATCACCTGATTCAACTGAACAGACAAGGACTGGGAGTCTGTCTACCTTTTCATTCTTGGCAAGTAGATTAGGGATCAACTTCCCATCCCAGTGGACAATCGAAATAATTGGACTAAAGCTAGCTTTAATGGCATGGGTTATTTGCCTTCGATGCCTCTCTCGGTGCCTTTTGATTGAAGAACGAGAGATGTTCACCTCTGAAAGATCTTGACCAAGGCTAGATGCAGTTTCAGCTAATACAAAGGTGGCCCTCCTGTCACTGATGCCAGTCCTGTCCAGAGCAGCAGCCAATTCAGGAGATATGATATTCTTTGCTGCCTTTTTCTTTGGTGGAGTTGGTCCGCTGGTAGATGGGGGATTAATAAGGTAATCTTCTTCATCTTTTTCTGACTCACATAAAGACTCAGAAGAAGAACTTCCCTGATCTAGCATAACTTCCTGTGAAGCAGCATATTTTTCTTCTTCAGCTTTCCGCTTCCTATTTACCAATTTCATTTGCTTCTCAGCAGCTCTCTTTTCTGCCTTGTCAGTCACCATATCTGCAGAGACCATTGATCCCACTCGTCCCGCTTTCCTTTGTTGGATCAAGAACTGCTGGTCTTCTTCATTTTTGATTAAGGTAAAGGCATCAGCATGGGCGACATCAAATAGGTTCTCCATTTCTTCCTGAAAGGTTTTCTCTTTTTCTAACTGAGAGTTGCTTTTCCTCCCAGCATTCTTCTTAATCGCTTTCCACTCCAAGTGTAGAGCCTGAATTTTGTGAAGAATGTGGTCTTTCCTTTGAGTAGGGATTCAGGCTCTCTCCCAGAAGAGACGCAATTCTTCAAAAACAGCTTCTGAACTAGGTTTGATCTCCTTCTTCAAGACTTGATGATGGTGGAGGAACATGCGGAGGACCTGGCCACGGGAAGGCAGCTTGGCTCCAGTGATTGTTTCCTCTGACTTTTTCATTAAGTAAAATGTACGTTTATTTGACATTGCAAAACCTGTAAATTTAATAAATCTATCTGAAAGAAAAATAATCATTAGTTAATGTATCTGTAAATAATGTTTCTTTTAATTATTCACTATATTAATAAAGGGCATAATGGTATGCAAAAAACAGCTTTGAGCCACCCCTAAAAGTTATTCGATTTGCCTTAAATTTTACAAGAAATATTTTTTAGCTAAAAGGAATCAGATTATAGCCTGGGAGGAAAGAAAATTGAACTTCGATTTTTTACCCCATTCTGTGGACCACCCTAAATTATATATATATATATATATTATATATATATATATATATATATATATATGTTCGCCTCATTTTTCATTATTTCGTTATCTCTCCTCCTCGTGTGCAGAAACGTTCCTTAATACTTATGTCGTTTCTATTCATAATATATATATATATATTAGTTGTATTGTTTATTACCTTGATGAATATTGTACTTTTTCATGGACTATGTCTCTTGACAATAAAGATTATCTTATATATATATATATATATATATATATATATATATATATATATATATACAGTATACTGTACATATACAGAAAGAGAAATTATATAATTAAAATTTTCTAATTAATTATAAGATATCTAAGAAGAGAGTGAGATACACTCAACTAAAAAGTGATTCAACATTGAAACTTATCTTAACCTATTTCCTTTAAAGCCATACTCGTGTACAAAGCACAGACAGACAAGAGAGAACGGTTTATTTTCTTTAATATCTATCAATGCAGTGAGAAGAATTTTATAAGAGCTTCAGCTCCTTACAAATCTTATGACAAATCAATATAGTTAATCTTTATAGTTTACAACGATGCAATTTAACAAATTTAACAAATTTAACAAATTCAACAAATTTAACAAATTGCAGTCTCAAATTGATACGTTAAAATTAAAATGGCTTCAGTAATCCAAGTTGCTCGTATGCAAGGTGGGTTATTTTTAAATTTTCAGTACTATAAAAAAGTGAGGGGTTATGGGGTATACCATTTGAATGTAATTAAAATGGCGGCATCCAACCCACAAGTAATACTAGCGCCTTAATAATTTGTTAAGAGGGCTTGAAACTGGCACACAGCGCTTAAGTGAAACTAATGTTGTTCATTACCAGCGTCGTAACTCAATGGGTAACACCGTTTCCCCGGAAGCGAAGTGAAGATATTAAGGTGGGGTGGGGGGGGGGGTTCGACTCCAAACAATGATGTCTAATAATATTCCAGGAGTTAGCGCAATGGACCACATTATTTGGCCTGAGCGCTGTGCCAGATATCTGGCCCTCCTCACTGATTATACTATTACTTTTACCTACAAGTAACCTAAAAATAACCTCCCTCGCATACAAACTCTTTGGACTACCCAAGTTAGTTAATTTTAACTCACTAATTTTATGATCATACTCTATGTGTCTCAACCATTTTTACCTTTTATACGGAGGGGTCTGTGCATGCAGGCTACCAAAATGGTTGGAAACCTGAGCGCAGAAAATATGGTTAATTAACCAATGAGAACACTTCATACACTTAATATCACCCTCAAAACCATGGCAAATAGCTTTACATTCTTATCATCATATAATAACACTGTGTAACACTGATTCTGTTTATATAGAATTTTTTATGTTTTTATATGCATTTGTGGGCGCTGAGTCCAAATCTGGCCTTGGTTTGTGTATCATCACTGGTTTCAGAGATAATCCATTTTTTCATGTTTTACCAGTATAATGTTATTATGGGCGCAGCAATATCAGAATAATCAGGAATTGTTGAGAACAATCCGGATGTTCGTTGACAGTTTCTTGCTCTAGAAATTGCCCGAAACTTCCACTGTGCTATATAAAGAAGAGTGCAGAGTCTGAGAAGTCAGTAAGTGTGAGCACACAAAGAAAGCAGGTTGTTTGTCTGGTGGTTACCAGCACTGAGGTACTGTGTTTCTGTGCTTCTCTGTGCTGACGATTTGAGTGTTGTCGATCCTTTTTTATTGCGAACATTATTTCAGTGTTGTGAATACATCTTTTTTCTGTAATCTGTAATCTGTTGCAGATTTAATAACTCTTCTCTCTATATCTGCAGGTTATGATTAGTGTAGTACAGTTTGGTAAAGAGAATGGCAACTAGAGCTTGTAAACACTCGCCGTATATATTCTGCTACGTTTGTGGGTATTACATAGGCCCCAAGCAAGTATCGCACAAGATTGTGAAAGGCACCAAGTTCTGGATCGCGTATCGGCTCTATTTTGGTATGCCTATGGGTGACCAAGATAAGCCCTGGGCACCCCATGTGATCTGTGGAAGCTGCCGCTCCACACTTGAAGGGTGGCTGCGGGGAGTACGCAAGGCAATGCCCTTTGCGGTACCCAGAATATGGAGAGAACCAAAGAGCCACCACGACGATTGCTACTACTGCATGGTAGATGTTTCTAAGTACGGGAACGTTAAAGGAAGGCAGACTCTTCAGTATCCAAGCATAGCGTCGTCCACAGCTCCTGTACCACATGGCGAAGGTCTTCCAATACCACGTCCACCAGAACAGGTATCTATCCATTACTTTACCTTCTGTATTTACAGAATGTGGGTCATTATGTGTCGATTTTTCTTAGTGCTGATGCTCTTCTACATATATAGCTATGCCTATATTTTGTTTCTTTGCTTTGCAGGTTAAAAATGAGGATGCAGCTAGCTCATCTGAGATGTCGGCTGGTGAGGACAGTCATGATGAAGAATATACAGTAACTTTCAGTACAAACCCTCACTTTCCAAATCAGAGGGAATTGGACGACTTAATTAGAGATTTGGGTCTGACGAAATCAGGGTCTGAGATTCTGACTCCCAGACTCAAAGAGCGGAATTTGCTTGGAGAAGACTGCAAGAGCACTGTATACCGAAAGCGGCATGAAGAGTTTGCAAGGTTCTACGATGTCAATGGCTTTCTCTGTTATTGCAGCGAGGTTAATGGTCTATTCACAGCTATTGGGTTAACACATATACCCTCAGAGTGGCGCCTGTTTATTGACAGTTCAACTCGGAGTTTAAAAGCTGTTCTACTCCACAATGGGAACAAATATCCATCTATACCAGTTGCACATTCTGTTCAAATGAAAGAGGACTATGAAAATATCAAACAAATTCTCACTCAAATCAGGTATGAACAATATAACTGGTCCGGACGTGTGTGGTCATTTCAAAATGATTGGTTTCCTGTTAGGTTTACAAGGAGGGTTTACTAAATATTCATGTTTTCTTTGCCTGTGGGATAGCAGGGCTTCAACTGAGCACTATAAAACAGTTCAGTGGCCTCCACGTGAAGGACTGCAACCAGGAAAGTACAATGTACTCAGGGAACCTCTTGTGAAGCCTGACATAGTTCTGCTACCACCTCTCCATATTAAGTTGGGTCTAATTAAGCAGTTTGTAACTGCGTTAGATTTTGGAGGGGAAGTTTTCCAACAGATTCGGGTCATGTTCCCTAAACTCTCTGAGATCAAGGCTGGCATCTTTGTAGGACCACAAGTCAAGGCGCTGTTGAATTCAAAGAACCTTGAAGCCAAGATGACTCAGATCGAAAAAGAGGCTTGGTGTGCTTTCCGTGATGTGGTTCGTGGGTTTTTAGGCAACCATAAAGCACCAAACTATAAGGAGTTAGTGTCAAACTTGATTAAGTGCTATGGCAAAATGGGGCGCCGTATGTCTTTATAATTACACTATCTGCATTCACATCTAGACTTTTTTCGTGATAACCTGGGCGATGTGAGTGAAGAACATGGCGAAAGATTCCATCAAGATATTCAAACGCTGGAGAAAAGGTACCAGGGCCATTGGGATGCTTCCATGATGGGAGACTACGTATGGTCGCTGATCAGAAAGGATAAGAATGTTCATACGCGGAAGTCGCGTTCTTCAGTGCATTTTTAAGGCACGCACACTGTATAACGCGGCTTGTTATTCTCTTATCGGTTCTCCTCATGATATATATTATATCCTTTGCACCATTTTGGGTTTGTCAAACAATTTTGGCTCAATAAACATTAATTTCCAATAGTGTTTTTATTTTCAGAAAATATTTATGTTAGCCTTCTTTATATACTTTGCCATATGAAAAGTGTGATAACCTATATTTTTGAAACGGTTGATGATAGAGCAAAACCAATATCATTTTTGGAATCAGCGCCCCGAAATCATTAAGAAACGTCAGAAAAATCGCAATAAACCGAAAAATTTTCAAATTTTGTTACCCAGTGTAATCATGAAGCATGATTTTGTTGGTGAAAATAACCATTAAAACTATAACTGATTGTTCCATAATTGATTGGTTTTGTGTGTGTGTGTGTGTGTGTGTGTACACATGAATGTGTCTAAAACAAAATAATGAATTAAGCCCAAATCTAGCAAAACTACACTTAAAAAAAATCTATTTAATTGAAACAAAAACTTTGTTTCGGTTCTTTATTAAAGCAACAAAGTGCTGTACTCAAAATTATGAGGCCAAGTTTTGCTAAAAGTTTAACTAAATAAGTTACGTTATTTCAAAATAAATTTGGTTTTTTATTAAACTCATATAAGATTATATTTACTTGGAATTAATCATTTTCAAATTTCCCACATGAATTCAATTCCAATTCCAAGTAAATATAATTTTATTTTTGTTTAATTTAAACCAAATTTATTTTGAAATAACATTATTTATTTAGATTAATTTTAACCTTAACAAAACAAGGCTTGATAATTTTAAACTTGATACTTTGTTACTCTAAATACAAATAATTTTGTTTGGCTTAAATTATATAATTTTTTTCGGAGTAGAAAAACATTTAATACGATAGTTGCATCGTATAAGTGCTTGAACTGTAATTCATTTAAAGATACAAGCACAAAACATGGTTTCAGTAGAAGAAATTACATATATAATTTAAAGATGTAAGCACAAAACATGGTTTCAGTAGAAGTAGTTATACTGTACATATGAGGGATCCCGCGTCTTAAGGTACCTAAGCGCCAAAATTAAAATTCGCCAGAAATCGCCTCCAAAGTTCAGCAGTATTGTGGCAATAGTATCTCTGTTATTAATTGAGCTAGAACGTTAATTTTTGGCTAAATTAGAGTTCTAAGTATGCTAATGAAGATTTTGATGAGTTTTTGGAATAGATTTTCATATTTTATATTTTATATATATATTTTTTTTATTTTTTTATTTTCTTATTATGCCGAACTTTGGGTGCGATTTCTGGCACAGAATGATTCCATTGATTTTTCATCACTATCACTAGCACGGTGAGACATTGCTGCACACGTTGATAATAGTTAGAAGCCGGGTGAATAGAATAATCCACGCAATATTCAGCAATATGAGCACGAACACAGGACGCCTGCTAACAGCAACGCGAGTCTTAAGGTACTGGCGGGATGTTTGTGTCGTGTCCCTCTCGGCGCGTGAAGCGGGTGGCCAATCAGAAAGCAGAGCGACGTGGTTGCCATGTTTTCATTGGCTCGCGCTCCTCCTGCTGTTCCCGCCACCCAGAGACCGAGCGTCCCACCCCCACCCCCATCACCTCCCACCATTTGAACGGGATATTGGGGCCTTAAGACGCGCATCACATCTGGGCGGCAGAGCCCAGCTGGCAATAGAGGTGAAAAAAGTAGTTCGCTTCATAAGGTTTTCAACCATACTTCTAGTGTCGTAAGGTCATTATAACCCAAACCACGCGATAGAGGAAGGGTGAAAATAGTGATATCCATCAAAAACACATTTTCGCCTGTGGTGGCGCTTAAGTACTTTAAGACGCGCGACCCCTCATATAATTTAAAGATGTAAGCACAAAACATGGTTTCTGTAGAAGAAATTATACATATAATTTAAAGATGTAGGCACAAAACATGGTTTCAGTAGAAGAAATTACACATAATTTAAAGATGTAAGCACAAAACATGGTTTCAGTAGAAGAAATTATACATATAATTTAAAGATGTAGGCTCAAAACATGGTTTCAGTAGAAGAAATTATACATATAATTTAAAGATGTAAGCACAAAACATGGTTTCAGGAGAAGCAGTTATACATATAACGGAATACAAAGGCAAACATAATCATTTTTGACGATGAAAATGTGCCATTCTCGAACGCACGGATAAGCGAAGCGAGTCCGGAACATAGCTTTGTCAAACTGGTTTTAGAAATTAATATAAAAATGTTACCGTGTATAATTCCAGTTGTTAGTCCTAGAAAGCCATGGTAGCGTATTACAGAGTGGCCACAAAGTCCCTTTGCAGTGAAATTACAGCATATCTGTTTTTCATGCAAAGGGACTTTGTGGCCACCCTGTACAATAAAAGTACGCTTGTTCGTCTGGAAATGATGTTTTTTATCGTACGCGTATTAATTTGTATTATTGTTTAGAAACGATAAATTGCTTAATTCAAACTATAAATGTAATTTTCATTATGGGGTTGCGTAGACCCGACACTAGTCGCGTCACTAATTGCGGCACTAGTTGCGGCACTAGCGCGCGGTCCTACACTGGCTTTCTATTGTTATGTACTATTATCCAATAAGGAAAAATATACAGAAACAAACATTGCGTTTCACAGCATGGCTTTTTAAACCAATTGTACGACATATAAAATTACGTCATGCAATCGCATATAAATAATTAATGTCATAATAATATTCTTTAAAACTAAAATATTAATTAATTTTTTACAGTTTTAATTACTAAAATTAAGACCCAGTTCAGTTGTAATTATGTTATATGTAATTAACAATGAGTGTGACGTAATATACACGTGACGCCTTAACTTAAAACATAATAAAATATTAAACATTCATCGTAAAATTAAAAAAATTTGGTTACTATAACATTTTTATGACATATTTAAACAAATTATAATAAATTTTAATAACAAAAACCAATTATTATAACAGGTTATTATAATTATTCTAAAAAATTATCTTCGGTTATTCAGTTTTAATTGCGAGACATTAAAAATATATAAAATCATCCCTCAGAAACGGTATATTTTCATTATCACACGCAACAGATCACAAAGAGAGAGAGGATGGTCGTTGTCATGACAACGTGAAGAAAAAACTGTTTCAAATATTTAAGTTAATTATTACTTCTATATATATATATATATATATATTATATATATATATATATATATATATATATATATATATATGTGTGTGTGTGTGTGTGTGTATACACAGAGAGAGAGTTACATGGAGTTACAAGGAAAAGTAGTACCTCAAAAGGCCTTGCGGCATATACCGAGGAGGTACCAATGGCAACGGGTGCCAGGGAAAAATTCATACACGCTCAAATAGTGTGCAAGATTCGGTCTAACCTTTTCTTGAACAGATCCACAGAAGAACTGTTCACAACTACTGAAGGTAGCCTGTTCCACGTGTCATAGATCTTTTATGTAAAGCAATTCCCACACACACTAGTCCTAAACCGTTTCAAATCCAACTTCCAACCATTGTTGCGAGTTGGGTTATCATCAGTGGCTGCTCGTGACTAAAAATTCTAGGGGTGCTGTCTCTAAGAATGGGTTGAAATAATTACTGAAATAAAAGGATGAGCATTGAGCAGTGAATAAAAGTTTCAAAAGTTATTGAAAAAGTTATTCAGTGAGCTCATCCTTATATTGTTCTTGATTATTTCAATTGTAAATAAAAAATTTAGGGGTGCTGCAGTTCCGCAGCGCCTACCGACGAGCCGCCACTGGTTATCATTTAAATTAAACATGCTTCTAAAATCGACATTGTTGAACCCGCGTAAGAACTTGAAAACCTCGATGAGTTGAACGCGCAGCCTCCGAGTTTCCAGCGAAAACAAATTCAGGGCCCGTAACCGTCGATTGTAGCCCATATGTCTAACGGAAGGAATTAACTTTGTGGCCCTAGCCTGGACTCGCTGCAGCCTCTCAATATCTTTCCTGAGGGTGGGCGACCAGAACTGCACAGCATATTCCAGGTGCGGCCGAACCAGAGAATTGTACATAGAGAGCCCAATCTCCTTGTTCCGAAATCGAAATTGCCTCCTGATATAACCCAACAACTTCTGGGCTTTCTTTTCCACCTCTACGCACTGTTTGGTAAACTTAAGGTCGCTGCTAATTATCATACCTAAGTCCTTTTCCAAATCAGTCGCCTCGATATTACTTCCCATTATAGAGTAGTCCGACTTTGGATTGGCGTAGCCAATGTGTATCATTTTGCATTTACCCAAGTTAAACGGCATTTGCCATTTTTCGGACCACTCTCCTATCCTATGTAGGTCTGCACGCAGTTGCTCGATCGCCTCTGGCGTCCCAACATTGGCCCCAAGCTTGGTGTCATCAGCGAATTTGGCGATCCTACTGACGATGCCACCGTCGACATCCATCATTTATGTAAATGATAAACAACAGTGACCCCAAAACGGAACCCTGAGGAACCCCGCTAGTGACCGAGGCCCAACCCGAACTAGCCCCTTTAATTACAATTCTCTGAGAGAGCGAGAGCGAGAGAGAGAGAGAGAGAGAGAGAGAGAGAGAGAGAGAGAGAGAGAGAGAGAGAGAGAGAGACTGTCGCAACTTTTGAAAACACTGTGCCAAAGGAAAAACATAAGATGTAATATATACAGACTTTGCTAAGGCCTTTGACAAATGGGATAGGAAATACTTGCTCACAAACTTAGGAAAACAAGTATTACGGGTAAATATGGCCTCTGAATCTTTAACTTTTCAAGTAAAGTATCTCAGAGAGTAGCTGCTAATGGAGTTAAATCCAGAGATTCACCATTCATTAACTCTAGCCACAAGGAACGGTATGAGTCCCTTTACTGTTTATCATAATGATTGCAGATACAAACGAAGATATAAAAAACGGTGTAATATCACCGTTTGGAGATGAAACAAACATCTGTAAGTTAATCACTAATGAAGAGAACATAAATAAATTACAGTATGATATAAACACTCTCTAGAAATGGGTTGAAGAAACTAATATGAACTTGAATGACACTAAGTTCCAGGTCTCGTGAAAGTGGTAAAACTCTTTAATGATAAAAAAAATATTACAGATATTGGATCACCTGAAGATCAGGGCCCCCAGCTTTCTTTAGTTAGCCTGATAAGGCTAACTAACGAAAATATCACGACCTAACCTATTAGGTTAGGTCGTTAGTTAGCCTTATAAGGCTAACTAACGAAGGCTGGGGGCCCTGATCTTCAGGTGATCCCTTTTTTGTTACATCCCCGCAATTTCTCCTTTCCCAGTTAGGTCAACTGTAAGCCCTTGACGATTGGTTAGGTTAGGTCATGATATTTTCGTTAGTTAGCCTTATAAAGTTAACTAAAGAAGGCTGGGGGCCCTGATCTTCAGGTGATCCTAAATTTGTTTTGAAACATCGTTAAGTTAATAATGTTTCGAAGATCTTTGCGTACTTATATCACTCAATTTTTTCAATTCAACGAAAATAGGTGATCTTTGGGATGAAGATAAATTAATTTATGGATAAACTTACCTTGTCCTACTCCTTTACATCTATAATCTAATATGAGTGAATTTGCCGATGAGTTACAAAATATCTATTTACCCATTGTATATGTTAATAATGTTGTTTATACATCTGTAAAGGAAAATAAAAGGTATTTTTCCGTTATACCCCAACAATTTCTTCTTTCCCGGTTAGGTCAACTGTACGTCCTTGACAAATGGTTAAGTTAAGTCTTAATATTTTCGTTAAAACTAACGAATATTTTAACGAAAATATCACGACTTAACCTAACCAATTGTCAAGGGCGTACAGTTGACCTAACCGGGAAAGGAGAAATTGCAGGGATGTAACAAAAAAGGGATCACCTGAAGATCAGGGCCCCCAGCCTTCGTTAGTTAGCCTTATAAGGCTAACTAACGAAAATATCACGACTTAACCTAACCAGTCGTTAAGTCAACTGTACGCCCTTGACGATTGGTTTGGTTAAGTCGTGATATTTTCGTTAGTGAGCCTTATAAGGCTAACTAACGAAGGCTGGGGATCCTGATCTTCATGTGATCCCAAAAAAGTACCAAATAAAATGTTCTTTTAATTACATCTTTGATCTTTAAAAAATTTTAACTCTTGAAAGAATGTAATTGAATGAGTATATCAATCAGTATCAGTTAATATTCTTGTTGATCGTTGTTTGATAATAAAGATACTGTTTAAAGTGTTGTCAGCAAAATTTCTCTTGTATCAATGCTATCTATCTTCTTTCGTGGCCCCCTGAGGTTTTGCATCCTCCACTGTTCAACATCCAGTTCTCCTCTGGACACCACGTAACGTGAATGTGAGCCTTTACAGTAATAATTTGTGAATGTTTTTGTTTGATTTGGGATTCGCATATGTTCAGAAACCGTTGAATTTTGAATTAGTTATTTTTGTGTTTTGGGTGAAATTTTGGGGAACCTACTGTACTGTACGTTGAGAAACTTTGAAAACTATACATTTCGTTTGTTTATTACTAAAAAATCATGGAAATCGTTTTATTTTGGTATTTAGAAAAGTTTGTTGGTAGTCAACCAATCCACAACTTTCGTAAATTCTGTTTTAAATATACCCTTCACTGTATTAATATATACTTTGCCAACATTTTGAAGAGCAAAAGCGGTAGGACTTGTAATCAATGCCAGGGAGTCCGGGAGCATCCCCCTCCCCCCACGGGAAATTTTTCAAAATCTAGCCTGAAATGATGCACTCTAGTGCATTCTGATCATAAAAGGTTTGATATTATTTGCATGTTGTTCAAATCGGTAGCCTTCAAATCGGTAGGGTTGGCAAGTATGTTAATATCTTTGCAAGAAAATAAATGTTGTGTCGTCTGCAAGCATTATGAAGTTAAGTATATTATTTAGAAGAGCGTGGAAGATTATTTATACACAATAAAAATAAAAGTGGACCTAAAACTGAGCCTTGGGTTATGGTAATAACAAAGAATTACAACAAAATAGTTATGAAACGAGCAGCAACACAGAAATAATAATAATACATGTCAGAGACTTAAGAATAGTAACGCTAACAGATCCATGAATTCAGAGAACACCACCATATTAAAACGAAATCACATAAAGAGACTTTCATACCAGAAAAACCAATATCATGCTCGAGTTATGGAAGAGTTTGGTTTGGTACTTCTAGTATAACTGAGTACTGTTTTGTTCTCACAAGCCCGTACAGAAAACGAGTTATTACACATATCGCGTCCCTACAACAAACATTCACGTCTGAACTGACAGAAACAGAAAGTGAAGATGACAGGTCAAGACTAAAATCTCTGAAACTATATTCTTTGGAAATACGTCATGAACGATATATGATAATACACAGTACGTGTGAAAAATACTTGTATAATCAGTACCTAACTTCAAAAGCGAAATAAAAAACATACAAAAACGTTACATCAACGTTGACATTTGGTTCGGTTAATTGATTTAAGGTTACAATCAACACCAAGACGTTGTACTAACGTTCGTGTAACGTTTGCTTCCTACCAAGTAATAGCGTTATATTGAAAACTTCAAACAAACGTTATGATAATGTTTGCACGAAAACATATCATTGAATTATGTTTATATGCAATTATTATGCAAAATCATGCGTGTTCATATGAAATATGAAGATATGAATTAAATGCTGTAGCAATGCTAGTCTGGGACTTTGCACAAGAACTCGTCCAGTTGGCTCTTAAAATTATTCAGGTTGGTGTGCTGGAGGTTCCTCAGTTCTTTCGGCAGCATATTAAGTAGTTTTGGGTCACGTATTCTGAGGGTATTTTTCATCCTCATTTTCATGGCCCGCCCTGTCCCATGGCAGCTGGGACAATACAAAATCTACCTCTTCTCTCATTCCGGTGTGTTTCTATTTCATTTCTATTTGGGACACATCCATCGAGTATTTTCCATATGTACAGTATATTACTGTGTATCGTTCACGTCTTCTTTCCATGGAGTACAGTTTTAGGGTGTGTGATCGAGGTCAGTAGTTTTCCTCTTTTGTTTCCTCTATCTTAGACGTATAAGTCCTTTGTATGGTCTCTATATTGGCGGTGTCTAGCATGGCCGTAACTACCTATGAGGTAGTTACGGCCATGCTCAGACTCTGCGCTCTTCTTTATATAGCACAGTGGAAGTTTCGGGCAATTTCTAGAGCAAGAAACTGTCAACAAACATCCGGATTGTTCTCAACAATTCCTGATTATTCTGATATTGCTGCGCCCATAATAACATTATACTGGTAAAACATGAAAAGTGGATTATCTCTGAAACCATTGATGATACACACAAACCAAGGCCAGATTTGGACTCAGCGGCCACAAATGCATATAAAAACATAAAAAATTCTATATAAACAGAATCAGTGTTACACAGTGTTATTGGTAGGGCTATTTTTTACTGATATTTTTCACAATATTGTTTTATGAAAATACTACATTCATATCCAAAAGTTTAAGTACATTAGCAATGCCTAAAAAGCCCGGGAAAAATGGAAGTACTAAAATATTTTTTGACAAAGTACGAGTGTTATTATTGACACGATAAAAGTCGTCGTTTTGCCTTGTTGAGACAAGATTCCATAAACGCAGATGGATAACACAGATCACATTACACCCCCACTAAGAGGGCCATTTTTTCTTCAATGTTTCTCCGCGCCCTTAGGATCGCCAGTCCGGAATACATCGATGCCGAATTAGAAAAAATCAACGGTATTGGAAGTGATCTGTGTTATCCATCTGCGTTTATGGAATCTTGTCTCAACAAGGCAAAACGAACTTTCTATCGTGTCAATAATAACACTCGTACTTTGTCAAAAAATATTTTAGTACTTCCATTTTTCCCGGGCTTTTTAGGCATTGCTAATGTACTTAAACTTTTGGATATGAATGTAGTATTTTCATAAAACAATATTGTGAAAAATATCATAGTAAAAAATAGCCCTACCAATAACACTGTGTAACACTGATTCTGTTTATATAGAATTTTTTATGTTTTTATATGCATTTGTGGCCGCTGAGTCCAAATCTGGCCTTGGTTTGTGTGTATCATCAATGGTTTCAGAGATAATCCATTTTTCATGTTTTACCAGTATAATGTTATTATGGGCGCAGCAATATCAGAATAATCAGGAATTGTTGAGAACAATCCGGATGTTTGTTGACAGTTTCTTGCTCTAGAAATTGCCCGAAACTTCCACTGTGCTATATAAAGAAGAGCGCAGAGTCTGAGAAGTCAGTAAGTGTAAGCACACAAAGAAAGCAGGTTGTTTGTCTGATGGTTACCAGCACTGAGGTACTGTGTTTCTGTGCTTCTCTGTGCTGACGATTTGAGTGTTATCGATCCTTTTTTATTGCGAACATTATTTCAGTGTTGTGAATACATCTTTTTTCTGTAATCTGTAATCTGTTACAGATTTAATAACTCTTCTCTCTATATCTGCAGGTTATGATTAGTGTAGTACAGTTTGGTAAAGAGAATGGCAACTAGAGCTTGTAAACACTCGCCGGATATATTCTGCTACGTTTGTGGGTATTACATAGGCCCCAAGCAAGTATCGCACAAGATTGTGAAAGGCACCAAGTTTTGGATCGCGTATCGGCTCTATTTTGGTATGCCTATGGGTGACCAAGATAAGCACTGGGCACCCCATGTGATCTGTGGAAGCTGCCGCTCCACACTTGAAGGGTGGCTGCGGGGAGTACGCAAGGCAATGCCCTTTGCGGTACCCAGAATATGGAGAGAACCAAAGAGCCACCACGACGATTGCTACTACTGCATGGTAGATGTTTCTAAGTACAGGAAAGTTAAAGGAAGGCAGACTCTTCAGTATCGAAGCATAGCGTCGTCCATAGCTCCTGTACCACATGGTGAAGGTCTTCCAATACCACGTCCACCAGAACAGGTATCTATCCATTACTTTACCTTCTGTATTTACAGAATGTGGGTCATTATGTGTCGATTTTTCTTAGTGCTGATGCTCTTCTACATATATAACTATGCCTATATTTTGTTTCTTTGCTTTGCAGGTTAAAAATGAGGATGCAGCTAGCTCATCTGAGATGTCGGCTGGTGAGGACAGTCATGATGAAGAATATATAGCAACTTTCAGTACAAACCCTCACTTTCCAAATCAGAGGGAATTGAACAACTTAATTAGAGATTTGGGTCTGACGAAATCAGGGTCTGAGCTTCTGACCTCCAGACTCAAAGAGTGGAATTTGCTTGGAGGAAACTGCAAGAGCACTGTATACCGAAAGCGGCATGAAGAGTTTGCAAGGTTCTACGATGTCAATGGCTCTCTCTGTTATTGCAGCGAGGTTAATGGTCTATTCACAGTTATTGGGTTAACACATATGCCCTCAGAGTGGCGCCTGTTTATTGACAGTTCAACTCGGAGTTTAAAAGCTGTTCTACGCCACAATGGGAACAAATATCCATCTATACCAGTTGCACATTCTGTTCAAATGAAAGAAGACTATGAAAATATCAAACAACTGCTCACTCAAATCAGGTATGAACAATATAACTGGGACGTGTGTGGTCATTTCAAAATGATTGGTTTCCTGTTAGGTTTACAAGGAGGGTTTACTAAATATTCATGTTTTCTTTGCCTGTGGGATAGCAGGGCTTCAACTGAGCACTATAAAACAGTTCAGTGGCCTCCACGTGAAGGACTGCAACCAGGAAAGTACAAAGTACTCAGGGAACCTCTTGTGAAGCCTGACATAGTTCTGCTACCACCTCTCCATATTAAGTTGGGTCTAATTAAGCAGTTTGTAACTGCGTTAGATTTTGGAGGGGAAGTTTTCCAACAGATTCGGGTCATGTTCCCTAAACTCTCTGAGATCAAGGCTGGCATCTTTGTAGGACCACAAGTCAAGGCGCTGTTGAATTCAAAGAACCTTGAAGCCAAGATGACTCAGATCGAAAAAGAGGCTTGGTGTGCTTTCCGTGATGTGGTTCGTGGGTTTTTAGGCAACCATAAAGCACCAAACTACATATAAAGAGTTAGGGTCAAACTTGATTAAGTGCTATGGCAAAATGGGGTGCCGTATGTCTTTAAAATTACACTATCTGCATTCACATCTAGACTTTTTTCGTGATAACCTGGACGATGTGAGTGAAGAACATGGCGAAAGATTCCATCAAGATATTCAAACGATGGAGAAAAGGTACCAGGGCCATTGGGATGCTTCCATGATGGGAGACTACGTATGGTCGCTGATCAGAAAGGATAAGAATGTTCATACGCGGAAGTCGCGTTCTTCAGTGCATTTTTAAGGAACGCACACTGCATAACAAGGGTTGTTATTCTCTTATCGGTTCTCCTCATGATATATATTATATCCTTTGCACCATTTTGGGTTTGTCAAACAATTTTGGCTCAATAAACATTAATTTCCAATACTGTTTTTATTTTCAGAAAATATTTGTTAACCTTCTTTATATACTTTGCCATATGGAAGTGTGATAACCTATATTTTTGAAACGGTTGATGATAGAGCAAAACCAATATCATTTTTGGAATCAGCGCCCCGAAATCATTAAGAAACGACAGAAAAATCACAATAAACAAAAAAAAATTCAAATTTTGTTACCCAGTGTAATTCAGACATTATTATAAAATTGGTTGTAAACAATGTGATTCCTTTTACATAGGTCAGACGGGAAAGGATTTGCACACACGTATAAAACAGCATCAATATTCCGTTAGAACAGGACAGTCGTCCAGTGCCCTTTTTGTCCATTTGTCAGAGTTATCCCACTGTATTGATTGGAATAATGCTTCAGTTTTATTTCACTCTAGCAACATTGCTAATAGAAATATTCTTGAGTCTGCCATTATCCAACTTACAAATTTCTTCAACATAAACAAAGGTCTTTTTCAACTCGATCCTTTTGTTTTGAATTCCTTCAGAACAGATTTAGATAAGAAGGGTAGAACGCTAAATCTTTGGTAAACTTGTATGCCACTCTAATAACTTATTTTTCAATTTATTTTATATACAAGAAGGGCAGAGTGCTAAAACCCGGGCAGATTTCCAGTATAAATTTGTATTTTTTTTTTTTATCTATAACATTGGTTGGAAACAATTCATTTGATCTTGTGCTAAAAATCGATAGTTTTTCCTTACAAATTTGTATGCCCCTCCCACAATCTTAATTTTTAATTTTATTTCTCCGTTTATTGTATATATATATATATATATATTTTTTTTTTCTGTAACCTATATATAGGCTGTAACTCTTTATGTACTTCAGTGTTCCTGAGGATGTCATTAGACGAAAGCGCTTGAGCACCATTTTGTGTTTCCTTTCCTTCGTGGTTTTATTCATCATAAATATTTTTCACGTGTTACTTTCGTGAAATAATTTTCATATATATATATATATATATATATATATATATATATATATATATATATATATATATATATATATATATATTGTATATTACTAATCAGCTCTCACACACTTTAAATAAAATATCACTGTGCAGTGTACAAGGGTTTCTGTACAAAAATGAAAACTCCCAATTGCAACTCTACTGTAAATTAAAATCAAATAAACCTTAATTCTAAAGTTTAATGTGAAAAAAAACATTAAAAACATTAAAAAACCCCACACAAAACAAAACATTAGAAAACATTAAAAAACGTAACGGTACGGTTCTTCTGGGAGAGAAAAAGAATTCCCAAATCAAAGAAATAAAAATGTTTTTTTTTTGTTACCGATTTTTTTGCTTTTATTTCAGTGGAGCCAAACTAATCTTTAATTTGTCTGTTTAGACATATTATCTTTATTCAGTTTTTGTCAGTTCTTTTGCCAATGTGAAGGTAATCATATATATACACACACAGGGTGTCCCGTAAGTCTGGAACCATAGGGCAAAATAAGTAATTCATGTTTTTCCATTTATGCAAGTGCCCATGATGTCTTTGAGTAAGGAAGAACGCATCCAGGTAATTCTGCTCGGAGGAAATCGGAGACAGAGGGAGGTCGCTGAGGAATTTAACAGATTGCATCCAGACCGCGCGCCGATAACACACAGCTGTGTCGGCAAACTTGTAGCAAAGTTCAGGGAAACGGGATCTATAGGAGATAAACCACGCAGTGGACCTCCGAGAACATCCACCGACGATGACACAGCCGCTACCATCCTCGCTCATTTCACAAACAGTCCCCAAAAGTTTCTTCGGCGTTTTTATTGCCGTTTTATCTATAGATAACACTGGGGAACAAAAAAAAGATTTTTTCTTGGTGCCTGAGATTTTAGACCTTATTCTGGATATTTTCATGCCACTGATTCAGAAAATATCATCCATTTTGTTCTAGCAGCTCTAGTTTTTGAGATATTGCATACGTCATTACCTACTTTATTACCCTTCTGGAACGGTATTATGAGTTGCTCGTAAATCTAAATGCATCTGTATAATTAAATTGTAGCTATGATTTTGCTGATGTTGCTGTTTTGCATGTGTATTGTACATGTACTAACGTGAATTCTTTCCTGTTACAGGTGTTGACATGGCTTCATCACGAAGAAAGTGTTTAAATCATCCAGATGTGTTTTGTTTTATCTGCGGAGAGTACACGTTCATTGAACAGAGAAAGACTACCGACTTTGTGAAAAAAGCTTATTTTGCCTATTTCAAAGTACAACTAGGGGACCAAGATAAGCCATGGGCTCCTCATGTTGTGTGTAAAACATGTACGGAGCATCTGCGGCAATGGACCAACGGAAAGAGGAGGTGCCTGAAATTTGGTATACCAATGGTATGGAGAGAACAGAGAAACCACAGTGATGACTGTTACTTTTGTTTGGTGAATATAAAGGGCATCAATGGACGTAACCGGAGTAAATGGACGTATCCTGACATAGACTCAGCTAGACGGCCTGTTTCACATTCAGATGAGATACCTGTCCCATCATTCAGCCATCTTCCAGAGCTCCCTCAAGAAGATGATGAATCTGCTACTGACAAAGAAAGCATATGTGGGCAAAATGACAGTGATTTCGAAGGACCGTCATCAGTTGCAGAAGGTTTTAGTCAACACGAATTAAACGACCTCATAAGGAACTTAAGTCTTTCGAAGAAATCGTCTGAATTGTTAGCTTCCAGGCTGGGAGAAAAAAAATTAATGCTGCTGCCGGGAACCAAAATCACGTTATATCGCGACAGAGAAAAGGATTTACTGCCCTTCTTCTCAAAAGAGAACGATTTAGTTTTCTGCAACAATGTGCGCGGATTGCTGATGAAAATGGGCATATCGGAATACACACCAAGTGAATGGCGGTTATTCATAGATAGCTCCAAACGGAGCCTAAAATGTGTTCTTCTACACAACGGCAACATATACAGATCAATCCCAGTTGGTCACTCAGTCGGTATGAGAGAAGAGCACGGGACAGTCGCCCTAGTCCTAGAAAAGATATCATACCGAGACCACCAATTGGTGATCTGTGTGGATCTGAAGATGGTGAATTTTCTCCTGGGCCAGCAGAGCGGGTACACCAAGTACCCGTGCTTTATATGTCTCTGGGACAGTAGAGCTAAAGATGAACACTGGATGAGAAGACAGTGGCCTCTGAGAGAAAACATGGTGGTTGGAGAAAAAAATATCATCAAAGAAGCTTTGGTTGACAGAGAAAGGATCATATTGCCACCACTGCACATGAAACTAGGTTTGATGAAACAATTTATAAAGGCTTTGAACAGAGATGGGACGTGTTTTGGCTACATATGTAGAAAATTTCCTGCGCTGAGCATGGAAAAGCTAAAGGCAGGTATTTTCGATGGACCGCAAATCCGGGAACTCATGAAAGACCCGCGTTTCCAAGATTCAATGGACAACATTGAGGCACGTGCGTGGTCATCGTTTAGTATGGTTGTGAAGAATTTCCTTGGGAACTATAAGGCCGATAACTACGGTGAACTAGTGGAGAATATGCTCTCTTCTTTTTGTAAACTTGGCTGTAAAATGCGCATCAAACTGCATTACCTCCACAGTCATTTGGATCGTTTCCCAGATAACCTCGGGGATCTAAGCGAGGAACAGGGTGAACGATTTCACCAAGAACTAAGGACCATGGAAGAACGGTACCGCGGACGATGGGATACTCACATGATGGCAGATTACTGCTGGAGCATCCAATGCGAATGTCCTGGCACATGTCATCGCAAGAAATCTCAGAAACGCGGTTTATGTGAGATGTCTCAATGAAAGAACTTTTTTTGCCGTTCGTGTCTCAAGCTTGTTTGAATTTAAGAAATATTTTTCGTACCTTATGCTCGTTTGATGTTAATACACTATTTTTGCTGACATTCATCATACTTTTGTATTCAATTGACAACAACAATGATTGCCAGTCAGCAATTATAAGGGTGATCCAGAGAAATGGGACCCAAAAGAAACCCCTGTAACTCTTAAAGTATAAGTCCTTTTATAAAATCATACACATCATTCGAAAGAGGATAGTTACAAGTTTGTACAGGATTGTATAGGTTTTGACAATACAAGACAAGATAAGATACAAAACAAAATAAAAGTGTTAGTTAAAACTAACCCTTCAAGATGACTGCATGGACTGTGGAACAGCTGCGTTTCATAACTAAGCAATATTATAAGCATGGAAGAAGTGTAGTTTCAGCTCTTAGAAGGTGATTTTGACATCTGAAAATTTGTCTTGAAAGATCTTTGAGCTGAAACTACACTTCTTCCATGCTCATAATATTGCTCAGTTATGAAACGCAGCTGTTCCACAGTCCATGCAGTCATCTTGAAGGGTTAGTTTTAACTAACACTTTTATTTTGTTTTGTATCTTGTCTTGTCTTGTATTGTCAAAACCTATACAATCCTGTACAAACTTGTAACTATCCTCTTTCGAATGATGCGTATGATTTTATAAAAGGACTTATACTTTAAGAGTTACAGGGGTTTCTTTTGGGTCCCATTTCTCTGGATCACCCTTTATAATATTATATACATTATATAGAAATATATATAGATATATATCATATCTTGATAAGCAGAGCTGATGGAGAAAAACTAATGTCATTTTTAGAATCAGCGACCTCAATATACCCAGAAACAGGTCTAACATCTAAGTCACCAAAAGTTGTGTTCCCCAGTGATAATAGATAAATGGCTAGATAGATAATAGATAGAGAGATGGATTTATTTATTTATTTATAGTAGCGCTTTTACGCTACTACTGATTTTATATTTTCGTTAACGCCAGACGATTTTATTTAGGCTTAGTGGAGATCTCTCTGTTAATAAAGAGGTAATTAAAAATTATTTTAACTTAAAAAATATATTGCGTAGCTAATATGAAAATTACGCTCATCTTGATTGATCTTTTCTTTCGCGAATAAAGCTAAGATGATGGTTTCTGATAAAGGTAAATTGATCATTCTTTGCCAAACCAAAGTATTTCGATCGTGATATCCAAAATCTCGTAAGCGACATCCTCCCCCCCACGCGATCCCTGCCCCCAAATTTTGTTTTTTTCTTTTCGTTGTAATTCTTTTTGGCAGATATATGTACAAAAATTACCAGACTTCATCTTTGTTTCTTTCCCATCGTAACCATTACGGCTCGAATTCTCATAAATTTTACAGACTTTGGACATTAGTCAGTTATTTCTTCTGTAAATTATGGGTTTTGATACTTTGATGTTTTGGAATATTAATTTACCACCGATTTGTTTTTTGAAATTTCTAGTCTAAAAGTTAAAATTTGAACTAATCCAAGACTTGGGTTATCTTAATTTCAAAACAAGAACTTAAAATTTTATTCCGATTTTACGAATTTATACAATTTAAAATTGATGAACTTAAAATTTTGGATCACCTGAAGATCAGGGCCCCCAGCCTTCTTTAGTTAGCTTTATAAGGCTAACTAACGTAAATATCACGACCTAACCTAACCAATCGTCAAGGGCGTACACCGTACAGTTGACCTAACGATTGGTTAGGTTAGGTCGTGATATTTTCGTTAGTTAGCCTTATAAAGCTAACTAAAGAAGGCTGGGGGCCCTGATCTTCAGGTGATCCAAAATTTTATTTAAACGTAATACCGTAATCATCTAAAAATAAAAAATAACTTTAAATTTAACATATTAATTAAATAAACCCCAATAGCGGTTAATGTGCTAAAAGTTTAACATATATTCAGTAGTAGATAAGTTAACATCAAATGGCAGTCCTTTGGAGCGGTATTTTGCCGTTTTTTTTTTTTATTAAAACTAAAGACAAATTAATACCATAAAGATATCGCGTTTGTTAATACCTATTTCATCATCTGATTTCTCTCCGACCCCGCAACCTACAGTCTCCAAAAAAAAAAAAAAAGTTGAAAATGATGAATAAAAAACCAAGTTCATGGGATACAATTATCTTTTTTATCATTATTTTTTAAAAATTAATCTTATTCCTTCCTTCCTTGGCAGTATGAACTTCCTTAAATTTAGAATCTAAAGTCGGGATCGTGCAGAACGTTTTGGAACGATCTTCCAACGCCCTCACGCCCGAATTCAACCTTTCAGTTGTCCTTCAAACTACGCCCACATCGAAATAATCCCCCAAAAAACTTTCACTCTTAAAGGAGCCATTAAAAATGCCTTGATAAAGCAACACGGTGTAATAACGGACCTCATGCATGCGCATACACCAACGAACCACACACACACGCGCGCGCGCTCACACACACACACACACACACACACATTACAAGTCATTACATATACAGTAATTGTCTTTTAGCATTTTCTGCAGTTTACAGAGCATAAAAAATCTGTAAACACCCAAAGATAACATGAACCAGAAATTAGAATGAAATAAAAAATAAGTAATTTTTTTTATGATGTTTCATTTTGTAGAATTCTTTGTAATGTTTTTACCATTTATTAGAATTAATTATTGCTGGTTTTCTCCCAGAATGCGACGATGCATGACACTAAACCACATTAGAGGGGATTTCTTGGAATAAGGAATGATAAAATTCATAGAATAGTAACTGTTCTTTTCTTCACAATTCGATATAGAAAAGATAGAAAAATTAGTGAACTAACACTCTGGTTGTCTATACAGCTGTAAACAATAAAGTTTCGTACAACAGGAAAAGTTTAAGCCGTTTTGTTCCCTATTACGTGTGAAATTAGGTTAAGGAAAGGTTCCTCTCACAATTCGGTTCCTAATTGCGGACCGCATAGACACTAACCGGGAACTTACTGGTTCTCTTTTTGACCCTATGTACGAACTTTCATGTTACAGTTTATCTTTACGTCTGTCTGGTTGTGAGTTTGTTTGTCCGTCTGTCTGTCCATCTGTCTGTTTGCATTTCTCTCTTCCTTTATATATATACAGTATATATATAATATATATATATATATATATATATATATATATATATACACAAACTCAGAATGGTTCCCTGAGAACATTATATGTTAAACACAGACCGTGCACGGTCTGTGTTTAACATATATATATAATATATATATATATTATATATATATTCTGACCACAATTGACCTTTATAATACCTAGTCAAAAAATACCATTACTGGTTAAAATAAATTTCTTCATCAGAATAACAAAATAGGGCAACAGGAAGTCCTTCGAATGAAATTCACGCCCACACACCCATATAGTGGGCGGCTGTTAATATTACTTAATTAAATGCGCAAAACTGAACTACTTCAACTATTCATACAAAATACTATTAATAGTCGCATTTGGTTGAGTTTCTCATTTGCATTACCATAGAAACACATTAAAGTTCAAGGGAGTAGATATTTGGTTAAGGAGTCAACGAACGTCTTTTCCAACCGCAAAAATGGTAATTTAACCATTATTATTATTATTATTATTATTATTACGCTAAGCCAATGAAGTTTATAACCCAACCCATAAAACCATGGTCATTATAGTGTTAGTTTCGTTGGATTACTCATTGGAATTGGTTGGCAAATAGTTATATAACCATCTGTTTTGTCGCTGTTCTTGTAACTGGTACTTCCTACTGTGTTCATGCAGACGCAGAATGTATACACAACCATTGTCTCAAGTAGTGTTCACGTGTAATGTTATTCACAGTGAAAAATACACATATAAAAATTATTATTATTATTATGCTTATTATTATTAGTCGTAGTAGTAGTAGTAACAGCAGTATTTTGGCTACTGTTACTGTGGGAACGTAACTATTTATAGTTTCGGAGCATTTGTACTTTAAAGTAAACTCTTTGCATGTTTCCATAAGAAATATATATATATATATTATATGTAAAGAACGACGCTTGTATATGAGAACATTCCGCGCAAGATGAGGAGGGAGAACGAACAAATGAAAAAATGAGGTAACCACCCGGGTGGTTACTTCATTTTTTCATTTGTTCGTTCTCCTCCTCATCTTGCGCGGAATGTTCTCCTATATAAGCGTCGTTCTTTACGTTAATTATACTGCGTGTTCTTTGCAGTTGAAATATATATATATATATATATATATATATATGTTAAACACAGACCGTGCATGGCACAAGGAACTCTTCTGGGAAAATTAAATCCACTATAGTCCGAATAAGTAATGGTAAATGACAAATACCATAGTTTTTTTTTCTCCTTTTTCATGATTTTAGCCCGACGTGGGCAACGGGTCTCTCGCAAAGAGATCCCATAAATATAGCTTCCCTCACCAGCTATCTGCAAAGCAGACAGGATCCAGCTTTGGGACGTGGATCTAGGGTTTAAAGCAAGCCTAGATCCCTACACTCAGAACCTCTATATAAGTAAAAGACTCGTTGCATTCACGTCGTGTTGAATAAATCAAAGAAAAAGGGGGTAACTATTGTATTTTTAGCCAAAAAAACAAAACTTAAACCTCAACCGGGACATTGAGCGTCCACTTTTCAAGGCACGAAACACGTCCGTTTAGTATACACAAACTCAGAATGGTTCCCTGAGAACATTATATGTTAAACACAGACCGTGCATGGCACAAGGAACTCTTCTGGGAAAATTAAATCCACTATAGTCCGAATAAGTAATGGTAAATGACAAATACCATAGTTTTTTTTCCTTTTTCATGATTTTAGCCCGACGTGGGCAACGGGTCTCTCGCAAAGAGATCCCATAAATATAGCTTCCCTCACCAGCTATCTGCAAAGCAGACAGGATCCAGCTTTGGGACGTGGATCTAGGGTTTAAAGCAAGCCTAGATCCCTACACTCAGAACCTCTATATAAGTAAAAGACTCGTTGCATTCACGTCGTGTTGAATAAATCAAAGAAAAAGGGGGTAACTATTGTATTTTTAGCCAAAAAAAACAAAACTTAAACCTCAACCGGGACATTGAGCGTCCACTTTTCAAGGCACGAAACACGTCCGTTTAGTATACACAAACTCAGAATGGTTCCCTGAGAACATTATATGTTAAACACAGACCGTGCATGGCACAAGGAACTCTTCTGGGAAAATTAAATCCACTATAGTCCGAATAAGTAATGGTAAATGACAAATACCATAGCTTTTTTTTCCTTTTTCATGATTTTAGCCCGACGTGGGCAACGGGTCTCTCGCAAAGAGATCCCATAAATATAGCTTCCCTCACCAGCTATCTGCAAAGCAGACAGGATCCAGCTTTGGGACGTGGATCTAGGGTTTAAAGCAAGCCTAGATGTCCCGGTTGAGGTTTAAGTTTTGTTTTTTTTGGCTAAAAATACAATAGTTACCCCCTTTTTCTTTGATTTATTCAACACGACGTGAATGCAACGAGTCTTTTACTTATATAGAGGTTCTGAGTGTAGGGATCTAGGCTTGCTTTAAACCCTAGATCCACGTCCCAAAGCTGGATCCTGTCTGCTTTGCAGATAGCTGGTGAGGGAAGCTATATTTATGGGATCTCTTTGCGAGAGACCCGTTGCCCACGTCGGGCTAAAATCATGAAAAAGGAGAAAAAAAAACTATGGTATTTGTCATTTACCATTACTTATTCGGACTATAGTGGATTTAATTTTCCCAGAAGAGTTCCTTGTGCCATGCACGGTCTGTGTTTAACATATAATGTTCTCAGGGAACCATTCTGAGTTTGTGTATACTAAACGGACGTGTTTCGTGCCTTGAAAAGTGGACGCTCAATGTCCCGGTTGAGGTTTAAGTTTTGTTTTTTTTTGGCTAAAAATACAATAGTTACCCCCTTTTTCTTTGATTTATTCAACACGACGTGAATGCAACGAGTCTTTTACTTATATAGAGGTTCTGAGTGTAGGGATCTAGGCTTGCTTTAAACCCTAGATCCACGTCCCAAAGCCTGATCCTGTCTGCTTTGCAGATAGCTGGTGAGGGAAGCTATATTTATGGGATCTCTTTGCGAGAGACCCGTTGCCCACGTCGGGCTAAAATCATGAAAAAAAAAAAAACTATGGTATTTGTCATTTACCATTACTTATTCGGACTATAGTGGATTTAATTTTCCCAGAAGAGTTCCTTGTGCCATGCACGGTCTGTGTTTAACATATAATGTTCTCAGGGAACCATTCTGAGTTTGTGTATATATATATATATATATATATATATATATATATATATATATATGTGTGTGTGTGTGTGTGTATATATACTGTGTGTGTGTGTGTGTGTATATATATATGTATATATATATATATATATGTGTGTGTGTGTGTGTGTGTGTTTAGGGTTGTTTAACTGCCTTCGCAACATCTAAAGTCAAATAACGAAGGAGACCTACCGTTTTATTGTGGAATCCACGGGTCGGTACATCATCTGGATGCAAAGTATGGTCACTCATCGAACTATTAGCCAGACCCACCGTCCGCTTGGTCTCATTCCCATTTCATCCCGCGCCCAAGAATGGGAAAACCAAGTGTGAAAATTTCAAAGGAGGCATTTTCAAATACGTCTGTTCCCAATTCATATCATTTTCATTCTCATCCACGGCTTTCCCAGTTTGGCAGGTTAGGTTAGGTTACGATAGATTAGATTAAGTTAGGTTAGGTTAGACTAATGTTAGGTTAAGTTAAGTTACGTCAAATTAAATTAGAAAATATTAGCCATTCCCATTTGGCGCCTTTACCGCGAATGGGAATGGAGTGACATTGTTTCTCAAATCAAAAAATACCTTTCTCAAGTGTGGATTTTTCACTTTGTTCATTTTCATTTGCGGACCAAGGACGGGAATGAGAATGCCATTGAGTGGGAAGTAATCACTTTCGAGATTGTATAACGAAATATAGCTTGGTGCAAATGGTTCTATTCAATAGTATCCCACTCAAAGTCATTCCCACTTCAATCCGCGTCAAACAGTAAGAAATCCTCGAGTGATAATCTCAAAAAAGGAGGCAATGTTCAACTCGATCTTCTCTCATTTCATCACATTCTTATCTTCATCCACGGTTCTCTCACTTTGGTCCAAGTTAGATTAGGTTAGGTTAATGTTATGTTATATTAGGTTAGGTTCGATTAGGTTCGGAAATATTAGCTATTCTCATTTCGGGCTTTTACAATATAAAAATTAAAGGAAAACGTTCCTAATAGTAAGGTGGCATTTCATCTACCACTAAATTACGGTGCAGTTATTTCTTTGATATCATACGAAAATATCACACTTTTAATAGACTAAATTAAATTTCATTCTTAAGGAAAAATAAGGATGAGATTCAAAAAGAAAGTTTTTTTTTTTATAAACGTGTCTTTGAATTTCATACTTACTTTTACCTGTTATAAATGGTTGGGCAAAGAATTTCATACTTATTTTTATCTGTTTTAAATGGTTGGACAAATATATTTACCCATCAGTATTCAGTGGTCTCCTTTTTCCTTAAAAATGAAAGTTAATTCAGTCCATTAGAATTGTAGCACTTTCTTATGATAGCAATGAAATAAATGATCACCTGAAGATCAGGGCCCCCAGCCTTCTTTAGTTAGCTTTATAAAGCTAACTAACGAAAATATCACGACCTAACCTGACCAATCGTCAAGGGCGTACAGTTGACCTAACGATTGGTTAGGTTAGGTCGTGATATTTTCGTTAGTTAGCCTTATAAGGCTAATTAAAGAAGGCTGGGGGCCCTGATATTCAGGTGATCCGAAATAAATATACCTTAATTTGGTGGCAGATGCAACCTCAATGTTAGGAAAGGACTTTTTTTCAATTTTTAGTATACTTTGAATGAAAATGGGAGTGACATCTTTTTCAGGTCAAGAAACACTTTTCTTCAATCTGGATTTCTCACTTTGTACATTCTCAATTGCGGACCACGAACGAGAATGAGAATGAGAGGGAGTTAGAAGTAATTATATTTCCCTGATTGAGTGAAGCGTCCAGTTTTGTCAAGAACATGTTCATAACAAAGACTTCCCTCCCTCGCTGAATATTTCCGAATTAAGATGACTCTATAGAGCAGTGGTTCTTAAACTGTTAAATTTATTTGATATTAAAAAAAACGAAACACAGACATTCTTCCATTTACAATTTTATTTCATATCATACATTAAATAGGTGTTGTGCAACACAGTTCTAAGAACATTTACGGAGGTAACAGAATCAAGTACTCATCATTAATGGGATGGATGGTACTCGCTCTTTTTACTTACAATACCGGCGATTGTTCACTGACTACCCCCTCGCGCATCCCCTCTGAAATATTCTCGCGTTCCCCAGTTTAAGAACCACTGCTAGTATAGAACGAGTCGCAATTTAAGTGTCTTTTATAACGAAATAATTTTTATCCTAGTGGGTATTTTCATCTTAGCATACAATGGGTATGTGTAGGGTATAGAAAAAGCATTTTAAAAATATGGAAAACCATCTTGGAAATTTGGGTTCGTGTTGGTCGTTCAAAAAATTCGTCCTTGAATATTGAGAATAATCTAGAACGCCTTTGTTAAATTTATACAAG